>OY751321.1:120000-630000 GCA_963564615.1 Rhorus exstirpatorius | reverse complement strand
AGACTAGCGCTATTGTCAGACCCTTTCGGTAGTAATACACGGCATTGATGCAGTTTCTCGAATGATTTTTAAGTAATATTAACTTTTAGCAATAATAATAATCTCTCTTGTGCTTTTTACTTCCGCAACGTGTGTTGTACCGTGTGCTCATGTGTATCGAATTATATCATTTTCGACTTTGCCATATCGTTTGCAATTTTCATCAGTGTGCGCGTATTTTTGCAATAATCGTTTTTTAATCTCTACGGAAGTGCCAAGAATAATGAACACTTCGTATGCCACGTCGAAAACAGCAAGGTTAGTAAGAAATTTTGCATTGATATTACTTGAAAGTATAAAATATTGTAGCTTTTCCAAAGTGAAATCTCCTAAACTCGATATGCCAATGTACATCTTTTTTCGCGTGAAAATAATTTTGGATCTGTTTCGTATAATTCTTGCCAAAAAAATTATTGTATCGCTTGTTGTAACGTATAAGTATCACAACGCAAACTTGTCGCTCTACTTGCTTCTTTGAGATAAACAGCTAATCGTGCATGCATACTCATTATTAAGTATATTTTGTGAAAAGTATTTTGTTCTTTGACAAGATTTGGATTTTGATACATTTCGAGTATACCGGTGGTAGAAGTACAAAGGATCGCATCTATTGATAGTGACAGTATCTGAACTGCGCTTTAAATATGGCCTGCAACATCTAACATAGCGAGCTCGTTCGCTGAATTTTTTCTTTTTTTTACAACAAAGCTACAACATCCTTTTCTCGTAACGACAACAACCGTATGCATGGTTATAAGTGAACAATGAACAAAAAATATACCGCTTCGTGAACAAACAGCAATGGAAAAACTTTTGGCTCAAGGTTGAAACTGAGAGGCATGCTCCTCCAAATATTCTGACGAGGTGTGTCTAAAATGAAAACAGAGAGATCCGCTATACGCTATGCGTTAGTTCTTCTAAAAAAGTAGCGCAAAGATAAAGTAGCGAATAGTAGTTATGCTACTTTACGCTACTTTATCGCTACGCTATACGCTATGTGCCATACGCTACTGCAGTTTCCTCAAGAGAGATGCACTACGCACTACGCTATACGCTAGTTCATCAATACGCCATACTCTAGTTTTCTCCACATAGTCTGTAGACTCAATGGAGGACTAGGATTTCTTTACTTTTTATTTTGCAAAACCTTTTTCTCTGTAGAGACTTCTATGGATTTTTTAAAATTATTAACTAGCTATACGCTAGTTAATAATTTAAGTTAATAATTAGAGGTAATAATTAAAGTTAATAATTTAAGTTAATAATTAAAGTTAATAATTTACGCTATACATTAACTAGCTATACGCTAGTTCATCAATACGCCATACGCTAGTTTTCTCCTCAGAGTCTGTAGACTCAATGGAGGACTAGGATTTCTTTACTTTTTATTTTGCAAAACCTTTTTCTCTGTAGAGACTTCTACGGAGAATATGTATTTTTTAAAATTATTTTGTATAATTGTTTCCTGCATAGGGTCTTCAGACTTTACTAAGGACTAGAATTTTTTTACATCATTCTGAAAAAATTTCATCTCCACAGCGTGTTGCGAAAAAAATTATTACAAATAGTGAAAAAAAACCCAATCCTTCGCAGGAGTCTAAAGACATTACGAAAAAAAAGATGATTCAATAAATTTTTTTTTTAATTTAGTTTTCTGTAAAGTCTGAAGACTGTACGGAAAACTGCGGCTTTTAAAAAAATTATTTTGCAAACTTATTTCTCCATGGAATCTCCAAAATCTACCGAGAACGGAGTTTCTTTCCATTATTTGAATAATTATTTCTGCGTAGAGTCTTGAGACTCTATGGATAACTGGGATTTTTTTCTTGACTTCATTGCGTAATTTTTTTCTGTGGAAAGTTTTGAGGCCCTACGGATAAGGGGGATTATTTTTTAAATTATTTTCAAATAATGTTTTCCTTCGTACAATCTTTCGACTCAACAGAGATCTGGGTATTTTCTCCGTACAGGTTTGAACCTGTGTTTTTTTTCTCCAAACCACAACCGAAGCATTCCGCGTCAATGAACACTGATCCTGAAAGGCGTGAAGCTCTACCAACGAGTTCCCCGTTGTCGGAGAACAACGAAGTTAACGAACTTCAGCTGTGCGATGAGCGTGCAAATAGTGACGAAAGCAACAACAGTACCCGTACGAGGAGGATTGAAGCACCTAGTGCTACCGAAAACGATTGAAAAAAATATCCGTTTCCCATTATTCAGAATTGTTTTTGAATACACAATGTCAAAAAAGTTCGCAAAGAATAAAAAAAAATCGTGCCACTGTAGCTCACAGTAAATAAAATATTGTTGAATGTACCGAATTGTTGAAAACTTTCGGAATTAACCAAAATATTATTTTTCTTTTTAAACTTTCCGAAACTAAAAAACAAATCTAAAGTTTAAATTAATTAATCTAAAGTTAGTTAATCTTAAGTAATTAAGGTTAAACATCCATCCTTCACTACTATGGTATATCCATCCTTGTCTAGTGCCCGAACTGACATTAAACCGGAATCAAAGTCAGTGACGTAGAGCACGTTTTTCAACTCCAAAACGCTCTCGACATCGGCTTGATTGAAGCATCTGACAGCGCAGCTCCCGATACCATATACTTTGCTGTGTTGGTTGTTGGCAACGCGCACTTCTGATCGATAACTTGTTTCGAGTTTTGAAAAAAAATTAATGTCATTCATCATGTGCTTCGTTGTGCCAGAGTCGATATACCAAGCTGCTTTGGTACACTTTACTTCAGGTGCGTTGTCCGTGTCCGTGCAGAAAGCAACGTCTGGATACGGCTCCGTTTCGTTGTCGCTGTCATTCTTACGCGAAGCAGCGACGTTTGCTTTTTATTTATTTGCCTTCCATCGTAGATATTTCTTACATTCTCTCTTCGGATGCCCTGTCTTATGGCAAAAAAAACATACGAACTCCGTCGAACGTCCCGCAGTGTTTACCTTTAGCGCTGAGTCCGTGGCTACGACCGAAGATCCCGCGAGCCCCTTGCGTCTCTTATATTCACCGATGAGTTTGCCTTTGACGAGCGAGATAGTGAGATCGTCTTCCGATCTTGTTTCTAGTGCTGTTATTAGCGTACTGTAGGAGTCTGGCAAACTACACAAAAACATTGCTATAACAAGCTTTTCTTGAAGATTTTCTCCCAGTGCTGCCAATTTGTCCACCAGACTCTGCATTATTCCGATATGATCTTCCATATCACCATCCTCTTTCAGCCGCATGTTGCAAAATTCTTTTAATAGAAACACTTTGCTCGTAAGACTCGATTTTTTCGTGATATTCTTTTAACGCGTTCCACACGTCCTTCGCTTTATCCTTTGATTTTATATGCGCGATCTGTCCGTCTTCAACCAGTAGACTAATGATAGCTTGCGCCTTTCCGTCTCGTTTATTCCACGCTATGAGTACCGCTTCATCCGTCGGAGCAATGCCGGTTACCGTATCCCACAAATCTTCTTTCATAAGTAGCATTTTTACCCGATACTTCCATGTTTGATAATTTTCGTTATTCAACTTTGTGATGGAAATATTCATCGAGCTCTCCGTCATTATTAACGTCCTTGATTTATCGTTTAATTTTTATTCTTCTTTATCTTCACTTTGTTCACTTTATTCACCTCCGAAACGTTCACACACATCTGATTGGGCCCATAACCTGTTGGAAATTTAGCCATTTAACACGATGATGTGCGGGATGCGAGAAAAAAGAAGAATTAAGAGAAGGAAATAGGAGCCACGTCCGTTCTGCTTATTTTGCCGATTGAGACTGAAGGTCTCTGCCCTACGGAACGATGCAAGTGTATTGTTTTGTGTGTATGTGTTTGTGCTGTTTGAATAAATGTATGTGTGCATGAGTTTGGTCGTCGTCGATACATATATTTTAATACATATATTTAAATAACATTTCTCCAACCTCCTAATCATGCTCTCCATCTCCTCCTCGTTTTCCGTCACTACCACTACGTCATACGCATACGCCAATGAACATATCCTCCTTCCTCCTACTCTCACCCCTCCCCATCTTTCCTTTTTCAGCTCTTCCTCCATATCCGCCGTCATTATATTGAATAGTATGGGGCTCATCGGACACCCCTGTCTCACCACGGTCTCAAAAGCCCTCTCCTATCTCTCCTCCTACTTTCACTCTGCTTATTGTCTCTCTGTACACCTCTTCTATCCTCTCCCTCAGGCCCCTTCTTACTCCTCTCCTCTCCAATGCCTCCCACAGTACCCTTCTGTCCACCGAGTCAACCGCCGCTTTCAGGTCTACGAACAACGCCACCAACTTTCCCTTCCTTTGTTTCACCTGCCTATTCACCAGATACTTGAGTACGTATACGTTGTCTATCGTCTCCACCCCCTTCCTAAACCTCGTCTGATTCGGCAGTATCAGTCCCCTTTCCTCTACTTACCTCTCCAGTCTGTTCGTCAGTACCATCGTATATATTATATATATCACTGGCATTAACGTCACTCCCCTATAGTCCTTCACTCTCGTCCCCTCTCCTTTCTTCACTATCGGCACCATTATTCCCTCTTTCCACGCTTGCGGCCATCCTTCTCCCCTCCACACTCTTGTACAAATCTCCCACGCCATCTCACCGTCCTTTCCCCCCCACACTTCCATGCCTCACTCGGTACCTCGTCCCCTTCCATGGCCTTTCCCTCTTTCGTCTTTCTCAGCGCTTGCATGCTTTCTTCTTTGCTTAACTCCCCTTCTTCCCCTTCCCTCACCTCCCTTCTCGTTCCCACCGCTACCCTATTCTTTACGCCCCCCAGCAGCCCCGTAAAATATCTTTTCCACTCCTCCTTATTTATCTTCTCATCCACTCTCTTTCCCTTTTTCCTCCCCCGATTCACTATCTCCCATACCTTATTTTCCGTTCTGGCCTCTGCCACCTCTCTTATTAGTCTTTCTTGCTCTTCACGCTTTTTCCTCTCGCACACCTCTCGATATTCCTTTTTTCCCTCTCTGTACTTCTCCCTCGTACCTGCTCCCTTTCTCCACTGCCTCAGCTCCCTCCTGGCTTTGTCCTTCTTTTCCCTACTCTCCTCGTCCCACCACCCTTCCCTTCTCTGCCTGTTGTCTCTTCCCTCTTCTTCCTCGCACTTCTTCATTGCCTCTTTTATTCCTTCCCTTGTCTTCCGTACCAATTCTTGGATACCTTCTTCCTTCACCGCGTCCCCCACTATCATATTTTCTATTCCCTCCCACGTGTCCTCATCTCCCACCATATAGTCTATGACCGTTTCCCCCCTTCCCTCCGTGTACGTGTATTCCCCTTCTTCCTCTCCCTCTATATTCCCATTGAAGATCTCCTATCCTACCTCGTCTATCATCCGCGTTAACTTCCTTCCCTCAATATTTATCTTCTTATCCTTCGAGCATCTACCCCTCTTCCTCTCCTCTCCTGTCAATACCGCCACTCGTCCCCCCTCTTTCCCCGTCCTCGCATTCCAGTCCCCTCTTACTATCACCCTTTCCCCCACCCTCTGCCCTTTCATCCACTCCCTAGCACTTTCTAATTTCCTATCCATATCCCCGTTTACGTAAATCGCTACTACTATCCATACGTCTTCTCCTGCGTTTATCCGTTGCGCTATTAATCCCTTCTCCTCTCTCACCCTCTCGATCTCTACCCTGAACATTTCTTCCCTCACCCCAATCATCATTCCTCCATTCGCCCTACCCTTACTGTTGTTTCTCTTCGCCCATTGCTTCTTCCATTCATATCCTGCCTGCAGCTTCCTTCTTATCTTATCCAGCCTTTCTCCTCCATCCAGGTTTCCATTAGGACTATCACCGCCCTCTGCTTTATCTCTTCCCAAAACTCCTTGTCTTTATCCGTCAGCCCAGCCACATTCCAGAATCCCATTTTCCATCTTTTCTCTTTTCGTGCTCTCTCCTTCCCCTTTCTCCTCCTCCTCCGTGCCGCACCTAATTGTTTTTTCCCTTTCCATTCCCTGCCACCTTCACCTCTTCCTCCTCTCTTTCCCTTCCTCTTCCATCTCTTAACACCTCTCTTTGCTCATCCCACCACCATACCTCTCCATTCAACTATATTCTCCCGTTGCCAACTTTTACTCTCTCGCCTTGGCCTTCTCCTCCTCTCCAATCCTCCTCATCCGCCATTGCGTTCTTCTCTCTTTCCACGTCAGATCCTCCTCTACTATCTCCTTCCTTCCTCTTAACTCCTTCTTCTTCCTCATTACTTCCTACTTTGCCTCCCCACTCTCCATTCTTACCTCCAGCATCCCCTCCTTTCCATCCATCCCTCTTCTTCCAATTTCTCTTGCCTTCTCTATTTTTCCCGTCACCCCTATCCCCTCTAGTACCCTTGTTGCCGTCCCCATTACTGTTCCTTCTAAATCTGCTCTTTTTATAATTATATTCCATTTCTTTTCTTCCCTCTCCGCTCTCTCCATCTTTCGTTCTAGATCCTCCGACCGTTTCCTCATTTTCTCCCCCTCCCCTGTTCCGCCCACCTCTACCATTCGCCTTCCTTTTACTTCCTCTATCTCCCGTTCAATCCCATCCATCCTTTCCTCCCACTCCTCCATCCTTTCCTCCGGCCCCTCCAGTAACCCCACCTTATTTTCTTTTGCCGCTATTCTTCTACGTATGACCTCACGGTCCTCCCTCCACCTTTTCTCCGCCTGTCTCCCTTCCTCCCTGATTTTCTCCAATTCCTCTCTCATCTCTCTTCCCTGCGCGTCTCTCCTAGCTTCCTCCCTTATCTCTTTTATCATCTTTTCTATGTTTTTTCCCCTTTGTGCCTCTTTCTCTTTCTCTTCCGGTCATCTATACGCCTTTCTACTCTTTTGGAATACCCACTCTTCCTCTTCTTTCTCTTTTTCCTCACTCTCTAATTGCTCCATCTTTCTTTTCCATAACTCATTTATCTCTGTCATACCTCCTAGGCTTACGCCTCTCTCTCCCCAGCCTCTCCGCATTCGTCCTCCTACCTCTCCTCCCCGTCGCCACTCCTACTTTCCCGCCCTCCTCTGTCTTTTGTTCCGACTCTTCCATCCTGATCTCCTCCACCTCCGTGTTCCTCTATTCTTGTTCTTTTCCTTCCCCGTCTATTCACTCTTTTCCTCTCTTCCCGATTCAAATCGTTCCGCTTACACCTCTATCTCTTTCTACTTGTCACTTACCTTACCTTACCTTATCTTTCTGCCTTCATCTTACCCGATCCCTTCGTTGCTACCTCTCTCCGTTGTCAGATGACTCTGCCGACCACCTCTCTCTCTCCCTTCTTTCTTCCTTACCTTCCTTCTACCGTCCCTTCTCACCACCCGATGCCGCTACGATCGCGCCCGCTTGCCGACGCACGTCGTGCCTACTCCCTTTCCCTCCCCACCCCTTCTCCTCGAGCCGCTTCCTAACCTCCTCTTTTCCTGCGCATTATTTTGCTCTGCCCTTTGCTCTCTCCTCCTTCCCTTTCCCTCCCTGATCTTTCACTGCGCTTATCGCCCCTTCACCTACCTTTCCCTTCACTTTCCGCCTTTTTTTCCACCTCTCTGCTTCCTTTTTCAGCACTTTCTCACTCACGCTTCGCTCACCCGTCACTCTCTATTCACACCGGAAACGGATGTCCCGCTCGAAGATGAATTACACTCCGGATAAAACATAACAATTATATCCGAAATGAAGATTAAATTATAAACTGTCACGTCCTGGGTGAGGATGACACGGTATAGGTAGAAATAGGGGTGCCTCTTGTCGGGACCGGAATGTCCTTGTCAGGACGGTGCTCGTCACCTGTCGATTCGGGGTAGGAATCGGGAATTGTCGAGGAGCCCGGTAGGGGTTCAGACAAATCCACGGTCCTAACTCGCGGTTAGGACCGTGCGGCAAATTTATGCAGCGTTATGAGAAAAATTACATGAATTATGCGTTGAATTCACGAACACAAAAGAAAACAAAATAGGATAAACCTCGATGATAAAATTAAATCTAAGGTAGGGTATTATTATGATAGGGATCGTGAATGACGAGACACATGTGTATGTTGTCGTGTCTCGGACTGGACTCCCGGCACGGGTTTTTATTATATCATGCCTGTAGTTGCATGAGCCAACAGGGCCGTACGCACTACAGGCGCGCACCTCACACGTCTCCTTACATCCTCCTCTTTCAATTCAATTACATACGTAATTATGCATGATTTTTTGTTTTTTTTTTACTAACATAGTATTTCGTAGCTTACTCTATTTGTAGTCGGTCCGGTGGTTTGATTGCTCTACCTCTGAGGGTAACGGTGGTGGTAGGAAATTGTTCGGTTTCTGGTAGGGTCTCGTCGGCCGTGATCGAAACTTCGTTTCGCGGACGCGTTTCTAACAAGACCGCGCCTTGGGGTTTGTTTCTGTGTCTATGTCATTGTCGGTTTCCGCATCCATCGAGATGTAGAAGGTCGTTTGGTCGACAGGTTTGTTTGGGAAGTGCGTGGTTTTGCTTTTCTGCTTTTGGTATTGTATCGGCTTGAGAAATCGTCTGTTTCTCGTTAGTATTGTCCCGTTTCCCACCCGAATGTCGTATCGTATGTCGTGTTTCCTCTCTATTATTTTGGCTGGCTGCCTTTGTGTTGCAGTTGGGCGAACACGTCAGTATTGTCTGGGATAGCGGGGAGGGTTTTTGCTCCTTTCCGATCGTAGTATTTCGCTTGGTTTTTTTGTGATTTTGTAATTAATTTCTTTATGTTTTCAGGTGCTACCTTCGGTTCGAATTTGTTTTTGAAATTAGGTAGGTTGTCCCTGAACTTGCGTGACATTAGCAGTTTGGCGGACGATTGGCTGTCGAAAACGGGACTATTACGGTACTGCAACAGAGCCATTTCAATATCTTTTTTTTCTTCCATGATTTTTTTCGCAATTTTTTTACTGTTTGAATGTGTCTTTCGGTCATACCGTTGAACTGAGCATATGTTAGAGACGATATGACGTGTTCAAAATCCCATTCTTTCGTGAAATTCTTAAATTCTTGTGATGTGAATTGAGTTCCTCCATCAGATACTAAAGTCAACGATATGCCGTGTGTCGCAAAAATTGTCTTCAGCTGTTTGATTACATTCGCGCTCGTTATGTTTCGATTGAGTTCCGCTAGTTCCGGATATTTGGAGTAGTAGTCTACTGCCAAAAGGCATTTCTGGCCATTTATTTCGTATATATCGCATGCGATTTTGTTCCACGGCAAGTCTGGGATTTCGTGAGCTTGAAGCGGTTCTCTGTTTTGTGAATTAGAGTATTTTAGACAAATAGGGCAATTTCCGACTGTTTGTTTGACTCGATTTGATATTCCTGGCCAGAATACCGATTGCTGCGCTATCTTAAGGCATTTGCTTATTCCCAGATGAGAGTAGTGAATTCTATCGATTATCTCTTGTCGCAGATCTTTCGGAATTACAATGCGATCGTTTTTGGATATTAATCCGTCTACAATTACTAGCTCGCTTCTGTACTGCGCATACGGTCTGACTTTTTTCTGCAGTTTGTTTTAATTATTCGGCCAACCGTTTCGAATCGTTTCCTTTAGCGCCTTCAATTCACTGTCTTTTACGGTATGTCCTGACAGTTGTTTTATTTTTCCTCGGGTTGCGTTGACGTAGTTTACGGAACATATTTGAGCCTCGATGTCTTGTGGCCATTCTGTGAATTTGTCGTTTTTATCGTAAGCCCTCGATAAGGCGTCTGCTATATAGAGCTTTTTGCCTGGCCGGTATATATAACTTCGATGTTGTATTTTTGGATTTGTACATTCTCTGGAGCCTACCTGGACATTTATTCAACTTCACCCATTCTGAGGGACCCTTTTTTTTCTCAATAATTTCTTCCTTTTCTAGTTTGTCCAACGCTTTTTTGAGGTTTTCCCTTAAGGGTAAAGGCACTTGTCTCGTAGGATGTATGACTGGTGTGGCGTTTTTCTTTAATTTGATTTTATACGGCTTCTCCAGACACCCTATTCCTGAAAATACGTCTTTGTATCTTTCTTGAATTTGTTCATAATTATCATGCTCGATCGCGTCAATCCTTTTTACAACATTTATTTCTTCAGAGGTTTTCCGTCCCAGAAGAGGTGTTCCTCTCGTCTCAATTATGAAGAACTCGATCGTGTAATCTTTGCCTTTTCTTTGGCAATCAAGTTTACATGTACCTAAGACGTTCAACGTGTCGCCTGAGTAGCTGCTGATCTTTATGTTAGTTTTTTGGTCTCGGTTTTCAGCTAAGTGGATTTTTTTAAATATTGACAACGGCATGATATTCGCGTCCGCACTGGTATCGATCTTCAATTCAACACTTCGATCATTAATTTTTAGCTCAGTCTGCCAGCGTTTTTTTTCGTTTGGCCTTTTGATCTCGGCTATAAATAAATACTCATTCGAATCCGAATCATTACTGATTTCATGTACTTCACGCTCATGATTTTTTTTTTTAATTTTTCTTTTTGGAACAAAGTTCCGCGAAATGATTCTTCATCTTACAGCAGCTGCACGTTTTATTGTATGCTGGACATTTGTTGAGCACGTGAGAATACCCGCAACGCGAGCACGACGAGATTGACTTAGCTGTGTTTGTGTTTTTCGTGGTTTCGGTGTATTAGCTCCGCCCCTTGATGACGTCGACCGATGGCGCATGTGAATGTTGTCGTGTCTCGGACTGGACTCTTGGCACGGGTCTTTATTATATCATGCCTGTAGTAGCGTGAGCCAACAGGGCCATACGCACTACAGGCGTGCACCTCAAACGTCTCCTCACAGGTATAAAACGTGATAAAAGCCTTATGAAATCGATGATAAAAATGGAATATAAAATGCTAAATTGACGGGCAGAGATTTTGCCTCTCGAAATTCCGGTGGTTTTCTGACATACCGTGGGCTCATTACATGGTCTTATATAGGGTCTTTTAGGATAGCTTAGTTTCGGCGGTGGCGAGGTACGCCTTTAAACGCCTGAACGCTTCAGGCTCCTCCGCCGCCTCCACCTCGCATCCCCGATGACCCCCTAGAGTCTATACAATCGCAAATTTATACTTATAATTGACACAAATTTATCCTTATGATATATCGTTCATTCCTGCATTCCTTTATAATGATTATTCTATTACCTAATAATGAGAAAAATACATACGTTTGCCATACATACGTTGGCTTTTCATGAAGACGCTCATTCTGTCTCTCTCATACTTACATATTTCGAATTTACTTTCTAACTCACTCTATCCCTCGTTTTGGAGGTACCACACAGCGGAGGAGTCAACCCCTCCTCTTGATTCTGGTCATTCTCTCTCTCTTATTACTGCATACTGGCATTGGACTTATCTTATCGGTCACGAGCTGACTTGTCTAGAGATGCAAAATGACCGTCATTTTCAATATTGGTCAATTGACAGTCAATTGACCGTCAATTGACGCCGCAATATTGAATTCCAATCCTCTATGCAATTTGACTGTCATTTTCTTGGGTCGTCCCGTCACTGTCACGTCATGCTAAATAAACCGTCAAATTCACATGCTGAATCTATTTAGATGCGAATTGACGGTCATTTTTTTTTTGTCATTTTTTGGTCATTTTTAAGACACGGTTTTTGGAGGTTGATGAAAAAGGAGGAGCAGGAAGTAGGATTAATGGAAACGGAGAAAAACACTACACAATAAACCGAAAGTGAAAGATAATAACCTAAAAAGTTTGGATATATTTTGTAATCCATTTTATTGTTTGTGGTTATTAAATACTCACTTTTCATTCGTAATGAATACAACTTTGGATATTTTCAAACATTCGCGTAAATTTAATGATAATCATCAATGACTCCCGTATAACTATTATCACTTGTTTCAAAGCTTGGAACTCTTTACCGTTGTTCAATAAACTTACATTTATTTAAAAACCTAATTCACTAGCCTTTGCCTATAATGCTATCGTAGAACGTTCAATCGGATAATAAAATTATGTTTAAGTGAATACTTATGATTAGTATCGCATTAGGGCGAAGGGAATACCTGAATGATGTATTATGTATTGCCCGTACATTCACTACCAAAAGTGAATTTCAGTGAGAATTTTGTGTATTTTGCGATGAGTTAAAAATCATTAGAAAAATCAACAATATTGAAGAAGCTAAGATCATTGTTATTGAATACCAATAATGCTAAAAAGTTACAAATAAATTTGTTTGAGATAGCCTTGAGATGTATGTGAGGGATCTTGTTTTTTAATTAAGGTGTAGAATTGTAATTGGATAAGGCACGGGTGTTCCTTCGTGAAGGAAAAGAGAGAGAGACACTTTTGGACGTATACCGATTGTTTGAGAAAAACCTTGTATATTTATTTGCCGTGTCAATTTACATAAATATCCGACGAGAGACACACACGCAGAGAATACCCGATTTGATAGAAAAGCCGAGATGTTAACTAAACCGTTGAGGTAGCCGAGATAAGAGAAAAGCCGAGCGTTGATGTAGCCGAGATACGAGAGAAACCGAACGTTGATGTAGCCGTACTTTTCGATATAACCGCCGGAGTTGAACTGTTTTTAATATAGCCAAATCTTGAGAGAAAAGACTATGATAGAGAAAAAGAGGGGGTAACCGTGAGCGAGGAGAGGCCCGGCTATGCTCTGTCCGAGTGAACTGTCCAACCGAAAGACAGACGGCATAACCGATACCAAAACTCGATTCTATCCGCAAAATTCCGCCCGCACTTCATCATTCCGTTGATAAAGTATCCGGAGTGTCAATTGGTAAGACACAGAGCTTGGTCACTGGCCTGATGAGTGTAGTTGAGGATAACCGGAGTTCGACAACTCGAACGAGACCGTCAGATCCCGGGAGAAGCCGAGTGACTCGTGCCAATGGCCACCTTGAGGGCGGAAACCGTTTGTCCGTGAGAAGAACCATGGAGCCGACCTTGAGTTGAGTTGAGGGATGCTGCCATTTTGAGATAGCTTGGTAACGTTGTATACATTCCCGAGACCATCTCTCCCAGAACAGTTGGACCCTTGACTGTATGAGTTGTCGCCGAGACAGCCGACTGAGATTATCCGTGGTACAGTCTGGCTCTGGAACCGTGATGAGAGACTCTCCGATGAGAAAACGACCGGGTGTGATAGCCAATAGATCATCCGGGTCATCCGAAAGTGGGCACAGCGGTCGAGAGTTCAATATGGCCTTGATCTGGACCAAGAGGGTTGTAAATTCCTCGTAAGTCAAGACCGAGTCCCCGATGATTCGTTTGAAATGAAACTTGACCGATTTGACCGGTGCTTCCCATTTTCCGCCGAAATGAGGAGCTGCCACCGGATGGAAGATCCATTTGGTGCCTTGAGAGGCGAGAGAAGCCGAGAGAAGGTGATGCTCTTTTGAGGCTTGATTAAAGAGTTGCCGTAGTTGCTTGTCCGCTCCCACTAGAGTTGTGCCTCTGTCGCTACTGAGTGTCGAGCAGATTCCACGTCGACCCGTGAACCGTTTGTACGCAGCGACAAATGCGTCCGATGTATAATCCGTCACGAGCTCCAGGTGAACCGCCGATGTAGAGAAGCACACGAAAACCGAGATGTAGCCCTTGTATGATTTTGCCGCTCGCCCTCTCCACGTCTTGATTGTGAATGGACCGGCGTAGTCCACGCTGGCATGGAGGAAGCGACGAGACGGTGTGATCCGAGATGTAGGAAGCTGAGCCATCAGCTGTTTTGCCCGCTTGGGACTGAGATCCGAGAATTTTAACCGACCTCCGATGCGAAGAAGTCCTTGAGCATCCACAAAAGGTGTTAACCTTGAAATTGGGTCCGATATGGGGAAGTTGAGACCGTCCTTGAGCATCTTGATGAGAGAACCGAAGAATTGGTCTTGTGTAACCCTTAGCCAGAAGATTCAAGCTTCCTCGAGTTCTTGTGTATCAAGAACTGAAGACTCGTACATTCTTTGTCTTTTTCAACGCCGTAACGCTCGAAAGACTGACGCTGTTACCTGGATAAGTTTTGATAACCTCGAGTAATTTTCGATGAAATGCCATGTCGTTGCCTTGATCGTAACCGTTGATACTGTCGTAGTTGGTCTTGCCTCGACCATGACATCCACCGGAGGATCAACCGAAGATATAGGCCATTGCTCTGGTTGGTTGATTAGCCACGCCGGGCCGGTCCACCAGAGACGATGAGAGATTAAATCCGAGGCGGTGATGCCTCGTGAGGGACAATCCGCCGGGTTTTCCTTGCCGTTGATGTGACGCCACTGTCCTTGAGGTAACGTCATTTGGAGCTTCGCAATCCGATTTCGCACGAATTTCTTCCATCTTGACGGATGGCTGGTGACCCATGCGAGTGCCACCGTAGAGTCAGTCCAGCAGTAGAGTTGTAGAATCTCTACTGCCAACATTCTCTTTGCGTAGGCCATGAGTTGAGACAGCATCACTGCCGCTGTGAGCTCCAACCTTGGAATAGTAAGCCGTTTTATCGGTGTGACCTTGGTCTGTTGCATTATCAAAGTAATGCATTATTCACAACTTCGAGTTGGAACACACAAATACCATACAAAAAAATCGGCATACTGGAAAATTGGAATCTTCGCAACGTTCGGCCAGGTTATTTACCGTAAAGAGTAATAAATCTAGTGATTAAAGAACCCATCCTAACCCAACCCAACCCCCTCTCCCTCTGCCCCTCCCCCAACACCCCCCATACATCCACGTAGAACATAAGGTCTGAGCTGCCGCATGCTTATGGAAAAGAGTGAGGAGGACACGAAGCATCGCACAAAGTAGAAACGAAGAGAATAGGGACCATCTTAACGGTGTTCAATCTCACTCACTCGTTCGCTAAGCATCGGCTCGTCTCTTACTGGTGAGGATTTTACGTCTCCCATTGCTAGAGATAGTTGAAGTAGCTGGATTGCAAGTCATTGTTTTAAGGAAGCACGTACATACGGCTCCAGCTAGCCAAGATAATTGGCAAATTCATGAGAGCGATCGATAGAATTCTTCGATAGAAGTCTTCGATATTGCAGTCGAGAACAATTTCGCCAAAAGTTATTGATCTTCTCCCTAAAAAACAGTATAGATGTGAACACCGAATTAACACTATCATGGAATAATTTCGTCCGTTCGTTTTTGTCTAGAAATCGGTTGGGTTAGGTTGTTTTGGGCTGGGTTCATTAATCATTAGATTCATTCATCTTTCCGACGAATAACCTGGCCGAACGTTGTGAAGATTCCAATTTGCCACTGTGCCGATTTTTTCGTAGTTAGTAAATATTATAATGGAATGTCTGTGAAATTTTCAGCTAAATCAAAATGGTCTGTCCCAACGAAAGGAATATTTCAAACTTTGTTTCGTCCGGAAATAGATGAAAATTATTTTGCCAGGCCACGAAAAAATTTTTACTGGAAAATTAATTTAAAGATCCAAATTTTTTGGCCGGACAACATTTTTCGAAATGTCACATTTTACTTACACAGGGACACGAAAAAAAAACGTTCAAATAAAAAATAAAGGGAATCATAGGTTTGAAAAAATCTGAAAAAATTTCTAGGTATTTTGAACACTTGAAACTAGGGTGACTGAACCAGTGAATGAACACCTACCAGTGAATGAACAGGCTTAGTATTTTAATTAAACGACAGAGATATGATTCTATTATTATGAAGAATTTTGTATTCATAATGAAGTGAAAATTCTGAGAAAACATCGAGTAGTGATAATATTTGACGCTGTGAAAGATTTGCGATGCTATGGATTTTTTTTCGTACTTGGGGCGCATATTCATAAGAGACAGCCATGTTGTTATAACCATCTGACTGTGCATCGAATACCAGAATATTCCATATCACCTCGATAAATCTTTTTAAAAGATATGCAATAATTTTTTCAACGTTATACATTGCTAAGCTTCAATTATATTAATGAATTATTGGTCAAAAACCCAATATTGTTTGCGATATATGGCCGTTTATTCACTGGTCCAGCTTTTTAACCCTATTTCCAGTGATTGAACGAGCGTTGAAAAGGCTTTTCATAACCTCAAAACGCACGAGTATGCGTACGCATCTCTGGTTCCATTGTACGTTCATTCACTGGAAAGATATGAGTTCATTCATTGGAATTTTTGTTCATTCACTGGGAAATTGGTAATTTCGTTCATTATAATTTTTTTTTACAAAATCCTTGCGAACAGGGCACCTCGAATATTTTTTTTTATATTCTGTGAACATTGTTCTATAAGATCTAATTAGCTCATAAAGAAATTCGTAATAAGTTAAATTATACGGCTTTATCGAAATAGAAAAAAGGCTTATGCGTTCATTCACTGGTTCAGTCACCCTATATTGTTTTAAATTTTTTATGATTTTTGAGCAATCGAAAAATTGGGGTGGCCTACTTGGCATGGAATCAGCCATAAATTCGTTATGGAAATTTTTATCGCAGAAGAAACGAAATGCCTTGAAGTATTTGAAATAACCCAGTAAGCACATTTTATTGCGGCAATATAACATGGAAGTTACAAGTAATGTCACAGTGTTATTCTTGTGATACATTGGTGCTAGATAACGTGGAAGTAACATTGTCATGTACTATTTTTTATATGCTGGTTACATAACTGGTTTATAACGTTTTTACATTACAGTAATGTAAAAAAGTTTTGCAGCCGTTACGTAACATGCTTGTAACGATGTGAGTGTACCCTTAGTGATATTTATGTAACGTTAATGGGGTGTAACTTAGTAACATTACAGTATGGTTATATGACTCTGTAACATTTACGTAACATGCTTGTAACAATGAGAGTGCACCATTGGTGATATTTATGTAACGTTAATGGGGTGTAACTTAATAAAATTATAGTAATGTAAAATGACTCTGTAACATTTACATAACATGCTTGTAACAGTGTGAGTGTACCTTTGGTGAATTTATGTAACGTTAATGGGGTGTAACATAGTGACATTACAGTAATGTAACATGACTCTGTAAAATGTACATAACATGCTTGTAACAATGTGAGTGTACGATTAGTGATATTTATATAACGTTAATGGGGTGTAACGTAGTAAAACATTACTGCAATGTAGCATGACTCTGTAACGTTTACATAACATGCTTGTAACAATGTGAGTGTACCATTAGTGATATTTATGTAACCTTAATCGGGTGTAACGTAGTAACATTACGGCAATGTAACATGACTCTGTAACGTTTACATAACAAGCTTGTAACAATGCAAGTGTACCCTTAGTGAATTTTTGTAACGTTAATGGCGTGTAACATAGTGATATTACAGTAATGTAACATGACTCTGTAACGTTTACATGTTAACGTTACATAACATGCTTGTAACTATGTGAGTATTGAAATGTGTAAAAAAATATAACCGAAAATTTCTAATCGAAATTTTGAGGCCCAAAACCCATGCCACTATTTGTGGCATATCTCATACACTATATTATGTCATTTTTAGAATTTTGGATCCACCATATTGGATTCACCACGTTCAATTTTGTTATTTTTTTTTTTCAAACCGACATGGTTATGCTAAATAAAGGGTGTAAAAATGGACCACCACTATTTTTTGAGTAGCTCGCAACGTACAACTGATCAAGTATTCTCTGGCGTGTCAAATACATGATCTGAATTACCAATCTACATAAACAGTTGATAGCGTAGTGGGTAGCGTGTTAGGTAGATAGGTAGGATGGATAGATAGGTCACAGGTTCGAGTCCCCGTCGGGGAGAATAAATTCCTATCGAGATATCCGTGCAGGATTCTTTTTTTTCAGTGTAACCCTTCCATGACCTAGAACAACGAGAAAATAATTTGATGTAATAAAAAATAATTTTAATGATAATCTTTTTTTCATCACATTACTTTAGAATATTGCAGTTATATAACTGTTATGACTTTTGTTACATTGTCTTGCAATATAACTGTTACATACCGGGTATATAACACGTGTTATATAACATGTTATAATGCTGAGTGGGAAATTTTTACTTACATGTAAGCTACATGTACTATCCAGGTAACATTACTTGTTACTTTCGGTTACATTACCGTTACATTGCGACTACATTACTGTGTTTACTGGGAAGGCATAGCGGTAGTCCACTTTCTTAGCAATTTCAACAGAAGATACTTCATACATATGTAGAATGGATCATGTGCACTATATTGCAAATGGGAACAGCAGAAAGTTTACCCATCGTCCACTCGCAGTAGTTTTTTTCACTCACAAATAATTTTTTTACCACTATAAATGAATGGGTTCTTTCACGGCAGATACAGTGAGCACCGAAGTTGTTCTCTGACACGAACAATTCCTCAAATATTACTCTACATTGTATTACCGCGTAGATCGCTGCAGTCTGCATAGCAAGAAAATACAGTAGCATTACTGGCTTAGGAAAGGCGCAACAAGATTTAGCTTCGGGTTCACCAGGGTGCGCTTAATACATTTTTAACAGTACGAAATATGGTTTTATATATTTAATTTCTACGTACTTATTGTTAGTGATAAAACGGCTCATGTTTTTTAAAGTGCTAATTAGTACCCATTTGCATAAATCAATGGCGGAACATTTTAGGTAACCATAAAGGTTGAAATATAACACATTTTTTGCGAAAAAAATGTATCATACAAATTTCAACATTTGTTTAGATAACGATAATTAATAAACACTTTTCTTAACCTATGTAAAACATTGATATCGCTACACATTTTTTTGACCTTCAGAAATACTGTAACGTTGCTACTCTTATTTTTTCCAAGGTTATGCTACAAGTAATAAAGTACCAGGTTTTTAAAAATGAAAAGGCACATTGTCACTTATCACAAATTAATATTGGATACGAATATGTAGAACGGAAGTTTTGAGTTGCGGCACTGCGTGAAAGTGGGAGAAGGGAAAGTGTGTCTACAGGAGCGACTCTAAACTAGCGGCGTCTCTCTCGTGTTTTTTACTTAAAATATCTTACATCGTATCCCCATTAAGTAAGCTATAAGAGCTTCCACTGTGAGTTTGAAAACTAGCATCGCCAGTGGAACCTCCCCCCCCCCCCCGCCCTTAACGAGAACTTCCAGAGCTGTATATAAAACCTTGCTCGGGATGCTAGCGGAATCTTCCTCCGTCACGATAAATTCCAGACCTGTATGTAAGGTCGTGATATAAATGTATGTTCCTTACATCATCTCTAGTCCTGAACTACCATGACCGGTACGATTGATAAGCAGTTCACGATTCGATAAGAAATCTTGAGCGATGAAAGTCAAGTGTGGGAGAAAAAATAGATAGTGATGAGAGCTGTGTGGAAGGAGAAGTGGTGAGCGATTGTAAAAGAAGTAAAATATTAAGCAAAATATTATTGTGAAAAAGGACCGATGTATAGGGAGGAAGTTATGAATTTCCTACGATTTAATTCTAGTGACCAAAAGAAAACTAATACTGGGAATACTTAAAATAATTTGCGATTGAATGAAACTTGAACATGTTACCAATACCTAAAGTTATGAGCTTGTGAACTTTTAATGAATTTATTTATGTATTCGCTCAAATCCGATTTTGATCCCATGAGATGAATTTGATGCAAGCTACTTTAGCAGGCTTCATGCACTCATTCGATTGCTACTCACCAATCGATTCATACAGAGCCTATACATACTATAATACATACTATACATACTATAATACAGAGCCTATACATACTATAATACGATAGTACACTAGTACGGGACATAACTCGTTACAGTAATAACCTGCGTATACTTATTTTATAGATTGCTGAACCCGAACCACTGTCCATTCAATGGAGAAAGAAATGATAGCTGTGATTGCGTCAGCGAAGATGGAACTATGTCAGGATTCACAAACTTCGAAAGAGTCCGCATCGATCCCACAAAGCTGATGATTATTGGTACGTAGAGTCTACATTAAATCCGCCAGCATTACGACCAGTCAGGACTGGGTGCGTACGAATATTTAAAATTTCGGATGATTCAAATCCAGTCAAAAGTGGATTATTTGACCGAAAAATTGAATTAAATTAATTTAATATGGGGTGAATGTAATTGTAAAATAACCGGTGCGATTTCTGGTAAATGTAACGTGCGAGGTGGTACTAATAATCTCTTTATTGAGTACTCCCAAGTAAATATCTTACTGAGATTAAACCACGTGCTTCAGAGATAACCTGCGAGAAAGCCGTTACACCAAAATGGGTGACCACATATTGAGCGATACTGGCAACCGTGACAGAAATCGTCATGATAATCGCCAATAGTCACGAGAAAAGTTCCGAGAGAGTAATCAAGATATTTTTGGATGATTCAAGATTGACAAACGTCGTGAGCAAGCACTACCGTGAGTTAACCGAGATATCAGAGTACTAAGGGATGCGTTATAGAGTTAGAACGTCCAAACGATTGGTCTCTAGTGAGAATAATGAGTAACGGCCACTTTTGTGTTGATTAGCCCGCCCTCGGGTTTCAGAGTTTTCCGAAAAACTTGTTTTCCGAAAAAATGAAAGCGCGTCACACGCGGTGCGAAGAGAGGTGTCTGAGAAGTGCTACCGCCAGCTGGCTTGAGCGCGATAATATGGACTGAACACAGGCGCTTTTCCGAAAACTAACAATTACGAAATAATTCCAATATTTTGTATATTGTTTCCTCATTAAGGAAACTCGCGACAACGAAAAAAATTTTTGGGTTTTTGATGCAACTATGTTAAAAATGTGATAATACCTTCAAACACCACATTCAGGAAATAATTCAGGAAGTGTGTGTGTATGCGTATGTGTTTTTTTTATAAAGAGTGGAGAAATAAATTATGCACCAGCACCATAGGCTGTTCACCAGCCCGCGTGTCGGATGTGCGTGTGCTCTACGGACTAAAACCCTAACCTCCTGTCATCATTTATCTTTTTTCCTGTACCCTCGCAGAACCGTCGTTAAATGCTACTTCGCGAGCGTGGTTATGGCCGTGGCTCTTCTTTCGCTTCAGGTATTCACCTCTGCTGTCTGTTCAAGTAAAAACAGCTGCTGTCACTGCTATGTTTCTCATGTTCTGCTCTTCTTAGCGCAGCTCTTTGAGTACCACCTTGCGTAACAACTGGTCGCTACCCTGGCTCTTATGTTGCCATCATGTGCTTCGTCGGTGTCTCTAGAGTAGGTGTCGCTTCTAATACCACTTCGAGTTCTGTTCTTTGCTGCTAGAATCGTGGGCACCAGAAGAACGCGTGTTCAGCATCCTCCGGTACTCTACATCCAGCCGAACACTCTGCTGTATCTTCATGGCCAAACCTGTGCAGCCATAGCTTAAGAGCATCCGTGTCAGGTGGTAATTGACTTCCCCGCGCTGACGGTTCAGTCAAAAATCAAACAGATTATACCCTTTTCCGAGGGTACACGTTGAATATTGTATTTGTAAGAAAAAAACCGTGAGCACGCTAGGTAGCTCGTGATTTCTAAGAAAATCGTATGCGTTGATCGCGTTCTGGTATAAGACTGATTGTTCGTTAATTTCGACTGGACATTATATTGTCCCTTATTTCATTGTGATTGAAGGTGGGAGATGGCGGCGCGTGAGGGAAGGATTTCTCTCACGCTTCGACATCCTGCTGACGATAGTGTTAAGATGAATTTCCGACTGCTGTCGACATTGATAGTCTTGAGACGCAATTTTTACTATCGTGGTGGCGAGACGAAATTCTGACTAACGTCGGTGTTGAGACATCGTCGCCAGGTGATAACCACTGCCATTTTGTGCAAGTCAGCAAAAGCGCTGAGCTCCACCGGCTCCCAGCATCCGTGAGAGCGTGACTTGTGCTGGCTTGTTATCCACACCGCTTTTCCCCGTGACGCGCCTTGTTCTTAAAAGAATTAATATTTCGCGTGCTCGACAGCGAACCTCGGAAATGGGGATCATTGATGGTTTCCTCGTGATTTTTTAATAAGATTTTATTTTTATAGTGGGTCGAGTGGCATAATTTTTCGTAGAGAATGTTTTAATCGATTTTACGCGGTATTTCGAGCCAGGACGTTACAATATCATTTGTCGGATAATAAACGTTCGTCTTGGCCGTTCTTTCTCACTTAAGAGATATTATGCAAAAAAAATGTAAACACGCGAGTCGCGACTCACTCAAACCCATACCTTACAATGTCGATTTGTATTCTCGTTACCATCAAATACAAGGTATAAAAATAAAAGAGAACAATGAAATAATCCTGAATAGAAGATGTTGACTCATCGACGGCAATCGCAATCCCTGCTTGAAATACAATATCCGCGGACAAATATTGTTCACAAGAAACAAAAAAAAAATGAACTGGACGAGAGTTTGAACAGTTTATAATATGCATTCGAGATGCAGTGTTCAATAAACGTTTATGACGTCATTTTAAGAAATTATACTGCAGCGAACCAACGAATGGAGCAGATTATAAAGAAACTTATCTGTGACTTCGGTTGCACGACGAGAAGATCGCTGAATTGCCTCGAAAAGATGGCAGATGTTCTTTGTCCACGCAGCGAGTTGTCTTTGCCATGTTTCTCTCTCTCTCTCTCTCTCTCTCTCTCTCTTTCTCGCTATCTGTCTTGGGCTCCTCGTAGAGTTATGCGGCGTCTTGATGATTAGAAATGGGCGAATATCACCTGAACGAATGAATGTCGTCTCAGCGAAACCAATAATGATTGAATCTGCTCCGCAGAGAGACCAATAATGCAATGAATATCCCGCACGTGTGATTTACAGTTTCACTGTCGTGTGATCAGACGGCCCAGTCACGTACAGGTGCTGGCAGGTTCGGTTTTATCATCGTTTTCAAAATGATGATAAAAATAATAGCAATGAAATCACGCACAGTTGCATTCGTTATATTCATCTCCGTGAGCCACGTCTTTTTAAAATATTTTTATGAACACGAGCACAAACGTTAATCCTGAGAGCACATAAATTATTTTAACGTATAGTATTTTGACCAAGTGACGTTGCGTGCACATTTTCCGATGTTACTTGATTAAAAGAACGATGATTACTGAGTTACAGCTGCTTGGAGACAAGCTCCACGTGCCTTTAGGGATAATATTACGAAGACTTCTTGGCGCGCGCGAAATACACCGTCAGCACCACGTACATGTCTCATTGTCGCTCAGGCTTGCTCAAATTCACTCATATTTTCATTCGTATGGAGAATAATATATTTAATGTATAAAACGTGATCTGAAGATGCAACGCGAGTAAACCAATAGGCACAACAGGTATACTCTGCGAATATACATAGATAAGATCGCGAGGTATCATTCCGTAGCGCTTGAAAGTCGCCAGCTATGGACATATTCACACGGTTAGTTCAGCGGTAGGCAGCAGCAGCTCTTTAACGTACAGATCACAGGCAAGGACGCTTTAGCATCGTATGGCCCATCTACAAGAGTATAGCGATGACTGATACTGTTCTCCGCAGTGAATATAATTTTATATATATCGTCACTCTGTTTGGGATCGCGATTCACGAGGAAATACGTGGACAGCCATGCCATTAACACCCATTAAACTGCAATACGTGATTAGCGTCACCCGTCTCGTAATAACCGTCTATCAGTGTATTCAGCGGCAATTTAAATTCACGAGAGCGACCAGCGTGTATCATCATACACGCTGGAAAATTCTCGCAGTCATCCTATCGGATGACCGAGAGAATTTTCTATCCATACGAGCCACACAACGGCTTTTTTTGACTGCATATGCGCCCATCTGTACCCACCCACCGGTACAATACCTATCGTCTCATCTTACAAAAATTTTTTATGAATAATTGGGAAACAAGCTGATGCGATAGTCGTGCCCTCGACGAATGGACAGATGCGGCCACCAGCGATGAACGTATTCTGAAAAGCCATGCACGTGCACCTGAGTATCGTAATATCCATCACCCAGTAACTCACAATTTCTTTTGCAAAGTCAAACACTTAATCCTGGTCGTTTAATTCACGATACCATACTTAAAATTTCTCACGCTCAGCGGTACGCATCGCCTCGGCACAATAGTACTTGATGGGCGGCAGCTCTCCGACGTAATTCTAATTTTGAAGGCGATTGAGCACATGAGGAAATGTGCCTTTTGCTATTCTTCCCATGAGGCCGAAGGCTTTTGGCAATGTGCTGAGAGGCATGTTAAAATAATATATACTGCAAAGAAATACAAGCTTCTCGAGGCGCATCGTGATGATCTTCGTTTGGTTTATAAATAACGTGGGGAATGGTGTTCTTTTGTTCTCAATTAGATACCGTAGAATAAATTGAGCGTCAAACCATCCGGCGTTATGCGCTATACCGAATGTGTGTGGGAAGCCGTGAGCTGCTGCATAGCTAATTCCACGAGCTGTTCGACTGAATTTTCACTAAATATAAACTCATGCACACTGTAGTTCTCATATGGTTCATCCATAGAGTCGTTATTACAGAACTGCGTGCAAACATGGAGAGCTAGGCAAAGACTCGGCACGTGGACGAACGAGTTTGGGTCACCCTCCACCATTGTATATTGTGGTGTTTTAAAATCGTAAAAATTGAAAACGATTTTAGATAAAACATTTGGATTTTCTCGGACTGGTTTCATGGAACACAGATGATTATATGACTGGTCAGATTTTGACATTTTGCCGAAACCTACGCCACGTGTATTTATCTATTTTTCTAGAGGTTTAATCGTTCTCAAACATCTATGACAGCGTTTACGGAAATCACAGATACCGGCAACGCTATGCTGCCGAAAACATTCTTCGCCGAAAAAAATAGCTATTGCACATACCACATTTGATTGCACTGACGGTGGTATTGCATGGTAGCGTTCCGTGACACCTAGGGCATTTTTCGAATCATTTGTGGCTGTATTTATGATCGTACCGTGCGTTGCAAAGCACGCAAAATCTCTTGCTGCCGACAGGCCCTCGCGGATTCAAAATCGGCTGAAAGTGGTGTGATCGCTCGTAATATAAAATATGCAGAGTGTGTTTAACTGAACCAGCAGTATCTATGACTTTTTGCGTACCATCGAACAACGGCAACTCTCCGCGTCTCAGAGTAAAAAATTCGTAAACAATAATTGCAATTCCCTCTCGAGCCATATTATTCTGCTAACGTACGATTTCATTTACACCGCAACCACGTGCTGGTATACAAATATTTGCAGCTCTTGTACGTTTAAGCGCTGCTTCTCTTTGTGGGTGACAGTGAGGATGTCTCATACGTTGCCAGCGAGCGTCAAGCTCTCCCGTTCGGATTATCCCCGTTCTGCATACGTTCGAGCAGCTACCTACGGATGCGGAAAGCATAAATTATCCGTGTTAGGAATCGTAAAAATTGATTGTTTTGCAACGCCCTCGTACGATAACCCTTTCCGCCCACTACAATCGACGCCGAAGACTATGCCCGTTGTGATAGCCATACGGGACAGTGTGCAAAACCACTTGCCGTAAACGTGATACGGACGTAATTGCGATCTTCGCACGAGCTTGTAATATGCGTTAGGAGATCGCGAAATGCACCCTCAAGCCACTTCAACACGCTGACGTCCGAGTGTCGCTGCTTGATGGGCATTGTGGTTTCCCGGCCGCGAAGTTTAAACCGCTTAAAATAACGCAAATAATCTTCCACGATGTCTAATCGCGTGCCCAGTGGTTGCACACTGCCGTATGCTGTACTCCGCGAGACGTTACGCCGTCAACACCGCCGCTTCGAGCACCTACAAAACTTTTTAGCCCGAGTGAACAATAATTAATGTGGAGAAAAATTAAAAATTATTTATATTCGGCAATACCTCGTATGAGGTGAATCTACAAGGGCCCTTCACTACCATCAACATAGAGCTCTGTCAAGTAAACTGCGATATACGTGTGTAACTAAATTTTCATTCCACAACCCTGATGACAACAAGCCAATTATCCAATTCTCAATCACGACGCAGAGATAGAAAAATTACACGAACTTAATATCATGGGGTTGAGGGAGCGAACAAAATGTATACTGTACGATAAAAATATTCCAGCTTATAACTCGTACAGACAGAATATAAAAATTAGTTATTACCTGAGTCGTCGACTTCCGAGATATCTTGATGCCACTGATCAGCTCTTTGCAAGGGTAACGGATTCTCCTCCTTGAGCCACTCTAGGCGTGCTTGGTTCTCACGTATCAAAGCCTGATCGATCAACCGCTGTTGATTTTCCGGACAATTATTGATATATCGATCGGGAAACAGAAGCAGCTGATTCTGCGAAGATAATGGCACAGCGTCGTAATTTAAATCAGGAGATATGCTGTATCGCCTGCAGAATCCCGCAGGCCGAGGGATTGCTAAATTTTCTGTATTTCGGGTACCATCATGTAGCCCGAAAGGCTCTCCCACAGTTGCAGTAGGAGGCTGATAGTGTTCATTCAGGCTAAGTGTCTATGTCATCGCAATGAAAAATAGCACATTATTTGAAAGTTATATTATATTTGGACCATACAAATGCTGATTAGATTGTAAAAATTCTGAATTTCAATAATAGTGATTCATCGTAATACATTTTACACAAACTACTTACACGCGTCAACGATATTCGCATTAAGAAGACAAGCATTTTCCGCGATTTGTGCTTCGATTATCGATTCAGCATTTTCTACACCATCGGCTGCTCTTATCAATTCATCTTCCTCGCCGCTTTCTGTGTCGTGCAATAGCTAGAAGTCTGATATGACAATTAAATAGAAAAAAAAAATTCAAAAATTATTTAGTTATTTCATAAGTATTATAAAAATAGTTTACCCACCCCGAATTTCTCCAGAAATTTCACGCATACTAGAAGCGTCTTGGAACCCTCGTCACTGCATCTCTTCGAACAGACAGCTCGAAAAGAGCCTTTTAACACACCCCTGTTATACGCTGTAACAATTACGCGTAGCGGGGTCCACCAAATCAAGTATCTGGGCATTTAATGAGCACGTTGTACGGCAAATATGTTGAATGGTCACACCACCGATCAGTACACTATCGCCGAAGATCAGAACTATGCAGCTTTGCCAAGCATAAAAAATTTTAAATACAATCGCGAAAAAGAGTACTGTCGGCCATCACGTTTCAAGAAAAAAAATGGAAATGCGTATCTGCCAGAATCAATAGTGACTAGCTTTTTCATTCTCTTCAAATGAATATAGTATAATACTCTCAGACGAAAGTATATATCGTTCTATATTACATAAATATATTGCCACTGCCGCCACCACCGCGCCACCGCCACCACCGCCGTGTCAATAATACACCCAAACCTAAACCTAAACCCAAACGGAAACCCACACCTAAACCCAGCCCAAACTTAAACTCAACCCAAACCTAAATCCAACCCAAACACATAAATTTCCATATATTAATAATGAAAAAAAATGTATATATAAATTATGACATAAATTTTCATACATAAATTATGACATAAATTTTTATGTATAAATTGTGGCACATAAAACTTTTCATTCATTGATTATGACCCAAATTTTCACGTATAAATAAACCCAATTCAAAGGGAACTCAAGAATAGATGTATTGATTTATAGGACCATGTCAAGTATCGAAATATCGATAAATCGATATATTAAACCGTGTCATGAATCGATATATCGATACATCGAACCGTGTTAAGAATCGTAGTATCGATATACCGAGCCGTGTCAAGAATCGTTATATCGATACATCGAATCGTGTCAAGAAACGATATATCGATATATCGAATAGTGCCGAGAATCGATATATCGAGTTATTGAACTAAGTCAGGAATCGATATATCAATTTATCGAACTAAGTCAGGAATCAATATATCGATTTATCGAACTAAGTCAGGAATCGATATATCTACCCGTGTCAGGAAATGATATATTGATACCTTGAAACGTGTCAGTAATCCAAATTTCGATATATCGAATCGTGTCAGGAATCGATAAGTTAATATATCGATAAATTAATATATCTATATATCAAATCATGTCAATAATCAATATATCGATATATCGATGTATCAATCAAACCCAAACACAACCCAAACTCATAAACCAAACCCAAAATATATTGATATATCGATGTACTTTCGATTTATCGAACTGCGTCAAGAATCGAAACATCGATACATTGATCCGTGTCAAGAATCGATAGATCAATATATCGAACCGTGTCAATAATCAATCTATCGATATATCGAATCGTGTTAAGAATATATATATCTATATATCAAATCGTGCCAAGAATCGATATATTGATATATCAATATTAGGGTGTGTCGAAAATAAACTTTTTTTTCTTTCTTTTCTCCTACCACTCAAACCTTTAGGTTTTGACATTAAAGAGGTCCTCGTTCAAGAAGGGCGCTGTAGCTTGAAGTTTAGAGGTCGCCCAACGAGGATTTAGGTTTCCCATCTAATTAACACGTATAAAATATTGTTTTTCGTTCAAAATGATGACAGGCAACCAAATAAACGGCGATGTCTGTGTTTCTTGGCTTATTTGAAAGCATGCCTCATCCCCTAAACGATGATAGGTCGTTTTTCGACTTACCTTGTTCCAATTTTTTTTATGCTACTTTTTGACCAAAATAGTCACAATTTCAAGTTTATAAAGTCTCCAAGGTATCTATGAGTCCAAAATGAATTGCTACAACTACCGATTGTTGATTCGAATGTAAATAACCAATTCCAAAAATTGGTAAAACATACAAAATTTCTCAAAATGAACATGGTTTTTTGAATAAAATTGAAGATACGGAAATACGGAATTCAATTTGAATTCAAGTTGGCGCGCCAAGCGCGCAGGGGGGCGAGGCCCCCCTAGTATATGCGCACATGTACGTGTAAGGTATGTATCTCCTCGGCGTTGAATCTTTGTCATGAAACATCATGATTGATACTTAGTTTTCGCCAAAACAAAGTAAAGTTTGGCGCGGGCAAATTCGCTCACATCCTCTTATATATAACAGAATGTATGTTTAGCAGTAAGAGCTCTGCAGCTTTTCCCCCTGGAACAAAACAATTTGAAAAATACATTCACAGCGAAGAACAGTATTGTATCAGTCATCGCTATCAGTCTATCTTTCGATTTATCAGTATTCGAGTATCAGTCATCGCTACACTCCTGTAGATGGGCCATTCAATGCTAAAGCGTCCTCGCCTGTGATCTGTACGTAAAATACCTGCGGCTGCTGCTGAACGATACCGCGTGTGTATGTTCATAGCTGGCGACTCTCAAGCGCTACGGAATGATACTTTGTCATCTTACATACGTATATTCGCAGATTATACTTATTGTGTCAATAGGTATACTCGCGTTGCATCTTCAGATCACATTATATCTATTTAATATATTATTCTCCATACACCGACGGTAGTGGACGCGCGGTCAGTGTACGGCTCTGGCGATCTCCCAAGTTAAGCAGTATTTACCGAGGCCACTACTCGGATGGGTGACTGTGTAGCCATGCACTGGTTTGGCGCGCTGACTACCGAGCGGGAGGCAGTTTTACTGGGTTTCGGATGGTAACATATCGGCAACTCACTAAAAATAAGGCCGTCTCTATCGGCATGGGTTTTCCACAGTTTCCCCGTGTCCACGGTTAATGCGATACAGTGTAGCTGAAAAGCAGCTGCGAATGATACGAAATTTAAGGTTTGCTTAGCGAAGTGCGGGCAGGGAGTGACAGGGGGAATTAAATAGGAAGGGTGAATATGTAAAAATCCGCAAGGGTACACGTTGAAACACAGAAATAAAAAAAAAAAAAATTATCATTCTCTATACGAATAAAAAGATGAGTTCATTCGAGAAAGCCTGAGTGACGATGAGACGTGCCCGTGGTGCTGACAGTGACCGTGCGCCAAGAAGTCTTCGTAATATTATCCCTAAAGAATAATAAGAGTATAAAATAATAAGAGTGTAAAAATAATAATAACGTGAAGAGAGAGGGAGAGAGGTTGGAATATTAAAAAAATAATAATAATAGCAAATAAAATTAATAATAATAACAATGTGTGCCACTTTGACCCACCTGCACGGCAAGGGAAAATCCAGTGGAATGGGAAGCCGAATAGTGGGGGAAATAGTTGGGTCTTCAGAGTGGTGCACCTACTACTATTGATGTTCAAAATCAAGGAACTGACTATAAATGCGCTGATATTAAAAATATAGCTTTACGCAGGCATTTTAAACAGCGCCGATGTTTTGCCGATATATGAATATAAGTATTGGTACATACTCTTACTTGACGGGTAGTATACCCCTTTCATTAAGGGTTTTTTTTTTTTTTTAAATTCGTATTTGCAACATAATGGTACCAGTTACGTCACAATCAATCGGCAAATGTTTCAGGCCGTGAGTGAAAAGAAAAATACAGAGAGCGGTTTACCTTCTCGAACACGCCTAGTAATTTTTTAACGTCATGAAACCTCAACTATATTTATATTATAATTAATTATACGTATATTTTGAATCTGTAAACACATTTTAGAGAGGTGCGAGACCGCGACGATAAGGTAATACATGTAAGGGATAGTTGACCTCCTTGAACTTGCGTTTTTTCAAAAATTCAAGAACACGTCAACTTCTTTTGTATTTCCTCTTTAAAATACCTCTGGTTTTATTCAATTTGATCTACACCTTGTAAATGAGGGGTGCAAGAAAGAAAGTTGAGGAGTGGTTCACCCCTATTTTTTTTATTTTGATTTTTATAATTTCCCTAATTTTACCTATTTACATTAGCACCATATTCGTTTTTGACACATTGAAATCGGTTCATTCCTTGGAGGTTAAACTACCAAATCACCCGTGACGTGTCTCACTTTGGGTTTCAGCCATTCAAACCTTTTTTCCGACCATAAAAAAATACGTATGTTTCATTTTTTAATTTTCTACCACATGTATGGGTTTTAAGAAAATCAGAGTGAGGCACTAAAGTGATATTCCTTAAGGGGTTACCCCACCCTGAGAGACTAGAATAAGACTCGGTATTCATGAATCTCGTATCTATTCTCGAGCCAACTTCGTCCACGCGCATTGCCTACCTTTGTCATGCATTGTAGAACAAATTAATGGATAATCATAACTTCTAATCATAGTTTCGTTACCTAATTCGATCCGATCTACCGATTAATATCAGAATTAATTAAATCGCTCGGCACGTGATCCAGTTTCATGACTTTAAAAATTTCATTGCGTCACTTTTTTCTCACTTATCTTCTCCTCATCGTGTATGTCAAGGCAAGTTTCTATTGCTCGTGTCACCCAAGGTGCGTTTTAATGTTTGATTCGTCCGAAGCGGCGAATAGGGATCTGCACTGCCAAGCTCAGCTGCGTGGTGGGAGCATCATAGATTGTGCCTTTTAGCGGAACTTTTGAATCTTTTTTTATCGTAATAAACATTAGTATAAAAAAGAAGCTCTCCTCGACAAAAAATATTCCGAAAGCAATTTAAAATAATACACATATTCAATATTTTTATTCATTTTCGTGGGTCACATGAGAGTGAGTTAAATACAATTAAACGATATACATGTAACACGTTAGGTTAGGTGAGGTTTAAGTGATAGGACTCGGTGCGTTCAAACGCAAGGCATACCTAAATTAAAACACTAGTGGATAGTTTAATTGAATTACCCCATCATGCGTAATTGTTGTGTTCTGCTGTGTAAAAAGAGGGAATTTTTTTATTTCCAAAAGACGAAAAACGTTGACGTTGAAATAATCGGTATCACTCGGACACCAGAATTCTGGATCATGGTATAATTACTGATGCATTGATAGAGATGCGAGGTCGTCAATTGACGAGTCAATTGACGGTCATTTGACAGTCAATGACGAACGAAAATAAATGACTAATTTTTTGACCAATGTGAAATTTAAACGTGTGCAACGCACCGTGCCAAAGTGCCAATCTGTCGGTAGTGAGAGGTGAGGGTGAGAGGTGAGAGTGAGAGCAGAGTTTTTATATCTCGGTGTGCTTGATCAGTATCACTGCAAACATCTATACCGACAGTAGTTGTCGTTGTTAGTTGAAGTTATTAATGAGTATGACGACGACGTACGTGCCTGTACCCTGTACCAACCAAGTCCGACGTACATAGAAGCCCAGTTCCTATGCTTAGCGTGAAGACAAGTTTTTTCGGATGTAAACGGCCACTGGAGGAGCGACGGTCGGGCTGTGACGTCACTCCTGATCGAGTACGCCCAGTCATGGAATAGTAAGGCGTCTAAAGAAAGAGAGAGAGAGAACTATATAGCGTCTGTCTCCGTTTAGAGCATAGGAATAAAAGAGAATATATTAAGAGGCGCTCGGTAGTGCCTCGAGACAAGTACATTTTCTCTTATACCGACACGTCGAGAGGTACTACAGCCTCTTATACGCCACACATCTTTCTTATACACGGGAGTATATCTATATAACGAAATTTATTTTTCCTATTATTAATGAATTATACGGACTTCGGCAATGATATTAATACGAATATTTTTTATTTTTTTTTCTCTTTCGATTGGTACCTAAATGAATGCTGTAGCTATTGAAATAAGGGAGAAATCGTATTTTATGTTTTATTTTCGACGTACAACGATCATCATTTTTCGCACCACTTTTTTTCGCCCCACCGTGAATCTAACCATTCAGCTGATTTCTCATTTGTGTAGCATGTCTGTGAACCGTGAGTCTAACCATTCAGCTGTTCTCATTTCATATGTGACCACGGCCTGTGACAGCAGGCTGAAAGGCGTAAATCACGTAAAACTGGTACATATATATATCTTAATATATATACTTATATCTTACCCCCAAAAAACACCACAAATGGTGTACAAAAAGTGAGACAAGTACATTTCCTTACATCGTTTTATTTTTCCTTACAAAAATATGTCAAACACAAATAGTTGTAAAATAAATCGTCACAAAACGTTCTCAAATAAATTCAAATCATCCAACTCACAGTTGCCAAGTACATCCAGCATTTTTATTGTTTACATTGTTTATAAACCATTTATAAGTAGGTCACAACGCCCGAAAAGGTCTTGAAACGGGACTTAGGGACTTAATCTAAAAATATATTGTTTGAAAAATTTTTATTAAAGAAAAATTCGGATTGAAAAAAAAATTCGAACGAAGTACTTGGCGAGTTCGTAACAGGTAGTCCGTACAGTCATTTTACATAACTCGCCAAGTACTTCGTTCGAATTTTTTTTTCAATCCGAATTTTTTTTCAATAAAAATTTTTCAAACAATACATTTTTAGATTAAGTCCCTAAGTCCCGTTTCAAGACGTTTTCGGGCGTTGTGACCTACTTATAAATGGTTAATAAACAATGTAAACAATAAAAATGCTGGATGTACTTGGCAACTGTGAGTTGGATGATTTGAATTTATTTGAGAACTTTTTGTGATGATTTATTTTACAACTATTTATGTTTGACATATTTTTGTAAGGAAAAATAAAACGATGCAAGGAAATGTACTTGTCTCAACTTTTTGTACACCATTTGTGGTGTAGTATAAAAGGGACCCCGAGGCATAATGAGACGCGCGAATAAATATACACTAGGACCTCGATTTAACGGCCAGTGGCGGGACCGGCTCCGCATCGCACCTTGTTAAATCGAGGTAGCGTATGCCCGCCCATGCCGTATCTGCGCATCGGCACTCCGCGCTACGGGCCTGATCGGGGAGACTTTAAGCGTCCCCCACCATCCCCAACCATCTCCTACCACGCGAAAAACCGATTGATAAATGCGGCATGGTGGGGACTGTCTATTAAATCGAGGGCCATTAAATCGAGGTCCTAGTGTATATGATGAACAATCAGAAGAGTACCGATAAGTTGGTTACGTGCTACGTATGTGGAAAAAGTGTGCTCTGTACCTTTAAGTTTCACGTGTTACTTTATTACTACGTGTGTTTATATTGCTATATGCGACTAGATTTAATCTCCAAAGACGGTACTGAACAATCATAGGAGTTGCGAATTTGCTACGTGCTACGTACTATAACTTCCTGAAAAATGAAGGGATTCGAAAAAATGAGGGGGTCAAAATTTTTGTTTTGAAATACTCTTTCGTTTAAGATTATTTTAAAAATCATTCGTGTTTTAATTCAATAAGTTTTTTCAATTTTAAGCATAAAATCGCATTTTCTACATTATTAGTAGGGTGCGCACTATGGCGACCCCCACTCCTATCCCCACTCCTATCCTCACTCCTTTCCCCCACTCAGCGGCCGTCGTGAGCTCGAGCGGCTGCTGTTGTGAAGCGAGAGGTGTGCGGGGAGAGGAGGGAGGATGAAGCGTGTCACCATAGTGCGCACCCTGTTTATATATATTTATTACGATTGAAATACATATTTTAACAATTATATGATATATAAATTTTACAATTGATATACGGGGTTTTTTCTCGTCCGTTTTTTATGATGTCTTCGATGATATGGAGATGAGGTTTGCGATTTACCATGCTGACTAGACGATGCTCCAACTACGGAGAATAGAGATAGATACATAGTGTGAGAGAGGCACGTACATACAAGCGTGGTATAACATAGGCTCTTTACATATGGTTTTTACCAACATACCTGAATATAATTATTCGTTAGCAGCTTTGAACTCCAGCTTGTTGAACTTCGTGCCGTAGTACTGCATGATTAACTTCTTGTTGGCGGCGGCTTCGGTCATCTGCTGAAATAGTTCAGCAGCGTCTTCGAAAGCTTTGACGAACCTTGTTGGTAAATAGCACGTGAATTCACTGTCGACATCCACGACAATCCGTACGCCCCATTTCGTTTGGACGGCTTTTATGCTGGTGATGTAGTAATCTTTCTCGAGTTCAAGCTCGGCCAGTCTTTTAACGGGGAGAAGCGCCTCCAAACGGCCGACTTGATTAGTGCGTGTGAAATCCATTGTCCAATTTGAGTTTTTGCAATTTTAACGTTAAACCACGAAACTCTGATCTTACGCGTATTTTTGCTTTAACCGTTGCAATATCTTGCAAAAAGGTGTCTAAGCGCTCTTTTAACTCACGACCTTTACTTCTACGAAGATTTGAAGACAATGTCTGTCCATCAGAGAGTGCAGATACTTTAGATCTCCCACTTAACAGATCCATATCCCTACTCTGCATGCGGAAAAGAGCTGACGGAATTCTTTTGATGTAGCGTCTCCCTCCATTATGAAAAAGAGAGTCGCCTTGGCAATGGTATTGGTTTACCATTGTGTATCACTTTCAGAAATCAGCATTTATAAAAACGATGGTATGCGAAGATAAGATTCGCAACAATTATGAGGATGACCCCTTTTATAGGAGCTAATGAGAAACGGCTTTTTTTTTTTTAATATCGCCTGCTTTTCCTTCTTCCTGGCGTTCCACTGCTAATAAGCCGATATTCCAAGACGTGGTGGTTCTGTATTCCCACAAGGAGCTGGAGTGGTCACTATGAGAAAGCCATTTTTTTATTTTTACGGCATTGTTGAGAGCGCACTTGAACGCGCAATTTTTACGCAGTAGACCGTGAAATATACAAAAAGTGTTGCTCTCGGGGAGATTACGGAACGCCGGTTCTTCGTCTTCTTCCTCTAGGTTTATAACGAAGCAATCCGTTAGCTGTGTCAAATATGCCGCTTTATCAGCTCCTCTTGTAAACAACCGATCAGATTGTATATCAATTTGCTTCAAAGATGCCTCGACTATACGTAAAGGCGTTTCACCCTCGGACCACTTTATACCATGATGATTACACTTCAACCACGTGTTTTGTCGTTTTACACTAGGTGGCAAAACTTCATAAGCGTAGGGTGGTGATATAAGCCAATGAGCTAAGTAAGATGTTTTTATAGAGACCACGGCAACCTCTTTAGGCACGAAATTATTACATTTATCTTTCAGACCCTGTATATCGATAACGATGTTCATGATGTCTTTTAATCGTCGTAACACCTCAGACTTTGAACGCTGACTGACTGACGATGAGTGTTGATAGCTCTGCAGATATATTACAGTTAGCAGAAATGCACGTCAGCGAAACCGTAGATCTAGAACGTGTCACCACTCGTATGATTTTGTTGACAGAAACGGGATAGGTGCTAGACGCAATAAGATATGAGCCAGACATAACATTTTAAAACTTTATTATCATATAATTACCGAGCACGAGAACAGCAGTGCTGTATACAATGTAGATACTTAATTCTATGCCCCCCACCGATACAGACATCTGTATCGGAAACTACACCCTTAGATTTACTACGTTTATCGATATATGCGTTATAATACTCATGAACTATTTTATCGTTTCGCTGCAAATCATGCGAAAATACGTCTCTAAACTGTTGAATACCAAAACCAGTAGCCATATAATGGAGAAACATAATGCAATACTGCCCGCAACATTGCGAATTAGGGCCTTGAAACTGAGTCGTGTTGCAACGGAAGAATCGGCAATTTCTTCGGAGGCATGAGAGATGCTGTGGGATGATTGGTGGTAGACCGTAACTGTCGAAGAACCATCCGAGTCCATGTCGATCGACGTACATGGCGACCCAGTGGGCCCCTGGTAGTTTGAATCCATCGGTGTTAACCACGAATGCCGTCGGTTTCGTCCACACCTTTGGGATCCGATCTGCTGGATAGACGCCTACGGTGTGAACCTTTATACTCTTGAGAGATTGCAAGATCTGAAGGCTGTTCATACTCCAAGGGTTTTTTTTCCTCTTCTGGTTTGGTCTGTGACGCACCAATGTACCACAATGTGGTAGTTCTATACTCCCATAAGGAGGTGATTTGTTCACTATGACGGAGCCAGGCTTTGATCCTGACAGCGTTGTTCAGGGCACATTTGTATGCGTGTTTTTGATTTGCAGCGCTATGATGCATACAACGTGCGGCTCTTCGAGGTAAGCGGTGTAATGAAGGAGTCTCTTCATCGTCTTCTAAATTTATAACAAAATATCCTGTAAGATGTGTCAGGTATGATGATTTCTCAGAGCCGCGCGTGAAAATCCGTGTAGCTTGAGCCGTAATTCTCTTCAGATTTGTCTCCAGTGTGTGTAGCGATGTATCACCTTCAGACCATTCTGTGCCATGAATATTATCACATAGCCACATATTTTGTCTCTTTACAACGGGTGACAAGTGGTCACACGAATAGGGTGGTTTTACAATCCAATGATCAGAGTCTTCAGTCTGTACCGATACGACAGCTACTTCTTTAGGTATAAACTGGTTATTCCTACCCCTCACGCCCTGCACATCAATGACAATATACATGATGCAGTCTTTTTTTTACCGTCACGCTTCGAACAATCAACGCAAACTGAAGACGCTTCTCCTTCATCAACCGCTAAAATCTACGATCACTTGTCTGGATGAGTCAATCTCCAGTACATTGTCGTATTCAGCATAAACAATACAATTAATTGTCGTTGGTAAACACCCCGCGAAACGTACTTCTATCCTCACACTACCGTGTCTCACCAGGTTCCAATGACTACTACTATTGGCCGAGAGATCGGGTGTAAGATCAAACGCGAAGAGACAATGCCCTTGTGGGTATTTCATACGTGTGATGCAATTGCCATCATTGAGAAAGTGAATACCTGAACCAGAAAATAATGTGTGATATGCATCCACGTACATATTACCGTCCGAAAAGTCTGTCTGTAGAGGCTTTGACGGTATTTGCTGACCATCCACATACAAAGAAAGATAATTGATCGTGTAATGCTGAAAGTTGAAGGGGTTTTTTCCATAATCGCCGTTGAAAGCCTTATTATCGACAAAGCCAATAATTATACGTTTAGGTAGCTGGCCAAGTATGACATTATCAAGAGTATCGCCGTGTATTCCAGCGTGCATCGATATCGCTTTAACTTCGACACGTGTCAACGGATATTTTGCTGTAGATTTAGACAGAGCTCTTGCATGAGCCAGAAGTATACCGGGGGCTATCTTAACGCGGCGCACAATTAGTGATGCCTCTGTAATACGGATTTTACAGTTTTTTAAAGTAGTCATGACACAAAACGCGCTATTGTTCTGTACAAGCCGCAGGCGCATCTCAACGCCGTTTAACAAAAACCTCTCTTGATTGAAGATATCGCAATGCAGATGACCAAGAAGATCGACTGTTCTCTTCTTACCCAATACATCTCGCCGTTCTACAAGTCCTTTATTACCCTCGCCCGTATCATCCATTGACCTCTCTGTATCATTATACCATAAAGCACTCGTAAGATGCGAAGTCTTCGCAGCGTGCGCATAGTTCAAGAGTGTTTCAATATACGCTCTATAAGCATAAGCATTGTTAGGAGGAGACACAAGTTTTTTATTCAAAAACACATCGGCCTGGCTGAACATCGAGTGCAGAAGATTATTGATGGGTCCTACAACGGCCGTTGTATCGCCAGCCCCCTCCGTTTTATCAGGAGTATCTATCTTAACACGTATACTTAGCATCGTATGTGCGAGATCAATATATTCATCCCCCTGACTAGGTACGACAAATTCTATCGGTGAATCATCCGTCAACGATGAGATCGGTTTATAATACACGGAGTGTGACCTCTCAATCGTTGTCTGGGTCGGTGGCAACGTAAATAATTCAAGCTCCGACTTAAGACACTCACACGAGTGTGCATGCAGGAACGCCATTCTTTATATTGTTCTGGTTAAGCAAAAATATCCGCCACTGTTCTTGATTTCTTGTTACGTCTCTTGACGCGTGATTTCGCCGTTCTTCCTTTCACAGGCTTCTTCTTCTTCTTCTTCTTAATTCGCGTCTTTCTCACACCACCAGCACCATCCTTGAGCGTTTTCGCGACTCCACGACCTTTCTTCTTCTTTTCACAGAGCTCCGTCGTGATGCGCTCTCAGCAACAGAATGCATCAATTTATTAATTTTGCTACCTTTATAGCCTGAACCTTTCATGAGCGAATTAATTTTTTCTTCAGCCTTGCGTCTCAGGTTTTGGCCTGATTCGCGCAGCCGCGTTTTGAACGTCTCTCTCGGCTGTATGCCTGAATCAATGATATCTGTCGCCATGTTAATTCCTGAGCAAAGCGCCTCTTTGCCGACAGTCCGAGCGCCTTGTTTCAAGAGAGGTAGTATGCGTCGAAAGAGACCTCCTAGGAAACTACCGATACCGTGACCTCGCTGATTCGGTGATCCTATGTACACATGGCTGATACCCCCATAACCGGTTCGCGCGCCGCCACCCATCTGCATATCAAAGTATTCGTCGTAGTAATCCATTTTTGGAGCTATCCAAGTTAATCTGTACGCTTGAACTGTAACGTCACCGTCAACGTCCCGTACTCGAATGGTATCGGCTCGCCAAACTCGTCCCTTGTATCAATGGTTATGGTTTGAAAATTATTGCGTACTAGAGGAATATAGCACTGTGGCGAGAAGCTCCTTATTTTCACAGATCCGTAATTACGGCTATCGGTGATAGCGGTTGGCACGACGCGTAACAGAGGTGCGTGCACATCTCCAGTGATGTGGGATTCACAGATATCGGTATAAACGTACATCATGTTAGGAGTACCGTTGGCTAAACTGGCTGGTCTCTGAGCAGTATACTCAGTCTGAGTCGATAATAAGCTCACAGGCTCAGTGAGTCCTAAAATTTTGTTTAACTGACTGGAGAAATCGAGGACGTGTGCCGCGTCTCCGCACGATTCACAAATACGCGACACGACCACATATCCGTTTGGCGCGCATGTCAGCTTCAGATGGCCCTCAAAACATGATATCTTGTTAATAACCGCGAGTAATGTGTCTATACTGTGATATATGCCAGCCGGTACCGATTCACAGTCGTGCATAATCTTGACGACTCCTGCATTTTCAGATACAGTGGCGTAGTTCTTGACACCACGCTCCTTGTTCGAAGGGATATGCAGAATTGTAGCGGGTATATGTATTTCGGCTAAAGAAACAGCCCAACTACCGTGAAGAGACACGCATTGCGGTAAATGAGTAGTTTATCGTGTTGTTACGTTATCGGGATAATAATCCATACTACTGTTGCTAGCTAAAACTATATAAAATTCATCCTTCATCCTGCCAACCGTTTTCAAGACTTCTTCGTTTGAACCCTCGATAGCTCGGCTTCGTAAAATATACCATCAATATCTTCGTCGTTAAGATCGCGCAAGATATATGTCACGGGACAAATAGCTTGCGATACACGATGAATCTTGAATAGCTCACTGCTCCAGCCACTCTCGTAACCTTTTGCAAAGGCTGCTTTTGCGGTACTGATACGCACAATGGCACCCACACTGTATTTAGGGAAACATAGGTCTGTTTTTTTGTAGCGCCGGATCAGGTTATTTCGAGCCTGAGCAGCTGTAGCTAGAGTCACAGAGGCAGGAGCCATTTTTATACCGCTATGTATAGAGTGATTGTAGGCTGAAACGATATTTTGCAAAACGTCGAGATACCGTTTTTGTCGGGAATACGTGAAATAACGCCACATTCTTTCTTTCAACGTTCTATTGAATCTCTCGACAATTGCCGCTTTTATATCAGGGTTTCTCACAGTACGAAATTGAATATTTTTTTTTTAAGAGATTCTGGAATGCAGCACCGATGAATTCTTTACCTCTGTCCGTCTGTAGACAAACGCGTGATCGACCGTTACTATTTTTTCTCGATAAAATAAGGTTAAACGCTTTAGCCACGGACGCGGCAGTCTTGTCATGTAAGAGTTGAACCCATGCAAATTTACTAAGAACATCAATGACAACAAGGAGGTAAACATAACCATCATTATAAGCCTTTAGAGAATGAAGATCAACGAGATCAGCCTCCCAAAAATCATAAATGTTCCGGACGTTGTAAAAACGCCGTGGAAAGCGATGTCATACGGGTTTGTGTTTTGTATAAGCAGCCTGTCCTTCAAGCCAGTGCAAAGTCTTCACTTTAGAAATTTTTTTCTGACGAGCCTGACGTAACATTTTGGTAGCACCTGAAAATGACGCTTCATGGGATGGATTGAAATACAGTTTTTCTAAGGTTTTCATGATTATAATTTGAGGTTAACCCAGGTTACACGCCTTTTCTTATTATTATGATAACCACTGCCACTTTGTCCTGTATTATCTGATATGCTTTCGCAGCCGCTGAAGAACGATGACTGTCTCCCTATGGTTGCTCTGCCGCTGGTTGCGCCGCCGCTGCTGCTGCTGCTGCTGTCGTCGATCTGTGACGGTCGTAATGTTGAATTGGCTCTTGTCTCCAACCACAGACCCTCATTGCCGATGAATTCTCGCGGAGCCTGTATTGCTCTCAGAAGTTTAGCAAAAGCCCTGCGTCCCACTCGTTTAGGTATTTTTCTTGCCCTCATGGCGTCGTTCACAAGATCAACAATATTCGAACCTTGAATTATCTTTCCTCCGACCGATACGGCTCCACCAGAATCCCAAGAAAAATTACCACGCGATGTGCCATTTAAACGTCGAAGTAGCAGTTTCGCTTTGGTGCGATATTTAGCCGGTACGCTTTCAATTATGACGGAATCACTCATGCCGTTACGGGCTTCTTCTTCTTTTTTTTCTTCTTCATCATAATTAGGCTCTACTGTATGTTTGTTGTCCATAAGGGTGCTGTGCTGTCGAGCTCTCTCTTCATCAGCAAAGTGGAGATAGCGTTGCAGCACAACCAAGTATGCAACCCACTTATCCCTCTCATTCTTGTATGCTTTAGAATTCAAAATTTCATTCATCTCTGTGTCCAATCTGGATAATACCGTATCAACAGGTTGTAGCGGCTGTGCCTGAGAGATGCTCGAGCTGAAAGCTGGTTGCTTTTGATTTTGCGCACCCAATTGCGTTAGCTGCTCCTCAGGGATGAGAACCATTTTTCTTGCATGCTCCATTATCAGCCCCTACCAATCAGGTTCGATAGAACAGTGCCTAGTATCGGTGCCAGTAGGAGCGGCAGAAAGCCACCACTCTGAATAACAAAATGTTTTTTACTTTTCCAACAGCCCTTTTTTGAGGCTAAACGACGGAGGATGGGAGCGTGTCGTCGTAACTTTTTTCGTTGATCAGCCTTTAAAGGAACGTTACCGCAAAGAACGTTCAAGGCACACTCACAGATACAGCGGATGATACGTGGATCTGCTTTACGTAGAAGAGCTTCGCGTTGCTCTTTATTGAGATACTGAAGAGCACGTAGTATTGCTACGTGTTTTTTGCAGAGCGGTACACCGTCTCGGGCCATTACGCGTATCGAACTGTCGAGTACCTCACCGTATCGTTCCTTTTAACTGCTTTTTTTATCTATAAGCGTGTGGGGTGGCGCTACCTTTAAGAATGTGCCACACACAACGTCCAATACAATAATAAGGGTCTGAATTGTTTTTACGTGAGTCAGCCTCTCTTAGGATCTTGTTAGTTTGTTGAAATACGCTCAAAATGGCGACACATTTATCACAACGCGATGAGCCGTTAGACGCTATTACGCGCGTTGAACTGGTAATTCACCAGCACTGCAACTACTTTTCAGCTTTTTCCGTGGTACGTAGACAAAATGATGAGGATCATTGGGAAAAATACAAGTACGAAACCTACAATTGTCAGGCGTTGATTGTTTCAAATCGAGCAACAAATAACCGTGAGGTTGGGATGTTGCATCGTGATAGACCTCTTGTAGAAAACGCGGATTTTCCGGATATACCTGTCGCGCAAGATGTTGGATTTGAGCACGATCACGAGGGTTTTTGAAAATTACAATATAGCTGGCGTTCAATGAGATATCTCGCTGACCGTGTCCTTGATGGAATAAGTTTTGAGTAATAAAAATAACGCTCAGATTTTTATGATGGCTACCCTTGGTGAAAAGATCTACAACGTTATTGTTCGATGCCTCACGCATCAAATCGTCGATTATTATGAGTTTTGCACGAGGGTCGTTAGCATAATCGGCGCTCTGAGGTACTCCCTCGTGAAACTCAATCGATGCACCATATTCCGTGTATGCGGACTGCCACTCGGAATAATAAAAAATAATTCTCTCGAATGGTTCACTGTTCATATGCCGAATAAACTTCAAAAACTTTTTTACAAAGTACGTTTTACCGCAACCCGTAGGACCGCAGATGATTGAAGTCCAGTGATGTTTCCACCGTGTGTCCATCTGAACGAATGAGCACGCTTTCCCTACAACAATGAGATATAATGGATTCGAACATAGGAATATGCATAAAGTTTTTATTCCCCCAGTAACAGTATAAATATTTTACAATATTTTACAACAGTATTTACAAAGTTTCCGGTGAAAAACGAGATTTTTTTGTACGCTAATCTTTGTAACCGTAAGGGAGTGAACCGTATTCGCCATTACGTCTTCGTTTGACGCTCAACGGCATACATGATTTCGTTTCGGGCCGTGTAACAACTTGATGGAACGCTGTTCGCCGAATTGGATCATATTGTAGTACAATAGGCTCCTCTCTCTCCCCTATTATAAATGAACGTATTGATTCGTAATTTATCAGTGAACAGTTTGCATAATTCAGCGTTATACCTTTAACTTTACAAACTTCACTTTCCGCACCACTTGGGGTATTAACTATAAAAGAATAAAATTTAGGACCTCCCGAAATGAAAGATTTAATATAGCTACCCTCACCGTAAGAGCTTAGCTCATCCGTTAGATCCCCGAGAAGCTGACCCGCTGGTGGCTCATACTCTTTAGGATCTTTTTTCGTAACGTAAATAACGGAATCGGTGTCACAGTACAGAGCACGCTCACCCAGCAGCTCGAGATAGGTGTAAAGTTTCAAGCGAGCTTGGGCTGTAGTGTATGCAGCTATTACAGCGTTTGCTATATTAGACGGTACTACAGCATTATCGGTTTTCGTGTAATTAACATACAGCACCTGGTTATTAACAGGTAACATACCGGTGATCTCATGCTCAGGACTGCTTAGAAGCTCCATAAGTTTTTCGCGTGTCGATACTATTTCTGTTTGAGGTAAATTTTCGCGCTGTCCGAATTTGCCCCAAAATGAATTAAGACAGAGCTTAGCTACCGAGCGCAAACCCGGATTTTTCGCTATCACATCACGGTTTAATTGAACACCTTCGGATGCCATAAAAGAAGCTATATAACAGTCTTTCGCAGCCTCATCCTCTATACAGTTCTCGGGCCAGCCGCTAGCCTCTTGTTTGATTTTAAGAAAAGTATTAATGTATTCGGTAAAAAGACCTCCCTCCTGAGTATCACGATTATACTGTGTTATCTCATATTGCCAAATTTCGCTCACCGTTAACACTTTATACCCGCACGTGATAGCTTTTCGCAATTCATCCACCACCCAGGTTCCGTTGAATAAACGTTCCGCAGGATCTTCATGAGGACACGCGTCTTGATACATTGTTTCGCAACAGCTACGACATGATCCGAATAACAAACGCTGGTGCATTTGCACAGGTAGTACAGGATGATACAGATTTTGCGGTGGAAGTACCGTACATTTAACGAGGCCCTCGACGCGTGAAAGATCGATATTATTTTCAGAATCTATCAGCGGTCTGCACTCATCACCGACATACACCGTTGGATGTCCTACAGGGTATTTGCCGTATTTACAAATATACGGGTACAATGAGCAAACGTCAACATACCGTATCTGCTCCCCGTCTTTTACATCGTACAGTGTGACCATGTTTTCTGTACGCCCGCCGAAAAATGCATCGCGAGGGTTGAGAGGATTTGATTCGACTAAAGCATGGTCACGCACAAAAGTGCTCATTTCTGTGTTTGTTTGTACCATACGGTCATACGCGCACTCCCAAATTTCGGTTACCGTGTAGCCGCTTGAACGGATTCTGTGCGATATAGTGTTTGTTTTTTCGAGACGCTCGTTCATTGTCTCGCCGTCACTTTGTTTGCGATCTCTGTTTACAGTGAAACAGCTCGAGCACCCGTGCCAATAACAACCGTGAAACTGTAACACGTGGACTGTATCCGGAGTTTCGTAGTAACCGTCTACTAATAAATTTTGAGGCAGCCTAAACTCGCGCGAGCGCCCTGCATGAATAATATGACGGCCTAAAGAGTGCTCCATCCATACGAGCCACGAGATCGCTTTTTTTGATTGATTATGAGCCTATCTATAGCCAGCCGTAGGTATAATTCCAATCGTATTCATTTTTAAAAAGTTTTTGCGAAAAATTTGAAAACATGCTGACGCGATTGTTGTGTTTTCGGTAAACGGGCAGACACGGCCGCTGTCCATGAACATTTTTCGAAAAACGACACAGGCTTGTCTTAATATCGTAATGTCGTTTTTGCAATAAGATATAATTTCGTTTGAAAAATTAAATACATAATCGGCACTCTTTAGCTCGTTATACCATGCAGAAAAACGCTCACGCTCTTCCACTCGCATAGTGTCAGGAGAGTAATTGATTACAGGAGGTAACGGTCCTATATAATTTTGGTTTTCTGGTTTGTTGAACAGGTGAGGAAAATTTCCTTTAGTGAGAACACTTTTTAGACCGAAAGCTTTTGGCAATGCGCTCAGAGGCATGTGGAAGTAGTTCAGGCTGTCGAGAAACACGAGTTTGCCAGCACGCATTGTGATAATTTTAGTACCGTTCATTATTAAAGACGGGAGCTGCGTTTTTTTCTCCTCGATGAGGTAACGCAAGATAAACTGAGCGTCAAAGCCACCGGCGTTATGGGCTATTAAAAATGTGCGTGAGGAGCCAGGAATATTCTGCATGCCTAGCTCTACAAGCTGACATACAGGACTCGCCTGAAATATAAACTCGTGCTCACCACAGAAGCCACAGGGCTCGTCTATAGAAACGTTATCACAACACCGGGTGCAGATGCGCTGAGCCACGCAGAGATTTGGTTTGTGAATATGTGTTGACGGGTCACCTTTTACCGGTGTACATTGCTGCGTTTCAAAATCACAGAAAATAAATATATATTCTCTTTTGAATCGTCAACAGCACGGATTGGTCTCATATAGCACAGATGATTATAGGGTTGTTGTGATCTGCATGTTTTGCAAAAACCCTCCCCGCATATATGCTTCTTTTTCTCTAAAGGTCTTATTGAGCGAAAACAATTACGACATCGTTTGAGAGACTCACACACAGTATTTACCCGACGCTTACGGCTGACTACAGCAGTCCTACGATTTTGTAAACACTGCTCTCCAAAGAAATCGCGATTACACGCCTCACATCTGACTTTATCGGCCAAGGGCGCTACGCAGGGCGGCGCTTGAAGGCAGCAAGGACATTGCTTTTTCAAACACCTATGGCCCTGACGAAAGCGGGCATTACAGGTCGCGCAGAAGTTTAAACTACTCACAGCGCCTCGCAGATTTAAAATCGGCTGGAAGTGATGTGAGCGTTCATAATATAGGATATACAGTGTATGCCTGATTGAACCCGCTGTATCCAGAGCCATCTGTATACCGTCGAATATAGGCCTTTCGCGCCGCCCCAAAGTCAAAAACTCGAAAACAACGATAGCAATCCCCTTGCGAGCCAAAAAATTCTGATATATAGCAATTTCACGTATGCCGCAACCAGCGGGCGGTATATCAACATTCGCGTCTCTCGTGAGTTCAAGCGCTGCCTCTTTTTGACGCGACCCGTTAAGTTGTCGAATAAGTTGCCACTTAGCGTGCAGAGCTCCTGTACGTATTTCACCCCTCTCACCGTACGCCCGCGCTGCTACTAATGAACGCGGTAAACACAAATTGTCACAAATTGTAAACACAAATTGCGGCCCTCTACACCTTTAACAATACACGCTTTTATATTAAAGGAATCGTCAATATTCAGAGATGCTGTACTTTGAGCGGCACTTGTTATTAATTGCCATATATCTTCAAATGTATAGTTTCGGACCGGTCGGAATGACAGCCAAACGGGGCCGTGTGCTAGGCTACTTGCTGAGAATGAGATTCCCGCGTAGTCGCATCCCTCGCAGCAGCTCGTAAGATGCGTCAAGAGATCACGGAATGCTCCTTCAAGCCATGCTGTTACGCTTGTTCCTGAGAGAGGCTGACGGATATGCATCGTTATCTCACGGCCTCGTAATTTAAAGCGTTTAAAATATCGGTCTGCATCCTGAGTGATGATGATCCGATCTCCAGGCGGTTGCACATCTCCGAACGCCTCGTTTCTCGATGCATTGCGCGCTCTCCCAGCACCCGTTTGTATATCTGTAATCGAAGAATTGTATAAGTTATAGGCTCAAGGGTATAGATAAAAAATATATTGTAGCTTTTAGAGTACCTCGTATTAATCGCGGTATGGCAATAATGAGTCAGCTGACGAGTACCCTGTGATAAATATAGTAAAAAATGTTTTAAGTGTGTACCCTGTATCCGCCGTGTGGGTTGAAGAGAGATAACGAGCGTACACGCGCGGGAGAGAGAGAGAGAGAGAGAGAGAGAAAGAGGTATTCATCGCTCTCTGAGTTCCTCGGTATATGAGAGATAGAGCATGCATAGGCTGGAGAGAGAAAGCGAACGCGCGCGTACGTGTGGGAAAGAGAGAGAAAGAGGCGTTCATCGCGCGCTCTGAGTTCCTCGGTATGTGTGAGAGAGAGAGCAGAGAGAGAGAGATGGAGCATGCATGGGCTGGGGAGAGAGAGAGAGAGAGAGAGAGAAAGAGGTATTCATAGCGCACTCTGAGCTCTTCGGTATATGAAAGAGATAGAGCATAATATACCGGCGTTGCACTACACGATGAGCTTCGTATATATATATATATATTGTGACACTGCGTCACAGGCGAGGCATACGCCTCGCCGAAGTCCGTCACCACACGCCGTCAATACCCGAAGAATGTAAATTAGAATAAGAGCCATCAAGCCTCGAACAATTAGCGAAACTCCGTCGTCCCTCGTCGCTCTTCTTTCACCATCCCCGTAGTCCCATCTCAACCCAATAATGTCCCCAATGATCCCGTTGCCCTACAAATCCCCAAGAAAGAGTATTAGAAGAAACCCTGTGGACGGCGAAAAAGAATCAGCTACAAGGACAACGCCGCATATGATCCCAGTCGTCGCCGAGAATCCCACTCACACCGCCGCGCCGAGGCCCTCACACGGATAGAACACCGAGAAAAGCCGAACATTTGCGAGGGCCCGGTCGGTATATTGAGCGAGTGGGATTATTGAAAAAATCAGCATAAAGCGCGCAACGTCAAGTCTTACGCCATCGAGAGAGCCACTGTCCACAGGGAGCCCTCACCCCTTCCCCCTACGATCTTTGTCACCGAGTCGATCGTCGCGTGCCATCGTCGGCAGCACCTGCCGGGCAATCCATCATCGACGGCGCGTGCGCCAGCGACGTCGACTTCGGTGGCCCAATAAGCCATCGATTATCGATCCCCCGATGACCCATATTAATATTGCGCAGGCCCTTTGACCCCGATCTTACCCGAACTTTCCCGAATCCTTTTCCCACGAGCTGTCCCGGCAAAGAAGAGAACGAGCTCGTCACTTCGGCGAGAGCATAGCGAGAGAATAGTCGAGCGAAAATTACCATTGTATCGAGCCATTGCGTGAGAGAGAATTGTAGAACGAGAAAGACCGGACACGTGGTCGAGACCGCCATTCTCGGTATCGAGGACCACGGCGATCATTGCGAGCGAGAATTGAAGCGTGTGGAAATCCCTCCAGCGATAAAGTAAGCCCTTTCCATTACCTTTTTCATTCTGCTGCCCATTGAACATTTTTTCGCGACAAAATACCCTTTTTTTGTATCAATCCGTGAGTGTGTGGTGACGCAGCGCGACCCTCCCCTGTACACTTCCGCGATTTTTCAAGCCCGTCGTCCCCATTTTATTTTCTTTTCATTTATTGTAATTTCCCCTGTTCGATTGCGAGATTGATTAATTTTCAATATTACCGAAAACCCGACGTGGGTAATTATTAAGAGGCCATCGCGCCGGGAAATCCATTGACCCTGAGAAACTGTAACCCCCCCGTTTTTTTCTTTTTTGCGTTCGAGTCTTTGGAGTTATAAATTTTGTCGATCTATATCGACTGGCGCCCAAAAATCACTAGCACAGTTCCCCTTTTTTTTTGCGTTCATTTTTTTGTTATTCTTGTCGAGCACGCGTCCTCGCCCCGCTAGAAATTGTCGCGTGGGCGAGTCGCCTAACCCCCAGTAATAAAGTTTCGTATTCTTTTACTTTGCCTATTTTTTTTTACGTAGACATGCAAAACGGATAAAATTGAGAGAAATTCCTAAAACAGAGCGCCTGAGGAAAAGAAAGAGTGAGATATAAGAAAGGCTGGAGTGGATTAGCAATTATTGGTTTTTATTGAGATATATAATAAAGCATATGCCCTCTGTAATATTCAATGGTATACGCGCGTGTATTTTTTATGATGCTTTGCGTTCTCGCGAGCGAGCGAACACATGGGTAAGATCATGTTTTTAGAAGGGCGTGAGTCCCTGTTCCTCGCTGAACAAGTACGCCCTTCAATATACAGCCGGAGCGGTGACATAATTATCAAAGTTGTTGATCTAAACACAGGCGTAACGCGTGTGCTTGCATACAAGAGATACGACCTTTATAGTGTAAAATCATAGGAGCTACGTCAGAACCTATATATATATATACTAGGGGGGCTTCGCCCCCCTGCGCGCTTCGCGCGCCAACCCCCATTCTGTGTTTGTAACCTGTGTTTGTGTTCTGGGAAGGACATTAGTCTAGCTACGGTTTACAATGTACCGTATTCTTAATTCCATTTAATAATCCATTCTTTAAAATTATATTATCTTTATAGTATTTTATATTTATAGTATTATTATTATATATTTTATATTTATAGTATTATTATTATATATTTTATACATATAAGTATTATTATTATAGTATTTTTTGTTAAACTTACCATGAGTTCTCCTCAGACGTCGATCGGGTTGGAAAGAGGTAAGTGAGAGGGTAAATGAATAAAAGACACAATTTCGCGACAAACAATGTGTGCTTGCTTCGGCGTAAAAACCCTCACGGAACAGAGGGAAAAGCCGAAGCAAGTCAAATATTTATTCAATGCTTTAAAATTATTTAAAATTCTTAGATATATTAATTCTTTAAGATCTTTCTTAGATGTATGTCGTCCGATTCTTTTTGATTTTCTTTCATCTGGTCGTGTATTTCCGGGTAGGAAAGGATGACAGGAATCGGAATCTTTCCGGGTAGGAAATGATGACAGGAATCTGTAGCAAACAAAGGTAAAAGCGTAGTTTTCCGTAGATTGGAACGACCATCTGTGAATCCGTTATTTGTCCTACTTATAATTAAGTCTAATTTGTCAAATTTGTGACGCCCCCCTTTATTTCTGTCGTTATAAAAAAAAAAAAAACATTGATTAAAAATAAATAAATAAAGAGTGAGTTACTTTTTTTGTAAGTGGTATTCCCTTCATTAAGACTAATCCACTATCATCGTGTACCATGAATTTTGAATAGACTGAATATAAACTCTTTATAAAATTTCTTTCCAAACAATATTCTTTACATCTGTGAATTCTTCGGAATCAATTTGTATAAACAATTTTTTTGGATTTTTGCATCGTGAAAGAGCTACATATAATTGGCCATGAGAAAATAATGGTTTACGAAAATATATTCCTACACTTTCAAAACTCTGACCTTGTGATTTATTTATCGTCATAGCAAATGCTAATGTAATTGGAAATTGTTTGCGAAATAGGTTAAACGGCAAGGACGAATATTCTCCAGTGTCTAACGTGACTCTGGGAATGAAGGCAGTTTGACCTTTCTGATGTCCAGTAATAATTATTGCTTGTATGTTAAATTTATATAGTGCCAAAATTTTCAATCTAGTGCCATTGCAGAGACCATCACTAATACTCAAATTTCTAATAAGCATTATAATAGCCCCTACCTTTAATATTAATTTGTGAACAGGTAATCCAGGAAATTTTAACGAATTTAAATATTCTATTGGGTAATTTAATTGTACGTCTTCCTCGGATTGATCAATACCTTTATGTCTCGCACAGTCTATACTATAATAAATTTTTTCATGATTAATAAAATCAAATCGAGTGAATATACCGGGACAATCACCGACGGGATATTCAAGCTCGAGGTGGTGATTTCAAACATAAAAGAAAAAATTAAAATCAGTCCAGGCCAAAAAATTGAGGTTATAGGAGAAGTCCAAGAATATGGTAATACATTTTTTTACAGTCATAGAATTAAAAATGAAAATTAACAACATAAAAAAAAATTGCATCTAATCATTTATTCCAGAGAATAAAAACATTTACCTGAAAATTCAAAATATCGAGCATATAAAAATTATCGAAGTACCGATGATGCCATTGAATGAGCTTATTTTAGGAGGAAAATTAATTCGTCGAAATACAGGATGATAAATTATTATGTGAGTTATATTTTTCTTAAATTTCTTGGAATGATTTTAATATAAAATTGACAACAACCAATGACCTAATTGGTTGGCTACTGGGGATACCAAAAAAAAAAAAATATATACTACCCCATACATAGTATTATTAAAATTCTTTTATAACAGTTCGATTGTAATTCTCCCCTATTTTTATAACTTGAAACAAATATAGAATGATCGACCGATCACGAAAAGGAAGAGTGAAAGAAAGGAAGCAATTCTAAAAACTGAAATGGAGACGGTAGCGGCGGTAATGGAAAATTTATGTGTGCTTAAATTTATGTGTGCTTTAAATAGTTATTTAAACAAATTAGATAATACAAAAACATTTAATGGAATTATTTAAGAACATTTCAATAAATTGTAAATATATTGTAAACCGTATATAGAAATGTCCTTCCCAGGTTTTTAAGTTTTGGTTTTCCCTGGGGCATTGGGCAAATGCCAGGACATAGCTGAGAGAAATCCAAAATAAAAAATAAAATTTTTCCTCAGTAGATACGATAAAAATTGTCATGTTTGATTTGGGTTTGGGTTTGGGGTTTGGGTTTGGGTTTGTTTAAGTTTGGGTTTGGGTTTGGGTTTGATTAAGTTTGGGTTTGGGTTTGGGTTTGGGTTGGTATAGGTCAAGGTGTATTCTTGACACGGCGGCGGCGGCGGCGGCGGCGGCGGCGGTGGCGGCGACGGCGGCGGCGGCGGCGGCGGCGGCGGCGATATATTTATATAATATAGAACGATATATATATATATATTGAAACGTTTCGAGATTTTATGTGTTAAATATCGAAAGTTTTAAATATTTTATTTCGATCTGAGAGCTGGATTCGTGTTCTGGACTCGAGTAGTCAAAAAGAGATAGCCGAAAGATTAATTTAAATGTCACTTGAGAAATAACCTTCGTAACCTTTAAAAGTAACTTGAGAAATTAATGCAATTGATGTGTTACTTTTTGTTGTTTATGTTGTTTGCCTCAGAATATGTTCACTCTTAGGGTATGGTGGCCGGAACTATTTCATCATAGGCATTGTGACTCTATTGTTGAACGTTTTGCTGTTCAATTAATTAACAAAAAGAGTGATATGGACTTTGCCGGTCCAGACGGCTGATTAATAAAAAAGAGGTTAATTTAGGAGGACACGTTTTTTGAGATCGAAGATTACTGGTCCTTTGGTAATCTCGAGATTTAAGTGTGAAATTTTTTTTTTTTTTTTTTTTTTTTACTGAAGCTAAGTTAAAAAAATTGGTTTTATTCAAGGTTTTGGTTTTTAGTTGCTAATGCCGAGATCTAGGCTTTTCTATGAGAAAAACCTATTCTCTAGGCGACTTATCCTATGTTATGTCGTACTCTCTCTAGCTCGCGTTGGACGCTATGCCAAGACGAATTCGAGATCGTGCGACGGTAGTGAGCCGGGCCTGCTCAGGAGCACGAAACAAACAGAGCGGATCTTCCTGTAAAAAGTATGGTTTGATGGCTTGAGTGGAACCTAGTGGATATCTGTGGTTAATTACTCGACGTGGGTCGAGTCGTTAGCACAGTTGTTAGCTGGGGAACTTTACTATGCGCTCGATGCAATACGAGGACTATAGTGAAGTATACTAATTAGGATGGAAACTTTGGCTATGCGCTCGACGCAATGCGAGGACTCTAGCTAAGTATGCTACTAGGTAGGAACTTCCTCAGGCAATCGTGCAATACGATCACTTCGCAAGCGAAGGGTTTCGAGGAAGGTCCTAATGCTAGCGTCAGACGCGATGCTGAGACTAGCGCTTAGAAGGTAGAGGTGTTCTGGTGTGAACGGTAGGAAAAGGAATAGTGAAATGGTGATCGTCCGTCGTTTGCTCGGCCTTTTATACCCGTCGCGGCTGTGGTGTCTCGCGGTGGGGCCGTGAGTCATCAGCGAATCTTGTTTGCTCATGCGCAGGATTATTATTGTTATTTGTCCACTACTGTCGGTGTCTTTGTCAGGTACTATGCGTCACGTTCTGATCTCTATCGATCGTGATCTAGCGAGTGTTGGTAAGTTAGAGTACGCGGGAGTTACCCTCAGTAGATGCGTCGCTGTGTGGGTAATGCGCTCAGTTTATTACGAGAAAAAAGGAGGGGGGGGGGGCTTCGTTCCGTTACAATATATATATATATAATGTATAAAGCGACGGAGGTGAGAATACTGGCACAAAGAGGAGACCGAGGATAGGGAATTCTGCGTATATAGTGCTCTCTCTTTCTCTCATATGCATAAGCCTGCGGAGACACTAACAGCCGCACAAGGAGTGCTCTCTCTCTTTCTCTCTCTCCATAGCTATTCATCAAGAACAGGCGTAACCCTCGCGCTTGTAGACAAGAGATACGTCCTTTATAGCGTAAGCCCATAGGAGCTACGGCGAGCGAGCACGTAGGTAAGACCATGTTTTTAGAAGGGCGTAAGTCCTTGTTTCTTGCTGAACAAATACGGCCTTCAGTATATAGCCGGAGCGGTGAGATAATTATCAAAGCTGTTGAACTAAGCACGGGCGTAACGTGTGCGCTTGCATGCAGGAGAGGAGACCGAGGATAAGGAATTCCGCGTATAGAGGCGCTCTCTCTCTCTTTCTCTCATATGCGTAAGCCTGCGGAGACACCAACAGCCGCGCAAGGAGTGCTCTCTCTCTCTCTCTCTCTTTCTCTCTCTTTCCATGGAGCGCTCTCTTTCTCTCATATGCTATTCACCAAGAACAGGCGTAACCCTTGCGCTTGTACACAAGAGATACGACCTTTATAGCGTAAGCCCCTAGGAGCTACGACAGAATCAATTATATCATATGTATAAGGCGGCGGACGTATAGCGCTCTCTCTTTCTCTTATTTTATTATTTTATTTTATTTTATTCTTATTTTATTGCACACTCTACCCGACTCTATACTCTATCTCACACGTTGCACTCGCTCTCATATTTGCTTATTTGCTTATATTCGCTCTATCTACGGAATGTATCTGTGCTTTGTTACTCTCTCTTGTTCATTATTTTCTATATTTATTTTTGTATATACAGGGTGGCCCAAAATTAGATGCGGAAAATGATAGGGCTAATAAAGGGCGTCGAGCTGAGTAAATTGATCCCAATAACATGTGGTCTGCGAAGTCGCGTTCGCGAGATACGGCCGATTAAAAAATCCCGCTAACCGCTGGCATGTAGGCAACCGAGTACACAGGAATCATCGGTTCTGAGTCTTGTTGACAAGCGCGCGCGTACGCTGATGCGGAACATAACACTTTCAAATTTACGAATTGCTCGACTATGCATTCAAGTTGGAGGTCGAAACTTCGAGCATCTCTTGTAGCGATTCGTTTTCCTAATAAAATTAGATAAGGAAAAATTACGTTCGGAATTCTCAATGTTGAAAGCGTTATTCACTTCCATTACCCATCCTTGTCGTTGTGTTTGGCGAAAATTCAATGCCAAGAGTGTTTTCGTTTGAAATTCGTAAATTTGAAAGTGTTATGTTCCGCATCAGCGTACGCGCGCGCTTGTCAACAAGACTCAGAACCGATGATTCCTGTGTACTCGGTTGCATACATGCCGGCGGTTAGCGGGTTTTTTTAATCGGCCGTATCTCGCGAACGCGACTTCGCAGACCACATGTTATTGGGATCAATTTACTCAGCTCGACGCCCTTTATTAGCCCTATCATTTTCCGCATCTAATTTTGGGCCACCCTGTATATTTATATTTATTTGTATTTATTTATGTCTATATTGTAATTTCTCGATCTGGTACGCTCTATCCACGTTATTCATACTTTTATTATATACATGTATCTTCTTCTCTTCGATCCTTTGTACGCTCCGGCACTATTGCTGCGGTACAATAAATCCGGTTCTATCTATTTATCTATCTATCTCTCTTTTACTCTTCACTCATATATGTATATAGAGTGTTATAATAACACATATATTTGTTGCATGCACGTTCGTTTTTGATGACGCTGCGCGAGGGCATTGCCTCCTCCGCGAGCGAGTATATGATACCACAGTCACGGTCATTTTGATAACAGAACAAAGCGTCTTGCATTCTCGCTAACGCACGTGTGGATATATGATTTTTATTTCCCCTCTATAATTTGTGACGCAATTTCCAGTTTTAGCGTCACAGGTCGTTCCGACCTTCGTTTACGCGCAGATATGCGAGATATTCCGGATAATTTTTAAGATTTAGAGTATGTGTTTCGTTATCGTTTCTTTTTGGTTTTCGCGTTATCGTGAGTTTCAGTTAGCGAGTTTTGTTATATAGGGTCAATAGTATGAAAAATACCGAATTACCGTGAGCCAGGGCCGAAATAACGAGCCACCCGGTACATTCGGTTCTTTCGGGATACGTTATCGAGGGAAGTATAAAGGATCGAGTGGGAATCTCGACGCTTCATGGTAAAGAGTATGGGGAGAGAAGGACGATTTTTGAGTTACGTATGGAAGGCCGTTGCCGGCTGGGAATGCGATCGCCCAGCCGTCACGGATGGCCCGATCGCTGTTATCGTAGGTTTAGTTACGTTTACGTATGGAAGGCCGTTGCCGGCTGGGATTGCGATCACCCAGCCGTCGCGGATTGTCCGATCGCCGTTATCTTAGGTTTAGTTTACGCAGTCCCCGATCTTCCTCAGACTTGAAGAATACCCCTTGGATGACCATCCTCACAGTAAAAAGAACCCTCAACGCCATAACACCTAGGCATTTTTCCGTTATCGATTATTACGGAATATTTTCGTTCAAATTCGTGTTACCGTTCCAATTTCACCGTTTCGTGTCAGTGTTAGAGCTTTATGTGTGTGCGTGAGGTGCGGAGAAGAGTGGACTTGTAATCATATTACGCGTGCGCGTAATCGTCCCCTCTTTTCGCGTTACCTCTTCGATCACGCTATCGATCGAATATTCGCTCTCTTGCGGCGCAACTCTCGACCCGGGCGGTTCACCGCTCGGGGAGCTCCCGACATGCTACCGTTCCTGCTCTCGTTTTGGTAATGTTACGCTACCGTTTGGTCTCGAGCTACCGTTTTGATATCTTTTGTTACCGAAATCTCATTTGGCGTTCTCGTTTTGTTTTTGCTATCGTATGTTACCGAGCTACCGTTTCGACGTTCAGGTTTTGCTATCGTTTATTACCGAGCTACCGTTTTGTTATCCTTTGTTATCGAAGTATCATTTGGCGTTCTCGTTGATATCGTGTGTTACCGAGCTACCGTTTCGACGTTCACGTTTTGCTATCGTTTATTACCGAGCTATCGTTTTGCTATCGTTTGTTACCGAGCTATCGTTTCGACGTTCACGTTATGTTATCGATTGTTACCGAGCTATCTTTTGGTTCTCGTTTTGCCACCATCGTTTGTTCTCGCCTAATTTTGGATCTGGCGTTACCGTTCCCGTTACCGTGTTCAGTTCCCGTTACAGACATTATCGTTCATAAATTTCGACTTTCTTTTCAGCGTTACCGAATGTAAATTTTTTGTGCTACCGACGTTCTCGCCGTTCTCGAATTTGTTTTATTCGTTACCGCTTCCGTTATCGTGCTACCGTTCCGTTTGATTCGTAACCGAGATCTCGTTTTGCTTTTCTTTTTATGCTATCGAAATTTGGGTTATGATTCTGGCATGTAATTTAAGCTATCGATTACGCAATAAATTAGCCTGAACCAAGGCCCCCTTACGTTATTTTTCGAGTTGAGTTCATTTATTTCAGATTACGTTTTGAAGGCACTCGAGAGTTAGCCAGCCGTCCACGCCCTCTCTCCACAACCTACACACTGAGCGAATCGGGTATACCGTCACCGATCTCGCCATCCGACGCGCCGGCATCCCGTTTAGGTTAAGTTTCGTTTCCGTTCATTTTTGGTCATTTCAGCTACCGTTAAGTTTAGCGGGTTTGGTAATTCCCGCCGTCGAATTAAAAAGATTACCTGGCACTCAACGGCTCTCCCGGCGTCGAGGATGGTGAGATGGGCCGAAGGTGACGCGAATCGAGAGATTCCCGTCACAAATGGCGCCCAGCGTGGGGCTCTAACGATCGAGTGCCAGACATGTGAGTAAGTTACGTTTTTTTTTGGGAGGAAAACTATTTCGATTTTGTGATTATAGTCTTGGTTCAGTGCTACGAATAAATATTGTTAACAAATTTTTACTTTTTGTTCGTGGTATAAAAATGGTGTTATCGAACTTTATTAATTTCGTTATCGATTGGTGCTGGAGTTCTCGTGGAGTTCAAGCTATCGAATTGGGGTGTTATCGACTGTTATCGAGCATGTTCTCGAACGCAGAAAAAAATAGTACATTGTGCACCTAGGGCGTAAAGTGGGCTTTTTTAGACCGAGTGTGGAATTTGCAGTACAAGTCGAAGGCGAGCTAGCACGAGTCGAAGGTGAGCTAGCACGAGTCGAGGGTGAGCTCGCACGAGCCGAAGGCGAGTGCAGGAGCGAGCCGAAGACGAGTGCGTCTGCGAGCCGAAGACGAGTGCGTGTGCGAGCCGAAGACGAGTACTGCAAACACACGAGGTAAAAAAGTCCACTGAGCCCTTGGTGCACACCATATTTTTTGTAATGCATGTATAGATTTCTGTGTTTTTGTGCCTATAAGTGGGCGAAATACAATATCATATATTGTATATGTACGCACACGGTCGTTTTTACGAATTTCAGAAAGCGGGCTATAATGAAAATAAGCGGGCTATAATGAAAATAAGCGGGCTATAATGAAAATAAGCGGGCTATAATGAATCCATTATAGCCCGCTTATTTTTATAAAAGCGGGCTATAATGAAAATAAGCGGGCTATAATGAAAATAAGCGGGCTATAATAAAAATAAGCGGGCTATAATGGATTCATTATAGCCCGCTTATTTTCATTATAGCCCGCTTATTTTCATTATAGCCCGCTTTTTTCATTATAGCCCGCTTATTTTCATTATAGCCCGCTTATTAAAAAACCGGGCAATAATGAATTCATTATTGCCCGCTTTTTCGAGCCGGTCAAAAAAGGGTCACTTTACGCCCGCTTAATAGGTACAAAAAACGCAGAAATCGTGCATGCGTTACAAAAAATATATATATAGAACATAGTTCTCGAACGCGAGAGAAAAATATTGGAAAATCGTTCTCGAACGCAGAAAAAAAAATTGACTAAAATAACTTCTCGAATGCATGAAAAAAAAAAAAAAAAAAACAGAAGAAAGAAAAAAAAATTAAATTATATGTTTTCGCAGGCCTAAAGAAAGAAAAAAAAAAGGAATAAAGTTGGGGAAGGCATTGTTATCGAAAATTTTCAATAACCATATTCGCTATCGTCATTTTTGGTGTTATCGAAAATTTTGTGCGTTATCGAATCAGCAATCTCGTCGTTAGAAAATTCGGAAAGTACGATAATTTCGTATACCACGAATTACGGATCGAGAAAAAGAAAAAAAATTTAGCAACGGTTATTCTCGAACTATTTGGAGAATATTCTCGAAGTAAAAGGGGGGGAGGTAATCCTCGGACAAAAGAACGATTGGAGACTACCGAGAAAGTTCGAGCAGCTAGCGAAGAAAAAAAAAAAAAAAATCTTCTCTATGTCTTTATTCTCGACTCTCGTCACTCGCGAGGCCTGACCATCGTCCCCGGCATTTTCGTCGTCGCGTTATCTTAGTACATAAGGGACAAAGGAGTAGAGTGAGACGCTCGACCAAGCAAGCGCGCAACGTAAACATCGTTGACCGTGAGCGGTTCTTAGTGCTCGAAATTTTCGGCGTACGTGACTGGACGAACTACGACATCTGACATGTGAGAGGGGAACAGTATTCCTACTAAATTTGGAGAAAGGGGGAAATAGCCCTGCCAGTTGAGGGGTAGAGGGAGGAATCCCACCAGGGACTCCACGAGGCGCTCGCCAGTCCTCGGGGTCTAGTGACACGATCGAGGATCATTATCGAATTTTCCGCGATCGCGAACAGTCAACTTATTATCCAGAGTACTGAGCAGGTCTAAGCCGCGAATAACAAAGAGTGTAACCACGCGTGATCGGACGATCAAGTTTAGTGACCACAAGTGAGTTTCGTGACAAAAAAAAAAAAAAAAAAAAAAAAAAAAAAAACTTGCTCTCGAAAGTGTTTCGGTTTTCTCCGCTTCCACGACTCCCCCGTGCTACCGAAATTCCCTTTCGTCAAGATATACGAACGAAAGGAATCCAAGGAGACTAGCCAGCTATCGACTTCCGACCACGTGTCAACACAAGGTAACCTCCGTCTTTCTTCCATCATTTTGCCGGCCGCCTACGACGCATTCCTCCAGTAATTAGGCCCGAGAGAGAAAAAAAAAAAAAAAAAAAACCTCTAAGAAAGAATTAAACGTTGTCGAATTATTTCAAGCACCACTGCGGTAGCGTCCCCGTTACCGGATAATTTCACGTTATCGGATCACCCCCGTTCGTGAATTACATCACGTTATCGAAGTATTTTACGTTATCGACGCATTTTGTGCTACCGTATTGTTATCGAGTTATTTCGCGTTATCGAATTATTTGGTGTTATCGTACCCGTTATCGATTTATTTCACGTTATCGAATTATTTTGTGTTATCGTATTCGTTATCGATTTATTTTCCGTTATCGAATTATTTGGTGTTATCGTACCCGTTATCGATTTATTTCACGTTATCGAATTATTTGGTGTTATCGTACCCGTTATCGATTTATTTCACGTTATCGAATTATTTTGTGTTATCGTATTCGTTATCGATTTATTTTCCGTTATCGAATTATTTGGTGTTATCGTACCCGTTATCGATTTATTTCACGTTATCGAATTATTTTGTGTTATCGTATCCGTTATCGATTTATTTTCCGTTATCGAATTATTTGGTGTTATCGTACCCGTTATCGATTTATTTCGCGTTATCGAATTATTTTGTGTTATCGTATTCGTTATCGACTTATTTCCCGTTATCGAATTATTTGGTGTTATCGATTTATTTTCCGTTATCGAATTATTTAATGTTATCGTACCCGTTATCGATTTATTCTGCGTTATCGAATTATTTTGTGTTATCGTACCGTTACCGAGTTACTTTGCCTTATTATTCCCGCTAAATGACGTAAGTGAAGTGAGAAAAAAAAAGAGAGAAAAAAAAAAAATTTTTCCTTTTCTTACTCCATTCCCCCACTAGGACCCGCGTGTTCTCTGTTCTCGAAGTTGCCGTTAACGTTCCTATCTATCACGCCCTCCAAACCTCCGTTACATACCAAGAGAAAATTGATTCCTTCAATCAATTCTCTCTCCCTTTTGCTGCCTGACAACTCAGCAAAAAAAAAAAAAGAAAAAACTTTATTCGCTAACAATTTCGTCAATTAAATTACAAAATTAATGGGTTGTAACGCTATTATTCTTTATTATTAACCATCGATTTATTAAAAAATGATAAAAAAACTACACTGGCGTTATTCATCGCTATCGCTTCCATGGTCTGCCGCATAGCCGGTATGGGCCAGTCGCAATAAAGAGATTTATACGAGGGACGTAGGAGCAGATATACAAGTTCTACAAATACTTGTGAAATATGCAGCAGTCGAGCATAAAATTATTTTTTAAACAAAATTATGCCGCTTGACATGAATCAGTGGTTAATAATAAAGAAGAATGGCGTTACGACCCATTAATTTTGTGATTCAATTTACGAAATTGATTGAAAAAAAAGAAAAAAAAAAGACGAGAAAAAAAGTTGCAACCGGGATCGAACCCGGGCCGACCAGGTGGTAGTCGGGCGCGTGATGAGACTAGGGACAACGAACGTGATAACAACGATCCATGCTCGCTCCGTGAGACCCTTTCGTTAGTCATTATTTTCTGGCGTAATTAAGCCTTTATCCTCTTAATCGTACGAGGCACTCGTCGTGCCTAAACAGCAGTGCGCTTGCGAAGTATAACACTGTTCGCGCTACACACGGGAGTGGCTTTGAATTTGTGAAAAATCAACCCTGACTTGTGTGGGCTTCGGCCCACACAAGGAATCGAACATCATGACCGACCACCCGGCCAACGGTCATTTGGCCGTGGCGAACAGTCGGAAAACGACCAGAACATTGCTAATTCTCTGACACCTCGTCACAAACATTTCCCGCGTCTAAACTCCATACAACTCGATATACTGTACAAAAAAACGATCAAAGAGTGCGGGGAAGTGAAAAAAAAAACGATTAACAAAACTGGTGTGAAACCGAACATACCAACGTCGAGAAAAAGAAAAAGCGAATCTTCAGGGACGCAGTACTCCACGGCAGGCCCGAGCCATGCAGCCGATCAATTACCGACTGACGATTGGGAACTTCCCAAGAATCCCGCGAAGAGACAAAACATAGCTACTGCCGATAATGAGTCTCTGGTATCGCTGGAGAACAAATTTCGTTCGTTACCGGACGAGGACGATATGAACGACGATGGCAAAAATGACGACATTCACACGCCTCGAGAAGTAACGAAAGTCAAACGAACACGACTACCGCCGATCTATGTGTATAACACCAACATGAATTCGATAATAACGCTCGCGAAAACCTGTGAGCTTGGCAAGCAAGATATCGCGATTCATGAATCAGTGGACTCAGACTCGAATATACACACGATTTACGTAAAAAAACAAGAACACTGTTCTAAGATGACGGAGGCCATTAAGACCGAAAACATGCAATTTTACTCTTATACACCAAAAGAGGCAAAACCCAAATCGTTCATGCTCAAGGGAGTAAGGGGTTCCTTTACGACCAAGGATATTCGAGACGAACTCGAAGAATTAAAGCTACTGGAAGTCACGATCATCTCCGTAGCCGAGTTCCATTACGACCGAGCCAATCCAAGTGAGCGTCACCCTATCGTAGTAATTACGGTGAATAGCCCGACGAACGATATTGTAAAAATTGGCACCCTCGCTTACCAAAGGGTCAAGTGGGAACGACTAAAAAAACCACTAGTTTACCAATGTAGAAGATGTCAACGAGTAGGACACTCGGGTAAGAACTGCCAATTGGAGTACTGTTGCGTCAAGTGTGCCCAGTCGCACGGGCCCGGAAATTGCACTCTTGAAAAATCAGATGGCACAGAGGCGCTCAAGTGCTCAAACTGTGGACAGAGGGGTCACCCGGCATCTTACAAAGGCTGCCCTTACGTTAAAATGGCCATGAGCCTCAAGCGAAAACATCAACTACAAGCGAAATAAAATCATCTGCGCAAAATCCCGAGCATCTCACCAGAGAGAACGAGAACATTCACCTCATACGCCACTGCGGCGAGAGCACCGTAGGATCGTCATCCCTTAGACTCCGGGAGAATACCAGCAAGTGCCAGCGTTCCAAAAGCCTGGATACCGTGGGATACTACGACAACGCACACATCACCGCTCGAGAGAGGCGGTCGACATCCAGCACATCAACAAGAGGGGCACGATGCAAGGCCGAACTGGTTGGCAGAGCTGAAATCAGACCTAGCTAACATCATCACCGAGAAACTCAGCGACATCACGACGCAAATATCCGCAAATTCAGCTAAGATTGAGTTTATATTGAGCGCGTTATACCGAAACAATGGCCAGCCAGCCTAATAATATCTCTGAACTTAAAATAGCGGCAATTAACGTCAATTTAATTAGCGCCAACTATCAACGACTAGAACTCCTTGAGCACACTAAAAAATACAATCATGATGTTATTCTGCTCTCGGAAACTAAATTAAACCCCTCGCATAGGTTGAGTTTCAAGGATCTTAACCTGGTCAGAACGGATAGGCCAAACTCTCAGCGAGGCAGGGGTACGGCTATCATTATCAAAAAATCAATTCCATTCGAGACTACCCCTCGTCATGTAGGAACGAAATCCTTGAATACTCAATAATAAGAATTAATATACGAAGTAATAAGAAACTTTTTAATGTCAGCCTGTATGCCACTAACGACAATCGAGCCCTGTTCATAACCGAGCTCGATTACCTGTTTGACAGACTTCGTCTTTACCAAGGCGAAGCATACTATATCATAGCCGGCGACTTCAATGCACGACGTACCGCATGGGGAGATAGGGTCAATAACCAACGGGGCAGATACCTAGCCAGGTGGGAGGACAGACAGCGTATTAGGTATAAACTGAGCATCCTGATCCCGAATAATCCTGATAGACGGCCTCCTATTTAAACTTCAGAAATACAATTTCCCTGTTTGGCTCACTCTCACAATATGGGACATGATTTCAAATAAGACTTTCGTCACCTGGGACGGGGCACTCCAGTCGTCTATTGTATTTAAGATCGAGGAGGGCCTCCAACAGGGAACGGTTAACTCCCCCATACTTTTTGACATCTTCACGAGTGAGTTGCTCAAGTTGTTTGGCATTAACGGAGACTCAAACACTTCAGCCATTGCGGTTGCGGACGATGTAATATTATACACTAAGGGTAATCGAGTCACATTATTTCAAAATGAATTAGAAGACATCGCAGAGAGAGTCAACCGTTTCTATATGGCTTGGAACTTACGCCTCAATCCACTCAAATGCGAAACCATCCTGTTCAAAAAGCCTGTCGACGCACTCTCGTCGAAATGTAAGGCAGGTAGTCGCGATTTTCGAATTTCTATAACAAAGCCGGGAACGAACGACAAGCAGCAAATCCCACATAAGTCCTTAGTTAAATACTTGGAGGTAGAGCTGGACTACCTCCTCAGAGGGAATATCCACCAGCATAACCAATTGGAAAAGGCCAAAAAAGCGGTCCAGGCGAACAACAGGATCTTTTACAGTAAGCACTTAGCGAGCCGTGCTAAGATCATCCTCTACATGTTATTAATCCATCCTATTATTACATATGCCGCACCCATATGGTGGAACACGAGCCAATCAGTCATGGAGAAAATGAGGGCATTTGAGCGCAGATGTTTGAGAGCGTGTCTATATATGTATCGTTCTGCACATACGGAATTCCGGCACTTTGTTCCTAATAAGATAATATATGACCTCGCAGATATCCCGCGCATAGACCTATTTATAATTAAATTATCTCGAGATTACTATAGTACGCTGACCACAAGTGCGAATCCCGTTATACGAGGGATCTCATATCCATCAGATCAGACTTCGGCATCCCAACTCAACAGTGGGTACACAACACCGCAAGCGTTTAGCTATTGCGATGCGCGCGGAATTATACAAGATCCCGAAAACAGACCACTCCTATATCACTGGAAAAGGAACAAGGCGAATAAACGCGTAACGCTCACAAACCGTGACTTACTTGAAGACCCCAGTAAATTTTACGGCTCTATGGCCATATCCCAGCAGGAACGGAATAATTTCTACAGACTGAACATCGAAAAATACTATTGGCTATCCCTTGATTTCCCCCATATGTGCGAGCTAGATGCTCGCAGAACGCGTCTGGCACGGGGGAAAGCACAAAATAATATAAGGAACCGTCACCTCCGATAACGAGCTGTAATTATCCCGGGAGCACCGGACCACCCCAACAATGTAATTTTGTTCGTACGTTGCTGTAACGTGTTTGACTTATACTCAACTGTACCGCTGATGCAATCAGACCGTGGGCGAATGCTATTAGATATTTCCGCGATCTACATACTTACCGCTTTTTTTAGCCATATTCATGGTAAAATCTAGTCATTACACATAACAATCTGGCATACGAGAATTGTGGGAGGGTTTTTTTGTCGTTGTTATTTTTCTTTTTTTTTTCTTCTCTTTTTTCCCTTCCCCTTGCCGGTGGCGTCAGAACGCCAAAGATTTATGGCCCCTTAAAGGGCCATTAATTAACTCAACCCAATTAACTACTCGAGAGACATGACATTATAAAACAGAAAGGGCCACAATGCGAGAAGCTGTTATACACAGACATGCATGTAAATAAATAAGAATGTAAGATTTTTTGTTATTTGTTTATGGTATCTACTAAAGTAAGAGAATGTACACACGATCAACAATAAACATTAAAAAAAAAAAAGTAGTCGGGTGCGTAATCCCTGAGCCACACACTCGACGGTACAATATGCAACGGTGCAGGTATATGAACAACGCTACGCTTTTCAAACCGATATTTCTCGGAAACAGTTGCGTAACTAGTCCTGCCGCTTGGACTGTAGTTTGCTATTATGAAGTACTTTCTTACCTCAAAAGGGCTTTGAAATCCGTGACCCCAAGGATGCGCCCTCCCCTTGTAAGTCGGTCTGGAAGATGGGTGAGCAGGCGCCACGCGTCGAGATGCGCAGAAGATCAAACAAGTGATTGTTCGACTGAAGCCGACAGTAAACGCCAACTTCAAGAGAGCACGTAGATGAACGTATGCGCATATTATCAGATGACAGTTATTAGTAAGACGGGTTCGATAAACAACGTTAAGCGCATGCGTAGTAAGACACGTCAGAGTCAAGGCCATGGAAAATGCGTCACAATATCATCTCTCTGCCTACAAAATCGAGTAATTTGATGTAAGGTTAGAACACTAAAGACTATCATCCAATTTAATGCGATTGAAAGATGTAGAATCCTCGGTACGATTATAGAACGAAAGCAATAACTTGCGTGCTTTTACCTGCAACAAAACTTAATTCTCAGGCCATAAAAAGCGACAGAAAAGTTCGAAGTAAAGTGGAGCGATATGTCGGCCGTGTTGCGTTACTTACACACACACACACACACACACACACATGCAGACGCACACGCAGAGAGAGAGAGAGAGAGAAAGAGAAAGTTGTTTTCCGATTTGTGCATCAGCGTGCTCAACTTATTCTACAGTTCTTGGGAATTCTTTTGCAAAGGGGCAATGAAGATATTATTAGGGTCTCTTATCCAAGTATCATAGGAATGCTTAGTGGCTTCCTTTACTGTAACACTTTTACCTCTCGCTGAAAAGACTTTCGCGCTGTGAACAGTCAAGCAGGACTATGCATGTGTAGTGAACATATGTATATTGACACGTGTTCCCATTGTAATATCGCGGAGGAGGTTACTTTTATATTTTGGGTGCTGCACCTGCGGTTCACAGTTGGTTTCGAGAAAAAAGGACTAATCTTCGGAGATATTGGTCGCATAAATTTGGAAGTTTATTGCTTCTTCCGTGCAGAGATATCAAGAAAATTTAGATGCGTGAATAGTTTTCAAAATGTACGTGTTCGTTTTGAAGTTCACGTGAGTCTCACCTATTTGTAGAGGAAAATAAAAAATTTTAAATCGTAACGTTGTACGTGACACACTATTGAATTTTCATACATGTGGCGACAGACCTTTTTTTCAGAGAATGTGGTCCTCTAAAAAGTTCTTGGTGCAATTTTCTCTATTGTGCATAGATTGGATAACGTATTGAGTTGAAGCTCGGAGAGCGTGAATTTCAAACTTTTGTTTCTTCACAACTCAAACGATACTATTTTGAAATACTTAGAGAAGTGTATTGTTACGTCCTGGGTGAGAACGATAGGGCATATATAGAAATAAGGGTGCCTCTTGTTGGGACCGGAATGCGCCGGTCGGGGATAGAGGCAAGAGTGCGGTGATCGTGTGACGCTACTTACGTGAAACGTAGATTTTTCTTGCTTTCTTTGGTAAAACGTGGTGTTTTACCGTGGTTTTTGTTAGATGATTTTTGTTTGGGCGTAGCGGGTGTTTAGTTGATGAAGTCGACGTTGTCGGTTGAGGTGTCGCTCGACTTGTTGTTGCTGTGCTCGTACATTAAACAATTCTTCCCTGGAGCGAGTCGTTATTATTTTCGGATTTACCGCGTCGGCGTTTGCTCATAAAAGTCCAAATGAAAAAGTTATCCTTCGAGTGTGTCCTATTTTCGGGTGGGACTCCCACACGATAGGGTTGAAACCTCCACCACAGTGCGTGCGTCTAGCGCACAGAGTTGTGGTTGGCTGGTTAGAGTACAGAACGTGCGTCTGGCGCACGGGACTGTACTCGGAGGGAGGAATAAGTAATTACTTAAGCACGTGCGTCTAGCGCACAGTGCTGTAGTCAGAGAAGGTGAGAAAAGTAACTGCTTAAGTACGTGCGTCGAGCGTACAGTACTGTACCACTTAAGAACGTGCGTCTAGCGCACAGTACTGTAGTCAGAGATTTTAATTACTTAAGCACGTGCGTCGAGCGCACAGTACTGTACTACTTAAGAACGTGCGTCTAGCGCACAGTACTGTAGTCAGAGATTTTAATTACTTAAGCACGTGCGTCGAGCGCACAGTACTGTACCACTTAAGAACGTGCGTCTAGCGCACAGTACTGTAGTCAGAGAAGGTGAGAAAATTAAGTGAAGTAACTGCGTGAGCACGTGCGTCTAGCGCACGGTACTGCAGTTATGAAAAGGTGTTGGGAACACGTGAATTTTGGTGGGTGTCCCAATCGAAACTGAACAACTTGAAGTATGTTCGTACGTTTTATCTATTATTTTCCCGTATTTACCGGCCGAATCTATCCTCGTTGGATGAGTAGATGCAGGCGTAGCGGGTTATTTAAATGAGTTCGTCGAATCACTTTTTAATTTCCACAAATAAATTTCGGCGTTTATTCGAATAGTCCTCGACCAATCCCGTTGGGGAAATCGGACAGGAAGTTTTCACAATTTTCACATCTTTTTAAGTTTTAGTCCTGTTTTACACTGGGTCGGGTCCCCGAGGTAGACCCGCCGATTTTTCCGATGGTTATTCGTTAACCTACTCAAGTGACTGAGTACTCTGACTCTTAAGCACTTGACTGTTTATTACCCTCTACTCCTCACTGACTGACTTATAGACTGCTCACAGACTGACTTCTCACTGACTGACGGGCTTCTTGCTGGTCATTATATAGGCCCTTATTCTATTGTCGCATAAGGTGGGAGATGTCGGCGCGTGAGGGAAGAGTTTCTCTCACACCTCGAAATTTTGCTGACGACAATCGCCAGACGGATTTCCAGTTATTATGGCTGGCGATTTTCCTGTCAGCTTCGTGTAATCGACATTGTCCAGACTGATTTCTGACTACTGCCAGTGCAGGGATATCGATACTCACGAAGTGCACTTGTTGTATATGTTGAGGCTCATTGGTAAGCGATAAACGCGGCTACCGTGTGCGAACCAGCAAGGCGTTGATTTTCACCAACTTCCAGCATTTTGCGGGAGCTTGGTGATAACCCGCGACATACGCCGGTTCGTCACTCAGCGCCTTCCCCCGTGACGAGCCTCGTTCGTAAAAGATTCAAAGATTTTTGTGCGTTTAGGTGGTGAACTCCGGCAATGAGGGTCACCTCTTTTCGTTCATGTTTTCTCGTAATTTGAGTATTAAAAGAACGTATATGAAAAATTTCAAATTTAGGTGGGTATTTCGACCCAGGACGTTACAGTATTCTTATAAAATGTATACCTTGTTATCAATTCCGTTCGCTATCGAACAGCGCTGTAATGAATCCTCACAATTCTATTTCAGATTTTGAGAACATAAATTGACTGGCCGAGGAGTGAAAATTTGACGTTGGCAACACAGCCATGCCCGTTTATGAGCATAGAGAACCCTCTAAGACCACTCATCCCGAAAACAAGCAGAGGAACTTTCTTCATTTTTCTTGATTCTGTTCATTGGGAATATTGCCTTTACCCCCTAGTCCTTTTCTATTTTTGCCGTGTATCAAAGATTTAATAATCCATCCCTCCTAAATCTCCTTCCGCCCTCCACATCAGTCGGATATTCGCTTGGAACGATACGTGCGCTCACACTGGTATACGTAACAACTGATCTCATCTCTTTCGACGAAATGAATCTACTTATCTTCAGCGAATCCGTAGTGAAATTTGTTTGCACTTACCTGATACCAATTTGATCCATTCTATTTTCTGCTTGAAATGAATAAATATATTTTGTATTACCAAAAATGTATTTTTAGTTTACTAGAATCATATTCTAAATTTGCTAAATATAATTATTGAAGCGGATGACCACACATTCTCTCGGACCAATGGGGCAAGGCGGGTGGAGTTCGGCAAGGCTGGAGACTGTTACAGCCGTGACAGTTGTCCACAGGGTCGATTTCGCATTGATTTGACAGGGACGCTATTAAGAGTATCGCCCGATGTTTCTTGGAGTTCAAAAAAGTCCAAAGCTGTCATAGTGATCAGGAAATTAGTGAGTCACAGAAAATTATCCATAATATTCATTTTAAAACCATGGTATTACTATAAAATTTGTTTTTCAGAATCATCAACTGATCGTTGGTAGATGTGGCGGATACTGCGGTTTTTGCATACCGACGACAGGATTAAAGTTGGAGGTACTCCCTCCTCGACAAGCAGAACCAGATTTATTAGCGTCTCTCTGATTTTATATCGATTTTTTACGAATTTAAGACTAGTGACCCTAGTCACTAGTCTTTTGCCTTTTATGGTATCCCTATGTACCCTAACTTTGTTAGCCTTCTATTGTATCCCTACGTACCCCACGTACAATCCTTTTCATCGAAAAAAAGGTTCGAATCCAGACAAATATTTTCTTTATTTTCAACAGGCAGAGAACGATGTACATTAACTCCTATTGGCTAAATAAAAATAAAACCAGTTGACATAATAGCAAACGCGACAAAAGCAAACATGAATTTTTTAACATTGGCTCTTTTTTTTAGTAATTTACTGATTTCAAAAAAGTAACGGGATTTCAATGACAATGACTACGTTTCCACCGGAGGTTAGAATCGAGTCAGAGTCGGGTTGGAGTCAGGTTGTCTTACCCGTTTCCACGGGACGCTAGTTACACGGTGTCACACCAGAGTAACGGCAAGGTTGAGAAAGTAAAATTTATTTCCAACGAGTCTTAATTAATGTTATTAACAATAACTTATTATGAACCACTGTATGAATGAACTGATATGAACATCGGTCATAAAACAATTAATTTTGTATGTAGGCAGCACAACAGTATAATCAAACTCGACTCTTGTTGTTTCCACTAAACCTCATCCAGACCGAACCATAAAATATTTTATGGTCAGGTTCAGGTTCGAGTTCCGTGTTTCCACCGCACGAGCGCTTACCCCAACCCGACTCTAACCCGATTCGAACCTCCGGTGGAAACGTAGTCATTATCAAACTTCAAGAAGAACTAAGTTCGCAATGCATTCGTTCTTGAAAGTAGAATTATTAGTTTAATATTTAGGATTTTGATGCCAATATTCAAGAAGATGTAAGTTACTAATGGATTCATTCCAAACGTAGAATTATTTGCGCATAGGGAAATGAAAAATGATGAAATTTTGAAATCGGAAAAAGTTAATGAGAGATAACTTCATAATTTTTTTTATTCGTACTTCAAATGCACGTTCTATCGGGTTCAGCAGGCTTAGAACGTTTCATCTACAGATAAATAAGAGCGAAAAATATTCATCTAACCTATAATATATATTTATTCAGTTCCAAGTAGCACAGCACCTGCAAAGGGTGGCCTGACATTCTTTGCTTGGAGCTTTGCTGCGCCAAGTTCAGAGAGCTGGGAGGGGAGAAGGTCGAAATGCAATAAAAAAAACATGAAAAGATACCTTACAAAAGTTGCCACCGGTGAATAATGTGGTTTTAGCTACAGTTGTTAGTTGTAGCATATTAGAACGAAAAACTGATTTATCACTGAAAATGCGAGATGCTACAAAACAGCTGTGGTCTAAATCACGCCCCAGGTGCATCTACATATACTGATGTGGCACTTGATAGCCTACAAAGTACTAGTGGTCACAACGAAACGGCGCGAGGTGTCCACCTCCAGCTTTAAAGAAACTTTGCAGGGTTATCGCATGGGTCAAGACATTTCACACGTATTTTTTTGTCTGCGCCACTCCACTTTCAAGGTGTCAAATGCCACCATAAAAATTAAAGTTTCATTTTTGTTTTTTAATAGTAACTCGAAAACTATGCGAGAAAGAAAAAAAATCCAAACGGCTAAAATGTTTGTTTTTTTACGTGCCGTACACCTACGGCGATAAAAAATTTAAATAATAAAAAATTGTTAAGCTTTTCTAGAAAAAAAAGCGCATTTTTAGTCCTTATTGGCGAGGATTGTTGATCGATTAGAACATCACTCCGTATACGTTGTGACACGGTGTCACAGGCGAGGCATAATCCTCGCCGAAGTCCGTCACCACAAGCCGAAAAAACCCGAAAAATGTAATATATCATAACTCGCGAGAAATATCGAAACCCTGTCGTCCCTCGTCGCTCTTCTTTCACCATCTCTGTAGTCCTATATCAAGCCCAATAATCTCCTTAATAACCCCGTCGACCCAAAAATCCCAGCCAAAGATTATTCGAGAGAACCCTGTGGACAGCTAAAAATGAGTACGAGAGGCCACGACATCGCTGCGCATAGCATTTTCTCTTTCGTGGAGCGTCCCACTCACACCACCGAGGCCCTTACACGGACACATCACCGAAGGAAACCGAATATCTGTGAGGGCACGGTCGGTATATCGAGCAACTGGGATTATTGAAAAAATCAACGAAGAGCGAGCAACGTCACGCCATAAGCGGACTCGAGAGCCAGTGTCCACAGGGAGCCCCCACCCCTTCGCCTACGATCTTTGTCGCCGAGTCGACCGTCACATGTTGACCCTATAAGATATCGATTATTGATTCCCCGATGACCCACATTTACATTGCGCAGGCCTTGACCCCGAACTTTCCCGATTTTTCCCGAATCCTTTTCCCACGAGCTGTCCCGGTGATGAAGACAACGAGCTCGTCACTTCAGCGAGAGCATTGCGAGAGGGTAGTCCAGCGAAATTATCCTTTATTATATCGGGTCAATTGTACGAATATTGTATAGCGAGCGAGAGAGACAGGCGATAGCATGACCGGCAATAAACGAAGCGAGCATTGCGATGAGAGATCCAGCGAGAATTGCGAGCGTGTGGAAACCCTACCATCAAGTCAAGTAAGCCCGTTCCGTTACCCATTATTTGCATTCTCGTTAATGATAATTTTTGCGACAATTTGCCCTTTTTCCGTGTATAATTCCGTGAGCGTGTGGTGACGCAGCGCGATCCCCCCCATTACACTTCCGCGATTTTTGCTTAACCGTCGTCCCTATTTTCTTTTCTTTTTGTTTATTCGTAATCCCCCTGTTTTTTTCTGAGTTTGATTATTTTCCATGATTGCGAAAAACCGACGTCGGTAATAATTAAGAGGCCCGCGAGCCGGGAAACCTGTTGACCCTGAGAAAATCCCCCCCCCCCCCCCCCCCCACCCGCCTTTTTTTTCCTTTTCTTGTTCGAGTCACTATTAAAAGAAATTTTTTCGGTTAACACCGAGTGGCGCCCAAAAATTATAAATCACGTGTGTATAGCGTTAAACACGCCGTTAGGAACAATTATTTTTTTTCCTTTTTATTGCGTTTTCTTTTTTTTCCAAGTTTGGCATATTCGAATCACCGACGATTTTTTTTTTCTTTTGTATCACGCGTTCTTGCCACGCTCGAAAATTATCGCGTGAGCGCGTCGCCAGAATCATAATAATAAATCCTCACATTATTGTAACTGAGGACTTATTATTTCCCTGAGCAATTGTCATTTTCTTTTATTATTTTTGCCGATCCCGCCCGGGTTCGCCCGGTATATCGTCCGGCCAAGAGAAAGGTGCCGTGACAACGTATAGAGGGGGCCAAAATAGCAGGTACGGGTAGTTTGGTTTTCTGAATATATTACCGTTAAGTGGTGGATATCATCAACGTTTTCGCCAGTATCACCGCAGAAATGTGTTATGCAGTTCATGGTATTAGGCCTATTTCGTGTTTCTGTGAAGACTCGTATTAAAATTAAATATTTATGGTGGATAATTCATCCCCCGATCGTGAAAAGCAGCATGAAAAATGACAGCTTTTCATTTCTCTACTATCACTCGCGAAAGAGGCGACCTAGAAAAAAGTTTCAGTGGTGTATTCGATTACATGTATTCATATTATGATACATGTATTCGATTTTTCACGTACAGGACATTGGTTGTGAGAAAACTAAAAAAAAAATATTCACATATTATATTCTTCCACAGTGGATTTACAAATACTCATCCACCGAGGTTTTCCATCGATCTATTGAAACCAGGGTTGGGAGTAATGAATTACTTTTGTAATTGAATTACTTATTTAATTACACATTGAAAATGTAATTTGTAATTAAACTTTTTTCAATTACACAGTACTAATGTAATTTGTAATTAAACTTTTTTTCAATTACACATTACAAATGTAATTTGTAATTAAACTTTTTTCAATTACACATTACAAATGTAATTTGTAATTAAACTTTTTTCAATTACACATTATAAATGTAATTTGTAATGAAACTTTTTTCAATTACACATTACAAATGTAATTTGTAATTAAACTTTTTTCAATTACACATTACAAATGTAATTTGTAATTAAACTTTTTTCAATTAAACATTATAAATGTAATTTGTAATGAAACTTTTTTCAATTACACATTACAAATGCCATTTGCAATTAAATTTCAATCGATTCCGTGTGTAATGGAATTTTTTCCATGAGTGAGTGAACAGTTGGCAGAGCCCGCGGGATTTCAAAGATTGGTTGAGACACTTCATTGAGTACGTTTACACGACGCTCTAAATCCGGTGTTGCGAAAACCGGTTTAGTTAAACCAGGCGTTTACACGGTACCTAATACCCGCTTTACCTCGTAAAGCGGGTGTTAGGACCCGTTTACACGCACTTTAACGCCTGATTTAGCTACGCCGGTTTTCGTAACGCCGGAATAAGAGCGTTGTGTAAACGTACTCAACGTCTGGTTTAACTAAACCGGTTTTCGTAACACCGGATTTAGAGCGTCGTGTAAACGTACTCATTCACTTAACGAGTACCGTGTACGATGTCCAGGTCGATCGAGTCATAGTTTTGGGTGTCCGAGTAGATTGCATCATAGGTCTTGGCGTCTAGATTGATCGCGCCATGGCTCTTGGCGTCCAGGTCGATTGCACCATTGTTCTTGGCGTCCAGGTCGAATGCTCCATAGTTCTTGGTGTCGAGGTCAATTGCGTCATAGTTTTCGGTATCCAGGTCGATCGCGCCGTAGTTCTTGGCGTCCAGGTCAATGGCACCATAGTTCTTGGCGTCCAGGATGATCATGCCATAGATTTTGGCGACTAGGTCAATCGCGTCTTAGTTCTTGGTGTCCAGGTCGATCGCGTCGTAGTTCTTGGCATCTAGATCGATCATACCATAGTTCTTGGCATCTAGGAAAATCACGTCATACTTCTCGGCCTCCAGGTTGATCGCGCCATAGATCTTGGCGTCCAGGTCGATCTCACCATAGTTCGTGGTGTCCAGGTCGATCGCGTCATAGTTCTTAGTGTCGAGGTAAGTTGCGTCATGGATCTGGGCATCTTTCTGGGCATCGTTAATCGCGCTATAGTTCTTGGTGTCCAGGTCGATCTCGTCATAGTTTTTGGTATCCAGGTCGATTTTTGGCGCCCAGGTCAATGGCACAATAGTGTTGGGTGTTCAGGTCAATTTTGTTTTGTTTAGGTCAGTTTTGGTGCCTAGATCAATGGCGTCTCAGTTTTCGGTGTCTAAGTCGAGAAAATTTTGCATCTAAAATGATTATTTATGAATTTTTCCTGGATGGATTTCATGGAAGGAACAGCCCCTGAAAAATAGGACGAAAGAGTGTCCGTTCGGGACTTAATGGGTTGAGTCAGAACTATCCCTAGCTTTTCTGCTTAGCGTACGGACGCATCGCCCCCCTCTCTAGCATCCGAAGTCCCGTTTCAACATATTTTTGGGCGCAGTGAATTAATTATAAGCGGTCAATAAACTATGTAAACAATACCAATGCTATATGTACACTAGGACCTCTATTTAAGGGCCAGTGTCGGGACCAGCTCTGCATCGCACCTTGTTGAATCGGATGTTGCGTACGCCTGCCCATGCTGTATCTGCGCATCGGCACTACTTGCTACAGGTCTGACCGCAGAGACGAAGCGTCCCCCACTATCTCCCACAACACGAAAAATGGATCAATAAATGCGACATGGTGGGGACTGTCTGTTAAATCGAAGACCGTTGAATAGAGGTCCTAGTGTACTTGGCAACTGTGACTTGGATTATTTGAATTTATTTGAGAACTTTTTGTGTTTGACATGTTTTTGTAAAAGTTTATTTCACAAATTTTTATGTTTGACATCTTTTCGTGAGGATTTATTTGACAAATTTTTGGGTTTGACATCTTTTTGTAAGGATAGACAAGACGACGCAAGGAAATATACTTTTCGTACATGTTGCGTAACACTCGCACACACCTGCACACACTTGCACACACTCGAACACACTTGCACATACTCGCACACACTCACAAACATTCGGATACACTCGCACACACTCGCACGCACTTGCACATACTCACGCACAGTGACAAACATTCTCACACACTCACACACACACACACGCACACACTAGCATACACTCAGGCACACTCGCACACACTTGCACAAACTCGTACACATATGCACACAATCGCACACACTTGCATAGACTTGCACACACTCGCACATAATCGCACACAGTCGCATGCTCTTGCACATACTCGTACACACTGGCGAACATTTGCAAGCACTCACACACACACACACACACCAACACACTCACGAACACTTGCACACACAGTCACATACTCGCACACACTCAGCTACACTTGAACACCTCTGCACACACTCACATACACTCGGACACACTTGCACACACTCAGACTCACTTGCACACACACGCACACACTTGCATACACTTGGACATACTCGTACATACTCAGACACACTTGCACACATTCGCACACACGCAGACACACTTACACACACCGGAACGCACTCGCATACACTTGCACATACTCGCACACACTGGCAAACATTCGCACACACTCACACACACACGCACACACTCACAAACATTCAGATACACTCACACACTCGCATACACTCGAACACACTCGCGCACACTCAGACACACTCGCACACACCCGCACACATACGCACACACTTACACACACTCAGACACACTTGCATACATTTTTTTTTTTTAAATTTATTTATTTGTTTTCCTTATTGACATATGCTTTTCGCTTATTAAGTTTGTCCCTAGGGTTTCTTCACAATTATGGTGTAGACATTAATCACTTGCATACACTCAGACACACTCGCACGTACTTGCACACACTCGCATACACTCGTACACACTCGCCCACACTTGCACAAGCTCACACATATTCACCCGCACACGCACATACTCGTACATACAGGCAAACATCGGCACACACTCGCACGCACACGCACACTGTGGTTTTTTTTTCATAAGAGAAACGATAAGTTCATTTTGAAAAGCGTAAAAGTTATCTTTCCGAGCCTAACTAGTATTTAACTAGTATGAATTACTATCTAAATACAAAAAGTACTAAAATGAAAATCAAATGAGTTTAAAGAGTGGGTGAGAAACCCAAGATAAGTTGTAGAACTTACGAGATGTACCTAAAAACTTGTGGAGTATTCGATACTTAATTATTGACGTACTTCAAGTATTTAGTATTTCGAGTACTCGTTACTTTAAGTACTGTACCACTTTAAGTACTCGCTACTTCAAGTACTTGGTCAACTTACGTACTTCCAGTACTACGTAGGTACTTCAAGCGTTTGCAGTCCTTGGTACTTGAAACATACGAGTATTTCAAATACTTACAGTACTTAGTACTTGATAAATTTCTGCTACTTTGGCCAGCTCTGATAACAAGTAATTGAGTTCTTATCATTTTCGAATTACATTCGAAATGTGTGATTAAAATAAGTTTAAATACAAATTGAATTTATAATTTGTAATTGCGAAAAGTTTGATTACAGATTACATTTCTAATGGGTAATTGAAAAAAATTTAATTACAAATTACATTTCTAATGGGTAATTCAAAAAAGTTTAATTACAAATTACATTTGTAATGGGTAATTGGAGAAAGTTTAATTCTAAATTACATTTGTAATGTGTAATTAAAATAAGTTTAATTACAAATTACATTTGTAATGGGTAATTGAAAAAAGTTCAATTACAAATAACATTTTTGATTTGTAATTAAATTAAGTTTAATTACAAATTACATTTGTAATGGGTAATTGAAAAAAGTTTAATTACAAATTACATTTGTAATGTGTAATTAAAATAAGTTTAATTACAAATTATATTTGTAATTTGTAATTAAAAAATATTTAATTACAATTTTCACAACTCTGATTGAAACTTAGCTTTGTAAAAAAAAGATGTCATAACCGAGAAATAACAAACGTTTCTGATAATATTAATTTTTTCGTTCTCAGCCAATATTCATTGACCGGTCAGAATAGAAACGAATTCAAGGAGCTAAAATGTTTTTTTTTTACGATCTGCGTAAAAATTAACAATGGGAGCAAAAGGATGATATATATTTCACAATTTATTCATTTTAAAATACATTTTCAATCTGTTTACGGACAGAAATACACATATCTATTATATCAGCTATCGTATCAGCGCAATGGACGAAATTCGAGAAACATAATGCTAGCAATAACCGTTACCAAATTAATGGAAAGACGGTGCATATTAAAACTGTACGAAAAACCAGCAGACGTGACATTACAAACGTTAATCTATGGTACCTCTATAGTGTAATTACGGTATCTGCAGTACCTGCGGTACAGCAGCAATCTTCGATGCAGAAGTGATGCGAGCGTGTTAAATTTTGTAAACGATTAACCAGAAATTTACATGAATCCAGTTAAGGTTATTCAACATCTTTCGGTAGCCATTAATGCTATGAATTTGACTTGAACTCCAATCACGGAACGCGAAAGACAATTTAACAAGGAACGTAGAACTATGATCGTAGAAGCCATGGACCGATTGATGGAAACGGATTTCTAAATGAGCTTGATTTCCTTGCACGCCATGAAGTTCAGGAAGCAGAAGTCGTAGATGATATTAGTGACGCGAACTGGTATCTACAAAGATATCTGCAACCAGAACCACATCCAGATATCTGGACAGAAGATACAGACAATTGGATTACGACTACAAGGAAAAATAAAGGTTAACAAAAATACGCAATACACTTCGAACAATTTTATGGATGCCTCAAACAGAAAAATGCCCGTTCGCGATATACAGGGCGCTTATGTTAACTCTGGAGATACTTCAAGGGTGTTTAGGGGTTGCCTATGCAAGCTTTTTGAGCAAACCCATGGTCGGAAACTCATCCTAATGGCTGTGGAGGGCTTTGAAGGATTTGGCACCACACACTTGTTCGTAGTGTAATGAATCAGATGTGATCACTTTCGACCCGACGTTTCATTCAGCCGTCACAAAATTACAGAGTTTCCAACAAAATCAACAAATTGATAAACTTTGCTATGGAAAAAAAAATCTAAAAACAATGTCCTGTCTTCGGACTGAATTTTATTTTCTCAAACGGACCCTTTAAATGACGTGTTCAAACCATTCCCATTTTATTTGATGATTTGAAAGGGTACTGACAAAGATGAAATTTTATTAGTAATCCTAACCATTGATTTGTTATGTTCCAAGGAAGACTACTACACACTGTTTCGTTTTGTTGATTTCACACAAGAACTACATACTGTCTCGTTTTATTGATTTCACACAAGAACTTTGTACTGTTGTCTATAGCTGAACGACACATTAGGTCGAAAGTGATCACATTTGATTTATTACACTACGAACAAGTGCGCAGTACCGAATCCTCCAAGCCCTCTACAGCCATTAGGATGAGTTTCCGATCATGGGTGTCTTACCTTAAAATGCTTGCCTAGGCAGCCTCCACACAACCCAGAAGTATGTCCAGAGTTGACATAAACACCCTGTAGGTATTCGACGATGGACCTTTCATGCACGAGATATTATACAAATGTCAGCGAACAGGTACAAAGCATCCGCCACTTGAGTAAAAGAATTTGAGAATCGATATCAAATCAAGTCAAGAAAGATTATTAAATATACACCCAGATAACAACGTGCGTGCAAATTTTACAGCAAAATGACAGCAATTCGTGCAATGTATTGTTAGCAATATCAGAGCAAGATGTGTCCTCTATTGCTGTAAAAATGAGAGAAATAACTGTTGAACAAAAATTGTCAGCAACATGCAAGCAAGGTTTGCTGTACTACGAAATACGGTCAAAAGCAACTTGACAGCAAATTGTCGGAAAGGTCTTTTAAAAAAATTTTTTTTTATCCGATTTTAGGTTGGATTTCTACCCTCTGTTCGGGACGAAGGTATAGTCACTCGACCTTGACATATTAGTTTGGTTGAGTGGCTTTTCTACCTCTGTCTCGAACACACGGTATCAATAATATATTAATTATGTAATAATAATACTTTAAATTTATAAGATAACGTTTATTAAGGGTACAATAAGATGGTTAATAATCAGTAGTGATTTCTATGAGTCGTCTTCGTATTCGGTGTCATCGTTATCATCATCGCTTTTATTTTCTCTTTCTTCGTTTTCTTCTTCATCTCTTCTTTCTCTATTATTAACTCGCTCTATTGCGCCGAATATATTTTGCGCCCGTCTTCTTTTTTGTTTCAATGCATTAGCATTGATTTGTCTCGGTTCGCCACCTTTCTGCGAGTTCCTGTATCGCTGTTTTGCAGTTCGGATACACTCCTTGATTTCTTCCTCGAAATGAGCCAATGTTGGCCGAAACGGCAAATGTCGGTTGGCAGCAACAGCTTCTACATAAAAAATATTGTGAATTATTTTTCCAGTTCCGAATGTGCAACCATTATTTTACACGCTGCAAGCAACAAATCAAATCCTATTCCCGAACAACCCGTCGATGTGTGATTGCAAAAGCGCAGTGAGCGGGCATGCATGAAACAAGCGACAATCAGTCTGCTCCCGGGAGAAAATGACGTTTTTTAATTATAACGGTGAGGTAAATAAATTTGAAATTTCATCACAATATTCAATAATGTTTATTGCATCGATCCAGCAAAGTTTCGTCCGCTCATCCAGTTTTTAAGTTTTAGAATTTGTTAAGAGTAAGCACTCTAGCTTCGTTTGTCACTTTGGGGCCTATACCCACGGTATTAAATTGAAAAAGTTTACGAGCACAATATCTCCGGAACCAAACGGTGAAAGAATCTAAAACTTTGCAAGCATATACTATAGGAACCTCAACCTCTACGTTTGTCGTATTTTTATCAGTCTATCTAGATTTGACGAGTTTTCATGAATCACCTTAAATATAATTGCACACTATACAAGTATAATAACTAGTGTTTGTGTGATTTATTAAGTCTTAAACGATGAGCTAAAGTTTTGTCGCAGACTGTATGCCTAGACGTTGGAGACAAATTTAAGGGGTTACATGGGTTTCGTCGGGTAAAAAAGGCCTATTTTCAATAATTTTTTTTGTATATAAAAAATTATTTATTTAATTCAAACTTTTTTCTGTCTTATAGATAAACATTCAAAGAAAAATTTCTGAGATTTAAAAAAAAAATTAAAACTCCGCCATTGTGACGTCATTTCCGGTGACCCTTCGAAAAAAGGTGCGTCCGCGTTGTGAGCATAACTCCTGACAGGATCATCTAAAATGAAAAAACAAAAATACGTGTTTTAATTAAGACCACAAACTCGTGCTTGAACGATGGAAAGAAAAAAAAAGTTAAAATTGGAATTTTGGCAGAGATTTTTCCAAAAAATGAAAATTTCGGTCAAATTTGCTTGACATTTTTTTTTTTTTAAATAGTTGTAATCGAAAAAAAAATCCTTCGTCCAAGCACGAGTAAATTGTATCTCGAACGACTGTGTAAAATTTCATCAAGATCGGTTGAGAAGTTTTCGAGAACTTTTGACAACCGACTTTGAAAACACAGTTCCGAGAAAAACGCGTTTAAAGTTTAAAGCTCACTATACCTGAGGCGCGCTGACCCTTCTATATCTGACTTGGAGCGCACACCTTCCAAAGGCTGTATCTCCGAAACTATTATTCGGATCGACTTGAAAATTTAGGATAATATTCTTGAGATGTTGTAGAAATTAATAAGCCAAACAAAAAAAAAAAATTTTTTTGAACCCATGAAACCCATGTAACCCCTTAATAAATTCGTACGGGCATGCATGCGCCCAATATAACCTATAATTATACGTAGTTGTACCCATACAGAGATACATGATTATCATATCAGAGCATAATTTAAACAATACAATCCACAATATCTGTGGAAAATATAATAATTGTAAGTATATAAATGTATGCTTACCCGTAATAATTGATGTCACTTTCGCACAAAAAAATTAACTTATTTTCACGCGTGAACGCCGGGCGATACCTCTGTTGCCGTCGCCTTTGTTGCCGTTCCATGTGTCATACGTTCCGCAATTTCAATAACGGACTGACAAGGAACCATGGGCCTGTAGAGTGGCACCCGCGTGCGACATTCAAATTATATAATAGAGTGATACGTGTAGTCTTATTGTTAGAAAGCGCGTAGTATATTTATTATCACACAAGATGAACTCATCAGTTTTATGGGTAATTACGTATGGGGCATTCCACGTCAAATCAACCCGTCATCGTCATCGGCCTAACCCCCTGGGATTCTGATGATGTCCAATGGAATTTTTGGTTTGTTTTAGTCAAAACGATACCTCTATTTTCCGAAATTTTTACGCGATTTTGGCAGATCATATGGCGACCTAAAATATCTTTGCAAAGATGGACATTTGTTACATCGCTGATTTTTTTTTACAGAATCGGGGACTCGAAAAAACATCTTTTTTGTCATAATTGAAAAATGGGATGAGAATGCTAAATTTGTTTTTTTGTTTTTGTTTTTGAAAAAAAAATTTTTTTTAGTCATTTTAAATTTTACATGGTAGTTTTTGTAGTAAACATAAAATAAAATGAAACTTCGTCTTGCTAAAATTTGATTTTCTAATTGGATCAAGAGTAAAACGACGAAAACGATCCTCAATTCGAAGAAAAGTAATGAAAACTCAATCAACAGGAATCTTCAATAAAATACCCCGTGAAATTATGCGAATAAGAATTGGTACGTTATAATTTTTTCGTAGTGGTTTTTTTAACTGAAGTTACAATTTTTTTAATTGAACAAAAAGCTAACTATGAAAACGACTGCAAATAAAAATTTTTAAATCATAGATTCCGTTTGCAGTGATAACAAAACAAAACAAATATATGCATATTAAAGTCCTGCCTACATACATACTGTGACGGAACGCTTTCCGTCAACATATCATTTTGTCACTGTGACATGTTTCTTGTCGACCAAACGTGACTCACGTATCAGCACACGAGATCGACACGAAATTAGAATTCCCCGAAACAATAATCGAAAACAATTCGCAGAATATCGCGACGCTCTTCACCAAAGACCCCACTCGATACTGACCAGCCAATCAGATCGTTGCGCTGGTCAGTACATGAAACCCTATTTAAGAGCGAGGCGAGCAAGACTCGCTCTCATTAAGTAATCACCTCTTGTGAGCATTCCACGTGGCAGACGTTGCTCTGCCAAAATTCTCGACATCTTATACCATTCTTGAAGCCCGGAGAGACCCGACGTCTCATCGAGGACTTCAAGGCACACCCGACAACAACGCGATTTACATCGTGTCTCCAATCTCGAATCGTCTTTTTAAAGACGATTCGAATCGACCACTGAATCGTCTTTTTAAAGACGATTCAGCTATAACGTAAACTCGATTCGTCTTTGTAAAGGCGAATCGTACGACAACTCATTCTCAATAAAGATTTCCAGGTACTAGGGAACCTGTCTCGAGTGAAGCCCTGGGCATTGCGCCCAGAAGTTGGATCTTGAGACGGGTGAACGTCTCAGAATACTTTTGACCCCTAGGTAGGGCCCCTCGAACCGTGTGAAGCCCCAGCGATTGCCGCTGGAAGTTGGATCACGGCAAGAGGTAAATTTTGTTGGAGAACCCGTCATCTAAAACAGTCAGCGCACTCTTAGAGTGCGCACGCTCGATAATTATTTCACCAACTCGTGGCGACGTCTACCCACGCGTTCTCGTCAAAACTCTGCGTGATTGACCAAGCATCACACACGACTCGACGTGACGACGCTACAAACACCAAACAAAACAACCAGAATTGCCCTATCCTGGATAATTAACTGTGAGACACATTTAACGAACTCATTAACTCGTTCAAATTAGACGCTTTCCTTTCACTAACCTTACCTTCTTGAAACAAACCTCTAGGCTTCCCCTTTTGTCAATATTTAAGTCGTATTGCAAAGCGACACATCACAAGTAACATATTAAATAAATTTTGACTCCTTACATTTTACGCTCGCTTCTCGAGAGTAAAATAAAGCGCTCAATTCCGCTTCTCGGAATTGAGACGACTTGGACCCCAAAATCCATTTTCAATGGCCGATGATGAAGGGTCAACCAACGCGCAGCACTAGTGCTCATAGTCGTGGTTAGCACTCTGAGGCCATCTCGAAAAACACATAAAAATTCATGGGCCTTCTGCCCATTTCAAATCATAAAACAATTTCTTATTCCCGGCTTTCCCTTTCGAGTCAGTACTCGTACTCCGTATACGGTCGACGACCTATACGTAAACAGAAGATCTTAAAATAAATTCGTCGCTCGCCTCACGAGCGACAACAATCGAGAGAGAACGATAGTCACGGGAGTTGCCTCGCGCGACTGTCCGTTCTCAAAACTCGATAATGTCACAATACATAATGTATTGCCAACAATTTGTTTTCAACTTGCTGTTACGTAGAGTTATTTCTGGTTGCCAGCATATTTTCAACAAAATTTGCTGAAATAAAAAATGACAGCAGTTATTGCTGTACATTTGCTGCAAATTCTTTTGCATCAAAAGTATTCCCAGCAAGTAGTCAACAAAATGACAACAACATTTGCAGCAAGTGTAATGGACTGTTTGCACAGTCACACTTCCCACACAGCATTAGATATTCACCGTATGTACAAAATAAGTGCACAATGTGAAAAAAATATCGTGCATGTGAAAACGATATTTTATGTACATACCCGGAAGGATATTTATTTACGAGTATATCATGAATATTATATGTATATGCGTTTTTAGAACATTCCAGGATATTCGTCGTTATATATTCCCCGTATGTTTTCACATGTTCGAATCCGTAATTGAAGATTCTGATACCCCCACAGCTCACGGACTTGCATAGAAGTGTGATTTCTGAAGCATATTCGTTCACTATAAACAGTATATATAATAATTATCGAATAACTACGTTCAATTGGGTTGGAAAAAATTATGTAGGTACATTTTTAATCAATTAATAATTTAGTTGAAAAACTAGTAAAAAAAATTGATAGAATTATTATATATATGAATTAGTACGATGAATAATATAAGATAGAAGGTATACAGAGCTATTTATCTATTTTGAGAACGTATTACAGAAAGCTTTCGCTTTACGTTTCAAAGGTCGCGCCAGAATATGAGTTGCGCTGCGATCGACGGCCAATCCAAGAGGATATCTGCTCACGTGACTTTTCAGCGAAGAAAGCAACCAGTGGAAGTGCAGTGCTGTTACCGTGCGAATAAAGGCTTCATTCTCACTGAATCCCGCGCACGAAAGTTTGTCGCCGCACGTGTTTTAAGAATAAACCAGGAAAATTATTTTACATATTGACGCGTGTACGTACGAGAGTATTATATTCATAATAGGAATTGTCAATATAGTTCGACTTGATATATTATTTCCACCTCTTCTAGTTTATAATTTATGTTAGGTTATGTTAGACGAGTCCTCGCGCGTTGTTAACCTTTTATGCATCAGGTGATTCACCACGTTTATTCGTCGTATTTATTATTTCTCAATTAAGTTTTTAAACTGTATTTTATTGATTGTGTGTTCACCATGCCCAAGGCATTGAAAATAATAATAATGCTTGTACATATATTTTTCATGTTCCAGAAAAGATATTCGAATGTCCATAGAACATTCACTTTTATCTCAGGGATATGTTTTGAATGTGTAATGAAAATGTCACCCCAAAATAATGTCTGTAAAATGTCTATGGGATCATTTAAAGGACATGCATATTATGTACACGATATTCGCGTATATTCGTGTACATGATATACATATCCTTTAAATGTTCCCATCGACATTTTGCAGATATTATTTTGGGGTGACATTTTCATGTTCATTACACATTCAAAACATATCCCTGAGATAAAAGTGAATGTTCTATGAACATTCGAATATTTTTTCTGGAACATGCAAAATATATACAATGAATATCTAATGCTGTGTGGGTTGGTTATCTGGGCAGCAATAAAATGATCATCGAATAGTAACACTCTGCAAAAAAAAGCTGCTTCATTCATAAAAGTTGTGAAAATCAACTGATAACTGTCGAAACCAAAAACACCTTCAATTCTGATCAAAATTGATCCAATTCAGAATTACGCTTAGGTCGAATATTGGCGATAAAAGGATAAAAATTAGTAGAGTCACTAGTGCAATCAAAAATGTCAACAACACATTGTTACACTGTACAGCCTCTAATTTCTGCTTCCGATAGTCGCCTATGTTGATCGTTTGGAACGAATCTACTGGAAAGTTTCAACTTCGAGTGGAACGAAACTCTATTCAGATCAGCAAATACATTTCTGTTACCTTCGAATTCTGTGAAATGAACGAATAATCACTTCAAGCGCTGCTTTCAAGAATGCTGGTGCAAAATCAATTGTATTACTGGGTTCTTAGAGCAGCCGATGTCCAACCGCATTTTAAGAAATGGATATTCATAGGGAAAATATCAATGTTCTAACTACTCCTGCAGGTGGACTATACTATGAGGAATTTTTCAATTCTTCGACCCAGACAACTGAGCTCAATTTTACCAATTACAAGAAGGATGATGACCCGAATACGATATCCCAATCTAACCAAAGATACGTAACCTCCGACTATTCGAGAGTTAGGCGCCAGGTAACGAACGAATCTCGCTCGTTACCACCATCCATGAACGAATGGCTTATTTATTTTTCGCTCTCAATAGCCGGCAACTCGATAGATAAAAATTGAGTCAGTACAGAATGCCGGCTAAGCTCACCAAAAACGGTACGATTATGGTAGAGGGGCGGGATCCTTAGGTGAAAGAGAACAACGCGATGCTTCGGGAAACTAATTTATTTTTAATCGATCCCGGTGATCACCCGTACGTATTGCGACGGGGATGTACAGTGGGTTCGGCGCTGTACAATAAAATCGTGCTTAACTTAGATTTACAAATTGAACGAAATGAATACGAACTCCCGAGAGCCAAAGATACGAAATACTCAAATTGTGGGCGATTTACAAAGGTAACCTTACTCAGATGAACATATCCGGCGGATTCGCCGATTTATGATACCCTAACTTACGATATTACACTAAATTCAACGATAACGCGTCTCTTTCAACACGACTTAACGATAACGGGATGAACAAATCAAAATTCACGCGTATCTTCCACAATAAATTACAGGCTTGCTTCATATACGAGGCTCGAGAAAACACAACGAAATATAACCGGAATTCACCGAAAAATTAAGACGCAATTTATGAGTTCGTTACCGTCGTCCTGGGTTACAGAAAATCCGAATTATCGAATTCAGAATTTAGGCCAAATAACGTAAGCTTAATCTGACGCGCGAATATCGTACCCACTCCAGATGACCATAGATTCTCCGATCTTCACAGATCACGCAGATAGCCAAAGATAACCACAGATAATCGAGATGCGGGATCTCACAGATAGCCGAAGGTAACCCAGATAACCGAGATACAAGATCTCAACGATAGCCAAAAGATAACCAAGATAACCGGGTACGATATTCGACGCTCAAGACCACCACGAGAGAACCAGATATTTAATCGCACACGAGGCGAATTCGTAACGACACTCAACAAAATGTGTGATGCGATAATCACGAATAAATGAATGATATTAAATTACCGGAATAAGTCGCGAGAGCCAAAATAATTACGAAAAATATAAGACGAAATAAATGCCAAATGATGCGATAATACGAAACGATAATACAAAAGAATAATGCCCAAAGAATAATATGAACCGAACAAAAAGAGTGACATGATAATGAGGCGATAATCGCATTCGCGGGCACACACCCACTCGTATACTACAAAATTAACCAAATATCGACATTCGATAAACCAAAACCAAATAAAAGAGACAAAGAGCCACACGGCTACCACGAGTGAATGAGTTTATCGCCTGTACAATAAATATGGAGCTGGGCCTCACCAAGTATCTCGGTGTTATGAGTCGAGTCCGAATCTCGCGTCTTCCAGGCCTTTTGCGCGAAGTACTTGAGACGACGCACTTACTCTATCTTACTTAATAACGTCTATACTTTAGGACTGGTCGGGAAGAAGTGATTTTCGATGTTCGATCGTCGCTCTCTCGGGTCGATGCTTTCCCCTCTTTTCGGCCCTTGGCGCTCTAGTTGTCCCTCCTAGCGTCAACGCTGCCCCTCGATGTTCCTCTATGCTAATTAGCCGTTCCGTTCCTCTCCCACTTCGCCATAGTCCCTCGCGTCCGAGAGCTTTGGCGATTTGGCCGAGGACGTGATAAGGGCGCAAAATTCAAACGGTATACCCGAACTATTTGGCTGAAATCTCAAAAACCCTCTTTGCTCTGCCGGCAGTAATTACGTTGCCTCGCGGGTATCTTCCCTGAGGATCCGGTTACTGACTTGGATGGGGTCAGGGTCCTGCCCGTGGATGGCGGTGGCCACCGACACTGTCCACGCGGGCCCCAGAAACCTAAAGACATCATTGTCACCTCACCCATCTTCGCCAGTCCCAAAAACCCCATCATAAAGAGGCGCCGGAGATGATCCGGTCCGCGATACCCGCAATAACAACAGGCTGGTCCAGCGCCAGGCTGGGAAGTCGTGGGAGGAGGGTGACACAGTAATATTTCGGCCCATTTCCCAGCTCGCTCCCTGGCATCCAGTACCCGCGGGCGCAGATGTTATGCGACCCGCCTGCATTAATCGGCAAAACTCCGAGTCAACCATACTTACCAAAAATAACCTAAATCGGCGAGGTGATCAGCCTCCCGACAACACCAAAAATAGATAGCCAGCCAAATTTCAGATAAGCGAGAGCCTTAATAGACGCTAGGTAGCCATTAATTGCCGAACTTCAGGTAACCATCACGTGAGCGACTAAATACCAGTCTGAACCCCAAAACATAATCTGTAAGGAATAAAACAAACTAAAATCTTTTATAAATGACGAATTCTATATTTTACTGACAGTTATACGGAGATTCTTTACTAACGTGAACAATTATATTTTATTAAAACCAATGACTGGACTCCGTAACAAAACAATGACAAAACAATAAAATGGTGACCAATTCCCGACCATAAGGTAACCGATATTATTTTACCTTGGCGTAAGAGTTGAACGTGCGCCGTCCCAAGGTCGTAAATCCGACCTCCTGACCGCACACAGTTCACGCATGTGACGGGGCGCAAAATGTCACGTCACAATACATATTGATTATTTTTACAGGTCCATAATACTGTTACGTCCTGGGTTTTTAAAATCATTTATCTCAATAGCACCATTTTAGTTCAAAACAAATTTTATAATTAAGATGAGGAATACTGTCTCAAACAGAATTTTCTTATCAACGTGCGAGCTAACCACCGGTGATGATCTCACGTTACAGTCGTTTGCGAATTTTGCTGACGACTGGGATCTCACGGTGGCCGGCGAGATGCTGCACGCCTCGAGGATGTGCAGCGCCCGGTGTAGAGATCTCGTCTCGCGCTTTGATTCGAAAAGACAGAGGACTACTTTAGAGTCACTCATGAAGAAATTAGTGACACCAACGGGGTGACCTTACCCTAATAAAATCGTACACCAAGGCTCGACCAATAAAGTCGAAACCGTAGATAAAAAATTGGAGTCCTTATTAATTTAAAACAAACAACAAATGTTCGCGCGGTACCCTAGCAACGAAGAAACCATAGTGAAGTTGCTAGGCGGCGTCGTTAATTAATAACGTGACTGACAAGAGTACACGCGGTACAAGAGTGAAAAACAAACATCTGAAATTAAAATTAAAATAAAATAAAGAACCGAATCGAAGGCTATTTCAATATTCCAAATGTGAAACCTCCTTTTATTGACACCTTTACCGAGTGGGTCAAGGATCATTCTTAATAAATGTTAAATATTTATTTATTGAAATTTAAAATGTGGTTCGGCAGAAATTGTTCATCAATTTGCTGCGCCTTTATCCCCGCGTACAACAACGAAAACACCAAATTCAAATCAAAATTATAAACACCGATCCCACTTATCGCTCCAATCCCTGATGAGCACACTCTCGTCTAAACTCGGAGCATCCCTCAACATCGTTACGCCAACAATGAAATTATACCCGGGACGTAACAATACATACGAACCATTCTTCCGGGTACAACGGGAATGATACAGCCCCTGGATGTGTATGGCTTTCGTATATAGAAAAATTTTAAAAATAAGTTTTCTGATGTAACAATATTGCACGATTACGACGTCAACCAGTAGTGTTACAAGGAGAGTTCTAACTCAAGATCCCTACCCCGACATTTACTGACATTTTTTAGCTCAGACATGAACCACTTAGCCGAGACACAAACCAGGGGGGGCTATCTCGATGAGCAGGAATGCACAGAGCCGATCGGGGGGGGGGGGGGTCTCTAACAACTCGAGGGCACCTAATCTCTTATGGGTCGAGACATTGGGGGGGGGGGGGGGGGGGGGGCTAGCTTTGAGGGTGGTATTGGAAGCCGCTATCTCTGGCAGCGGCGGGGTGCCTTATTTTTCATGGCGACATTTGATTGATGATTATCAGTTAGACTGGCGTCTCTGTAGGGCGGGGGTGAGGGGCTAGTTTTGAGGGTGGTATTAGAATGCAGCTATTCAGTATATCTGGCAGCTGCAGTGCAGCTTGTCTTGGCATTGGAATGTTCTTATCTCTAACAAGTAAATAGCGGACTAGAGCGTTAGACCTTTCGAACACACACGACGCTACCCTCTCGGGCCAGTGCGTCTGTTTGTCGCAACCTTATCGTTGGTCATAAATCATTTCTGTTTGTATGCTAAGGACCAAACCGCAGTCTGGAAAAAGCCAAGCATGAGGTCATAAAATCTTAGAGGCGCCTATGATCCGGCTGGTCCTAGGCACCTGAAGGAAAAACATCGAAATACTCCTAACAGGTATTCTTCTGACCGCATTTATATAAGCGTTTCCCTATCACTGACTGGTGCGTGAGTAAATGTGGCGCAGGGTGCTGCGGCAGATCTTTTTTCAAACTGCGATGAAATTGGGCTGATATGCGCCTTCGACGTGTTTCGACCTGTTTCGAGCCCTCCCATTACCTTCGAGAGCGGATGATGCCATCTTGCATGTCTGAACACGCTTGAGCCTGCACAGTGTTTACATATTGTGACAATCCGCCGGAAAATAAGGCTTTGATGTTCATGGAATGCCGCTATGACGCGCTTAGTCGCGTTCTTGCTATCAACATGGACGGATATTCTGATGGCGTTCTCGGAGCCAAATATCCGTGGGAATTATCAAGGGGTGATCTTGAGAATATAACGAAGCCTATGATTTTGAAATATTTTAGTCGATCAATTCATATGTTTTATGATCGTTTACCCGAAAATCTTCGTGCAGACGCCGAAATTATGTCATATCTGCCTTGTATGAAACATTGGAATACGCCCCACATCATGACTCATATCGATGGCCCTGCACCCTCAGTACGGAATTGTCAAATGTGTCGCCGCAAAGTGTGGGCGGAGGAAAGTGTAGAAAATCCTATTGGGTCCTAGAATTGAGAGTTGGTGGGGTTTGGGATTTTGGAGGGCCTATATAATATCAAGATGCACGCCTGAACTGCAACCGTTTACATGCAAGACAAGCAACGTGAGCTGAAAGAACGATCGCTCCTGCTTTTGAAAAATATTGAAGAAGTGAAAAATCTTATACGTTGGAGAAAGGATCTGGGATTCATCGCAAACAGATTAAAAAATACATCAATAAGTCGAAATGGATTTCGCAAGTATCAACAAGGTGGGAATAATGGCGGAATTTTTGCCAACAAAAAAATTGGCTGAACTCTCCGTTCAGGCAGATCATCCAATCTCCGACCTGAGAATAGTCGAAACGAAATTCGGGAGGAGGATCGTGGCGGATATCACCAACGAATTCTCTGTATTCTTACCTGCAAGATTCATGAAGGCGTTCGACGAGAATAAGGAAATATTCAAAGAGATGATTGACGCTGCGCATACAAATCAACTCTCCATGAATTACTTCGGTGGGAAGTACAACACCGTAGAATTCAAACGCATCTGACGCCATCAAACTATCAATCCATCGCACCTACTATGGGGTCGTGACTCTACGCGAACGATGGTGGCAATGAAAAAAGTATTTGAATCCATAAGTGTACATTGTTGAAAAAGTAAAAAAAAAAACATTATAGATGACGTGTGGTGCGAAATGTATAAGTTGGATTGAAACCAAATATGTAAAACAATTTCCTATGGTTTATTTCATTAAAAAAACACACATATATTTTTCGATAAAATGTTTTTATTTATTTCAAAAATCCTGCGTTTACACAACGCCTTATGTACCAGCTCCTTAAAGATTTCACGTTTGCGTTGGCACAATTATATTTTTAGTCATGGGGATGATGAGAACATCCTTTATTGTTTGATATTTTCTGCAATGATGGACAATAGAGAGTTTTCATATCGACAATATGCGCCGACGAATCCGTGAATTGCGCTAACCATATCCTCTTCTCCAATCCCTTCACGTAGATGGTTCTAGCTTTTTCAAGATAGCTCGAATTATTGTTCCCGTGGCATCATATGGTGTATAGCCTGCATTCCATCGTATTCCATGAAAATTTCGTTCGAGCCATGAATTCATCGTTTTGTACTTCGCTGGTAGAGAGTTACATAGCGTTGGAGATTCAAAGATAGCGAGGCCGAATGCAATCTATTGACAGGAAAAGGTGTTTTCCCGTATGACTATGTCAATAGTTGGGATCGAGGGGCTATATACTTGGATTTTGGGTTGAAAATTCATCTCCTGCCTTGAAAATAGTTTTCGTTATGAACTAAAATTATATTTTGAAACAAGTAGCTGGGGAGCCAGTGACCAAAACCATGTATCATCGCCACGAGGACAAAACCATATAGGATCGATAGTTTAGATGACCCTAAAGGCGTCTACGAAGTAGGGGCGTACCAAACCCCTGGAAGGCCCCGGGAGGGGATTTCTGCTGTGAAAAAAAAAAAAGCCAGATTGTATCATCGCAAATCGTCTGATTTCGATAATGCACGTAGTTTTTGGTATTTCATTACTAAAAATACTGTCTTCAGACAATTTGCGCCCTGGGTCTATTTTTAGCGTATTTTCCAAATTGTAAAAAAAAAAGCCGACTTGTATCATAGCAATTAGCTTAAAACTTGTTCCAAACCTTTCGTATGGCTACCGAGATTACAAAAATACTGTTATCAGACATTTTCCGCCCTGGATCTAACGTAAAAACGTTAAAAACTTTTCGGGGCGCTCGGCAAATGCACCACCGCTTGGTACGCTCTTATGTATACGTATCTTATGTATAAATTTTGCAAATTTTATGCAAATCGGATGCCACAAGGATCGACATCGTATTCGACAGGTACTTCGCCCCTTCGATCAAAGACACGGAACACAGACTTCGTGAAAACGTTACGTCTATGGATTTTCGCATCTCTGGACCGCAGCAGGTTAGACCGAACGACTTCACCAAAGAATTAAAAAATATGAAATTCAAAGAGGCGCTCGTCAAATTCTTCATCACCCATTGGTCGGAGCCGGAAATGACCCGCTTCATCGGTTACAAAACCATCAACATTAACCACGATATGTGCTATCGTTATTGCGTCGAAGATGGGACAATCAAGCATGAAATCGACGAAAGTCTAAGCTGTCCAGAGCACGAGGAGGCGGACACTAAAATAGTGTACCATGCTTGCCAAGTCAAGGAAGCAAAAAACTTGACGATTAGAAGTTCGGACACAGACGTCCTCATTATCATGTTGGGAAACATGGATTTCCTCAACGGCCGCGTGAAAATCTCGATGGACGTCGGAGTCGGAAATTCGCGTCGTTTCATCGACGTTTCACAGCTACACGGTATCCTAGGATCGTCAGTAGCTAGAGCACTACCTGGCTTACATGCCATGACTGGTTGCGACTTCAACCCCGCGTTCCATCGTAAAGGGAAAAAAAAACCGACGACTACGATGAGAAATTGCAAACGTTACCAGGAGGCGTTTGCGCAATTGGGAGAGTCGTCGTCAGATATTGTAGAGGTATTCAGCACCTTGGAGGAGTTTACCTGTCGACTATATAGTCAAAAGAAGATCAGCGACGTTGATGCGGCGAGGGTTGAGATTTTCCTTAAAACCTATGACTTCAAGGGTGGAAATGAGTCTACGCTAAGTCTAAATTTATCGAAGTACGACGCTTGCAATCTGCCGCCGTGCAAAACAGAACTTTATCAGCAATTGCTCAGGACGCAGTACATTGCACGATTATGGTGTAACGCCCATAACAAGGTCCCTTCGACTCTAGACGCCACGGATTTCGGATGGTACATCAACGAAGGACGGTACGACTTCGTCTGGTTCACTGAGAGCCAGTTACCCGATTTAAAAGATGTTGTATTCAACGACGAGCCATCCGCGGAAGGTATGATTGCTATATATTACTTATGCCGTATAGCATTTGTACATTATCACAATATCCTCTAATCTCTTGATTCTTATTTTACAGGAAAAAGCACCGAAGACCCGGAAAGCGACATTAACAGCGACTCAGACGACAATTACGACGAAAACGAAAACGATTTCGACAGCGACTGATCATAATCGCTTGTCATTTTCAATAAACATGTTTCACTAGAACTTCATGACTGTTTTATTTTGAAGAAATCCCCCCCCCCCCCACCCAAAAAAAAAAAAAAATTGGAGATTTTTTTTTTAATTTTTTTTTTTTCAAGTTGTCTGATAGGGCACATCCAGGGCTCAATTCGTCTGAAGTTGGTTGATTCTACATCTGGGCAGTTCATTTTAACACCTCGAATCGTTTTCAGACATTTTGCGACGATACAGATCGGCTATTTTTTTTACATTTTCGAAATTCTGTCAAAATGACACCCAGGGAAGTTTTTGTCTGAAAATCAGTTACGTAGCATTAATTAACCCTAAATCACATAAAAAAACGATTTTCAGACGCGGTGCTATGACACAATTTTTTTTTTTCATTTTTTTTTTTTTCAATTGGTTTCCTAGGCAGGTCCAGTGGGTTTTTTGTCTGAAGACCGTGTTTTCGGTTTTTCAGGGATGTCATCCAACTACATTCCGCAAATCAGACGCGTTGCTATGATACAAGTCGGCTAATTTTTTTGCAATTTGGAAAATACGCTAAAAATAGACCCAGGGCGCAAATTGTCTGAAGTTTGGTTTTTTGGCTTCAGAGTCATCCAAACTATTGATCCTATATGGTTTTGTCCTCATGGCGATGATGCAAAAATTTTGGTCACGGGCTCCCCCACTAAAGGCCAAGAGGTGAGCTCGATGTTTAACAGAGAGCTACAACAGAGAGCACAAGCATATTTATTGAGCTCTCTTCTTTGTGCGAGTGTTCACTAATTCTGTTTGTCTCTCTCTCTGTATCCATATCTTTTTCCATGCTCGAGAGTCTTTCTATAGGAACAATAGTGGGTATTTTTAATATTTTTCGATGTATATCGAGTATGCAGGAATAGTACTGCGAGTATTCACTAATTCTGATTGTCTCTCTCCCTCTCTCTCTCTCTCTCTCTCTCTTTCTGTATCCATATCTTTTTCCATGCTCGAGAGTCTTTCTATAGGAACAATAGTGAGCATTTTTAATATTTTTCGATGTATATCGAGTATGCAGGAATAGTACTGCGAGTAATTGCGATTTCTCGAGATGTGTGAAGTGCATCAGCAGCATGTCCCGTCTTTGCTCAATGCTGCAAGCCTCTTCTCCTTATTTTTCGCTTAATGTGTGCTTATCTCTATCAAATCTCGTGTCTCTGAATACACATAACTGCCTTCAATTACGAAGGTTCGAACGCTGCTACTTCTTCTCACACACTTTTTTTTTTTTTTTTCACGGCGCATGATATTAAATGTTACTATTTTCTCTTTGAAAAAATAAAAGCAACCGGGAATCGTTTGTTGATCGTTCATGTCGTAATAATTTGCCCGAAAAAACATTTTTCGAAGAAAAAGATTTTGATTATAAATTAAATTGAATTGATTGGAGACTGGTGACGTTCGTTCGTACCGTTCGCTCACACGTTTCTTTCATTCGTAAAATTTGGGTGGTATGGTGCGAGAGCTCTTATCTCTCGAGCTACCGTTCATAGCTGCACCATATTCGACAACGATATGGTTATAATAGAATTGACTAAAGCTAAAGTAAAATTCAACAAACCGATATATGCTGGATTTTCAATTCTTGACCTGTCTAAAATCTATTTATACCGTTTCCATTATGACTATATGGAGATTACATTCGGTGAGCAAGCAAAATTATTGTACACCGATACGGACAGCCTAATCTATCACGTAACTACTCTAAATATCTACGAATCCATGAGACGTGACATACACCAATTTGATACATCCGATTACCCGACAAATAATCCCTATGGAATGCCTCTTGCGCATAAAAAAGTGTTGGGTCTTATGAAAGATGAAAATAATGGTAAAATTATGACCGAGTTTATAGGGCTTAGGGCAAAGTTATACTCGTATAAAGTACAAGGTAATGAACTTGAAAATAAACGTGCAAAGGGCGTCAGAGGAGCGACTTTAAAAACCATCACGTTCGATGACTATAAAAAGTGTTTATTTCATTGTAAAACCCTGATTAGGACCCAGCACATGATACGCAGTTCAAAACATGTCGTGGAGACGGTAAGGCAAAATAAAATAGTATTAAGCTGGCAGGATGACAAACGAATTCTGTGCCCAAAGTCTACTGATACTGTACCATGGGGTTACGATGTGACAAGCGAACACATGTACATGGAAGCATAAATCTTCAAGCAGTGAGAGTCGGCGAAACCTCTCAACGTTTCACGAGATTTGGGTTGTAAATGGTATGAAAACTGTGAATACATTGTATATGAAATAATAAAATTGATACGCTGGAGGAAAAAATCTATTAAAAAAATATATATATTGAAACCGACTTTTTCTTAATTAATATCCTGTCCAACAAAATAATCCTGTGAGAGATGGGATAGAAGGTGGCGATTGAAAAGATCAATAATGTTCATTTGTTAAAATATTTTATTACACATCAGATTTTCTTATCCAACTATTGTGGGCGTTTTCGAAACCCAACCATTTTACCAACATTTTATCCCTACAAGTTTTCAATATTCGTTCGATCAGATAAATATCGGGATTTTCAACTCTAAGTAGCTCTTGCTCATAAAAACCACCGGCGATGGGTATTTCAAAGACTTCCAAAGACTATCAATTGCGTATTATGAGGAATTCATCGAAGACTTCCAGAGACTCCCAGAGCCTCCAAAAGACTTCCAAAGACTTCTAAAAACTTTCAAAGATTTCCAAAGGCTTCCGAAGACTTCCGAAGACTTCCAAAACTTCCAAAGATTTTCAAAAACTTTTAAAGACTATCAATTGCGTATTATGAGGATTTTTTATGATTTTGAAACACAGCAGAGCACACCTGTGAAGGGTGATGCGACTACTCATGTACACGAGCCAAATCTTTGCGTGGCTCAACGAGTTTGCACGTTTTGCTGTGTTAACGACTCTATAGCCGAACCGTGCGAGCATTGCGGGGAACACGAATTTGTATTTAGTCACAGCCCCGTAGCCCAGCTTGTCGAATTAGCCATGCAACCGCTCGAAGGTTTTTCGCGTACAATCTGTATCGCTCATAATGCAGGGGGTTTCGACGCTCAATTCATCCTGCGTTATTTCATCGAAGAGAAAAAAACTCAGCTCCCCAGACTAATCATGAACGGTACGAAAATTATTACGATGCGCGTCGGAAAACTCGTATTTCTCGACAGTCTAAATTACTTCTATATGCCTCTGAGCGGTTTACCGAAAGCCTTCTGGCTTACCGGTGCTATCGTTAAAGGCACTTTTCCTTATTTGTTTAACAGGCCTGAAAATCAAAATTACGTAGGCGAATTGCCGCCTCTCGAGCATTATTCTCCGGACACGATGCGCGCCGATGAGCGCCGGAAATTTCTCGATTGGTATCGCGAAACAAAAGACAAAAATTACGTATTCGTTTTTTCGGAAGAGCTTATCAGCTATTGTAAGACAAATGTCACGATTTTGCGACGTGCGTGTATGGCTTTTCGCAATATGTTCATTACCAGCGGGCGCGTCTGCCCGTTTGATAAAAGTACAACAATAGCATCAGCCTGCTTCAGAGTTTTTCGAAAAAACTTCTTGAAAGATAATTCAATAGGCATTATACCCACGGGGGGATACACATGGGCGCAAAATCAATCGAAAAAAGCGGTTTAATGGCTATCGTGGGCAGAACACTCTCTGGGTGTTCGTATTATTCATGCGGGCCGAACACGTGAATTCAGAATACCTCAAAATCTCTTGGTAGACGGATACTACGAGACTCCTAACGGGGCGCATGTATTACAGTTTCACGGTTGTTATTGGCACGGTTGCCCACGTTGCTAACTCGCAGACAGAGACAGTCGACAAAGCGATGGAATATCCATGCACGAACGTTTCGAGAGAACAACAGCAGTAACGGATAGAATTCAAACGGGCGGGTATTTGCTCACAGAAATTTGGGAGTGTCAATATGACCGTTTGTTAAACTCGACAGCCGATATGAGGACTTTCCTGCAAGATAACCCTTCAGTTACAGCAGAGCCTCTCAATCCTCGTGATGCTTTTTTCAGAGGACGGACAGAAAATATGGTTACGCTCTACGACGTTGACGCTACGGAAAAAATACGTTACTTAGACGTTTGCTCTCTGTACCCATATATCTGTAAATTCGGTAAATACCCCGTGGGCCATCCGAAAGTATACGTGGGTAACGAGTGCATGGAATTGACAGGTCATGATAACACCGATCTAACTCTCGTTAAGGGTCTCGTAAAATGTACCGTATTGCCGCCTCGTAATCTTTACCACCCCGTATTACCAGTGCGTATGCATAACCGGTTATTAATTGCTCTATGCCGCAGCTGCTGTGAGAATATGAATCATGGCAAATGCACACATGAAGACCCTATAGAGCGCGTGTTCGAGGGTACATGGATTGTCGACGAGTTGCGAAAAGCCGTGTCGTGCGGGTACAGAGTGATAGACGTGACTGAAATCTGGAAATATGAAACGACGCAATTCAATCACGATGCACAGACAGGGGGCCATTTTGTCGAATAAATTCACACGTTTTTAAAAATCAAACAAGTAGCCAGTGGGTGGCCCGACAATTGCTCCGAAGATAACGCCGCGCAAGACCTCGATATAGCGGATTTCGAACGATCGGAAGGAATCAAGCTAAATTGCGACTCCATAGCTAAAAATCCGGGGTTGCGATCTGTCGCAAAGCTGTGCCTTAATTCATTTTGGGGAAAGTTTGGGCAGCGGGACAATCTACCGCAGACAGAGACAGTTTCGACACGTAAAAAGCTCATGGAACTATTGACTAGCCCTGAGTACGAGATCACGGGTATTTTACCCGTAAATAACGAAATATTGTATGTAAGCTACACGAAAATTAGTGACGCTGTTATACCATCCAGCATAACGAACGCCGTAGTAGCAGCATACACCACAGCCCAGGCCCGCCTGAAACTTTATAGTAACCTAGAGCGGCTGGGTCGTCGAGCTTTGTACTGCGATACCGATTCCGTAATTTACGTATCGCACGAAGAAAAAAACGAGTACGAGCCTCCAACGGGACAGCTCTTAGGGGATCTCACAGACGAGCTGAGCTCTTATGGGGAAGGTAGTTATATTAGAAGTTTCATTTCAGGCATACCAAAATTTTATTCTTTTATCGTATGTACTCCCAATGGACAGGAAAAAAAGTATGTAAAGTAAAAGGGATAACGCTTAATTTTGCGAACAAGGGCTTAATTAATTATAACTCAGTGAGCTCCTTTATAACCGGTGAGAGAGACGAGCCTGTTGTGCTAAAGTATGACGCTATACGACGCACGGCATTTCATCAGGTCATCACACGTCCTGAAACAAAATCATGCGAACCGTCGAGCGTCAAACGGAGACGAGATGGCGAATATGAAGCTCTTCCTTACGGCTATAACGAATAATGTATTGAAACGTTTCGAGATTTTATGTGTTAAATATCGAAAGTTTTAAATATTTTATTTCGATCTGAGAGCTGGCTTCGTGTTCTGGACTCGAGTAGTCGAAAAGAGATAGCCGAAAGATTAATCCTTTAAATGTAATTTGAGAAATTAATACAATTGATGTGTTACTTTTTGTTGTTTATGTTGTTTACCTCAGAATATGTTCACGCTTAGGGTATGGTGGCCGGAACTATTTCATCATAGGCATGGTGACTCTATTGTTGAACGTTTTGCTGCTCAATTAATTAACAAAAGAGTTATATGGACTTTGCCGGTCCAGACGGCTAATTAATCAAAAAGAGTTTAATTTAGGAGGACACGTTTATTGAGATCGAAGATTACTGGTCCTTTGGTAATCTCGAGATATAAGTGTGAAGTTTTGTTTTTGTTTTCTTTACTGAAGCTAAGTTAAAAAAGTTGGTTTTATTCAAGGTTTTGGTGTTTAGTTGCTAATGCCGAGATCTAGGTTTTTCTATAAGAAAAACCTATACTCTAGGCGACTTATTCTATGTTATGTCGTACTTTCTCTAGCTCGCGTTGGACGCTGTGCCAATACGAATTCGAGATCGTGCGACGGTAGTGAGCCGGGCCTGCTCAGGAGCACGAAACAAACAGAGCGGATCTTCCTGTAAAAAGTATGGTTTGATGGCTTGAGGGGTTCCTAGTGGATATCTGCGGTTAATTACTCGACGTGGGTCGAGTCGTTAGCACAGTTGTTAGCTGGGGAACTTTACTATGCGCTCGATGCAATACGAGTACTATAGTAAAGTATGCTAACTAGGATGGAGACTTTGGCTATGCGCTCGACGCAGTGCGAGTACTATAGCTAAGTAGGCTACTAGGTAGGAACTTACTCAGGCAATTGTGCAATACGATCACTTCGCAAGCGAAGGGTTTAGAGGAAGGTCCTAATGCTAGCGTCAGACGCGATGCTGATACTAGCGCTTAGAAGTAGAGGTGTTCGAGAGTGAACGGTTGGATAAGGAATGGTTGAATGGTAATCGTCCGTCGTTTGCTCGGCCTTTTATACCCGTCGCGGCTGTGGTGTCTCGCGGTGGGGCCGTGAGTCATCAGCGAATCTTGTTTGCTCATGCGCAGGATTATTATTGTTATTCGTCCACTACTGTCGGTGTCTTTGTCAGGTACTATGCGTCACGTTCTGATCTCTATCGATCGTGATCTAGCGAGTGTTGGTAAGTTAGAGTACGTGGGAGTTACCCTTAGTAGATACGTCGCTGTGTGGGTAATGCGCTCAGTTTATTACGAGAAAAAAGGAGGGGGGGGGGGGGGGCTTCGTTCCGTTACAGTATATAGATACAGACCTCGCACTACTTTGTAAATAATGTATATAAATAAAACTTTATGTTCTTACGTATATTCGTCTTTTTGAACCCTATATATGTTTCAGCTAATACGAAGATTGTACTCATTCGCAAAAATAGATGTGCGGTGGAAACATCCTTGGACAACGATGGTTTGCGGGCCCACGGGCTGCGGTAAAACATACTTTGTGAAAAAGTTTTTGAAATTCATTTCGCATTTAAATAGTGAACCGTTTCAACGAATTATTGTCTATTATTCCGAGTGGCAACAAGCGTATATGGAGTACGGTTCTTCAATAAAATTTCGCAAAGGTTTACCACAAGCCTCGGATTATGAAAACGATCCGCGTGCAAAACTTATAATTATTGACGATTTGATGCGCGAGGCATCGAACAATAGCGTTGTCGACCTCTTCACCAAGGGTAGTCATCATAAGAATTTGAGCGTGTTTTTTATAACGCAAAATTTATTTCATCAGGGTCACGGGCAACGGGATATATCGCTGAACGCTAATTATATGGTAGTTTTTAAAAATCCGCGAGATCGCGCTCAAACACAACACCTGGCACGTCAGGTTTACCCCGAAAACCCCCCATTTCTGCAGGAAGTTTATTACGACGCGACGAGCAAACTACACGGTTATCTGCTCTTGGACTTGAAATAATCAACTCCCGATAACTGTAGATTTCGAACGTGTATTTTCCCCGATGACCAACAGCATTTCATGTACGTGCCGCGAAAAAAGTTAAAAAGCACCGACACAGCCGGAGAAGTACCAGTCTTGTGGCTGTGATGGCGGGTAGCAGGTACTCTCTCTGCAAGAACCACGTTGCAATATTGCACGCACGCCAGCATTTCAACAAGGAGCAGCGAGACGCCGTTTTGCGTATAGCCAATCCACGAATAACTCGTTGCATTTGGGAGTGTGCGTTAAACATTCTACGTGGTAACGTGCCTCTGAAGCCTGAACAAAAAAAAGTTGCGTCGCCACGCATCTATTCTTCGACGACTAGCTGCAAAAAGCGGTAGTTGGGAGAGCATGAAACGTTTTGTGGTTCAAAACGGTGGATTCCTACCGCTGCTGCTCGCCCCAGTACTGGGTACGCTCTTGTCACGTTTGATCGGCGGCAGTGGATAACGGAGCATGCGAGAAAAATGGTGCTCGTGCCTGAAGAGAATCTTCAGCATATAGGCGTGCAGAATAATCGACAAATGGAATCTGTTCAACGACAACAGCAGCAAACCGTGCAAACCATTAGTACAACACTGAGTAGATTGGATACTAAGATGAACGATATTGTGAATTCTAATTCGTACAAGGATGAGAGGAAAAAGTGGTCGGCGTATTTCGCGGTGTTGCAACGTTATCTCCATTTTGCCGATAATGAGCAAGCGCAGCAGCATCGTGCACTCGCAAAAAATGATGATTACATCACGACACCTATAGAGGAGGAGGGGAATAGTGGAAAAGGCGCTGAAGTTCCACGCATAAACGACTCTATAATCGTTGAGAGTGTCCCGACAAAATATCGCAAGAAAGCAAAACTCTTGCTCCGTCGTTCAAGCCTTGTACCAGTAACAGAGTTTTGCTGGGATCCCACAGGCACCGTCTCCACCGCAGGCAAAGAAATCAAGGACTCCAATATTGTCGATCTTATAAACGATGCTATGCGCGTGAGGAAAATCTCAAAACCGGTGTCCGCGGTGTGTCGTTGAGCGACGTAGGAGCCAGTCACAGCAGCAACAAATCCACCAATCTCAGCGTTTATGAGCTCTTTAGTTCCTCTTAGCAGCAGCAAACAGGTTCTTGTCAGTGTAAAAAAAAGAATCGTATAAATTGGGCTGACCTAAAACGTGAAATCACGAAAACATTGGAAAAGCTGTACTATAATCCCTCCCACGAAGCATCGTTCTCGGGCGCTGCAAAATTATTACGCGCAACGCGAAAAAAAATTTCTAACGAAAAGACCATGCAGTGGTTGGAGACACAGGATGCTTACACGAAACATAGTCCTGTAAAACATCGATTTCCACGACGCTATTACAGCGTGCGAAACATTGACGATTCCTGGGAGACTGATCTCGTAGATCTTCGCTCGATCAAAGATCACAACGATGGTCATACCTATCTCCTCGTAGTCATAGATGTGCTCAGTAAATATGCATGGGTCGAACCTTTACGCAACAAGACTGCTGCGTCTGTGGCTAACGTTTTCACGCGGATACTCACGCAAAAAGCCACTAATAACCGATCACCCGTATGCCTGCAACCGGATTGAGGCAAAAAATTCATGGGTGCTGCGTTTCAAGAGCTCATTAAGAAGAAAGATATTCAGTTTCGAGCTGCACGGAATCCTGATGTAAAGCCGGAAATGTGGAAAGATTTAATCGAACATTGAAAGAAATAACGTTGCGATACTTTACGTATACTCGCGCGAAGCGATACATCAATGTGCTGCAAAATATAGTGTCTGCATATAATAATGCCCGGCATAGCAGCATAAAAATAGCCTCGGTAACGGTGACTCTTGCCACTGCAGCTCAAGCTCGTGCTAATTTGATGCAGCGTTACAAGGATTCGGAGCGAGAACACATCCCTAAATACGGGATCGGTGATGCTGTACGAATTAGTAGTGCAAAAGCAGCCTTCGCAAAAGGTTACGAGAGCGGTTGGAGCAGCGAACTGTTCAAAATTCATCGCATATCGACAGCTAGTTGGCCGACGGTGTACTTTTTACGCGATCTTCATGGCGAAGATATTGACGGCATTTTTTACGAGGCCGAGTTATCGAGAGTTTGTACTATCACAGAAAAAAATAAAAAATCACGATGAGAGACGAATTTTAAATCGTTTTACCGAGCAACAGCAGTATGCAATATTACCCTGCAAATACGGCAACTCGTTATACCACACGATTGCCACAACGCGTATCTTTGCAAGGCAATTGGGCCGTTGGACTTACAGAAATACATATACCCATGACTATTCTGCATATACCTCAGGAAGACGAGCAAAACTTCATCAAGACCGTGTCGTATAAAGTACAACCGGGTATTATCCCATCTACTATTGACTTTGAAAAGAGCTGCGTGTATGTTCCACCCGGTGTATATAAGAGTATAGACTCATTGCTCGAAACAATAAATGAACTACAGGGCGTTGCCGGTCATTTACGATTTCAGCGCGCTTACAATGGCTACGTCCAGGTGACCCGTATCTGCGATTCTTGCGAAAATTTAATTCATGCTTTCCATTTCTCACCAAGGCTCAACAAGATTTTAGGATTCACCACGCCCGGCAACGTGATGCTCCCGCCTGCATTCAGAGATGTTAGTTACACCGGCGCACGACCTGCCAGCCTAACTAATGCTAATCCCGATATGTTATTCGTTTATATAGATATTTGTGAACCCTACATTACCGGCGATGTGCATGCACCTCTGTTACGTGTTGTACCATCTTATACCGCGGATAGCAACAATTACGGCTCTGTAAAGATTAGAGGTTTCTCGCCACCACGCTACGTACCTCTGCTTTATACAAACTTTCAATCGATCGATATCGATATAAGGGTTGAGTTTGGGCAGCCGATACCATTTGAGTGCGGGATGCTGACGGTGACATTACAGTTCAAGCGTACGGATTAGAGAAGTCGTCGCAATGACTTATTATGATGAATACTTTGATATGCAGACGGGTGGTGCTTGGACCGGATATGGGGGTATCAGTAACGTGTACATAGGCGCACCGAATCAAAGGGGCCACGGGATTGGCAGTTTTCTCGGTGGCCTTTACCGCCGTATTATACCTCTTTTGAAGAATGGGGCACGGGCTGTCGGCAAGGAGGCTCTGCGTGCCAATGTTAATGTTGCCACCGATATAATGGACAATGGTGTACGGCCGAGAGAAGCGTTCAAAACGCGTCTACGCGAGTCTGGCGAAAATCTGAAGCGAAAGGCGGAGGAAAAATTTGATACGCTCATGAAGGGTTCTGGCTATAAAATGGCGAAAATTAATCGATCTCGGCATTCCGTTGCCGGCCGTGGTGTGCGACGTACCCAAAGTGTGAAAAAAAAGAAAGCTACGTCTTCGTTGAGAAAACCAAGAAAGCGGGCAACGGCAAAGAGGAGGACAAATAAGAGAAGGACAACCAAGAAGAAGAGGGCTCTAGGAACGGTGGCAGATATTTTCGCATAGAGAGAGAGAGGGTAAATATGGCTTTCTTACACACACACTCTTGCGAGTGTTTAAAGTCAGAGCTCGAGCTATTTACACTGCCTCCTACACAAACCACCATCGAGGGAACACAATGCTAACTTGCATGGTGCTCACACCATGCTAAGCATGCGCGTTCAAATACAGTGTCTGGCTGAGAAGCCTGATTCAACGATTAAAATAGGCCCCGTCAATAATTTGATGCATTCAATGTTTAATCAAGTAGATGTGTTTTTCAATCAGAAACTTGTATCGCCCCCGAATAACGCGTATGCATACAGAGCATACATTGAAACACTGCTAAATTATGGAGATGGCGCAAAAAACTCTCATCTTACGAATGTGCTCTGATTCGCCGATACAACGGAAAAAATAAAGGATACAGATACAGCCAACGGTGGGCTTGTTAGCCGCAGAGACCTTCTTAGCAGTGGAAAAACTATTGATCTCCTCGGTCATCTTCACTGCGATGTCTTTAATCAAGAGAGATTCTTATTGAACGGTGTTGAAATGCGTCTGCGCCTTGTCCGCACGAATAATTCATTTTGCCTTATGGGCGAGACGGCAGACTATAAAATACATATTGTCGAAGCGTCGCTTCTCGTACGTCGCGCCAAGATAGCACCTGGTATACTTTTAGCACATGCAAGAACTCTGTGTAAAGCTACGGCAAAATACCCCCTGACACGCGTGGAGGTAAAGGCTATATCCATGCATAGCGGAGTACATGGCGAAACTCTCGATAATGTAATCCTCGGCCAGCTACTAAAACGTATCATCATTGGCTTCGTCGATAATAAAGCGTTTAACGGCTGCCTCGATAAAAACCCGTTTAATTTTAAAAATTATCAAATCGATTATGTATCGTTGTATGTGGATGGGATGCAAATACCGTCAAAGGCTCTGCAGCCCGACTTTACGAAATCGAAGCTTTACGTAGACGCGTATCATACTCTGTTCTCCGAAACAGGTATTCACTTTCTCAATGAAGGTAATTGTATTTCACGGGAGGCCTACCCCGAAGGATATTGTTTTTTCGCGTTTGATTTTACGCCCGATCTGTCGGCAAACAGCAGTACTCATTGAAATTTGGTAAAACACGGTAGTGTTAGAATAGAAGTACGATTCGAAAAGGCTCTCGCATCAACAAAAAATTGTATTTTGTACGCCGAGTATGATAATGTGTTGGAGATTGACTCATCCAGACAAGTAATCGTTGACTTTTCTGGTTAGTCAGCAGAATTTATATCCTCCGCGCTAGGTCTCCGTGACACAAAGAGCTGAACAGTATTATCAGAGAGAGCAACGAGAAAGCATTATGAATATCGCAATCGATATACAGGGTTTGCGAGATAAAAACAATCGTTTTGTTCCGAAAGAAGTTGCGATCATTTGCCTACACGGGCTGTACACCGCTCATTGGCTTGTGTCTTCACCTCACGATAATGAGGATCTATCGCCGACGCTGAAGCGTCAGAATTCCTGGTTGACTAGAAATCATCATGGTTTAAAATGGCGTGAGGGCGATACAACGTCGCAACTTATGGAATTAATTTTGAAAAATATTGCGGAACAATCTGATCGAATATTCACAAGGGGTTCAATAAAATCAGAGTACCTGGCGCAACTCACAGGCTGCTGTATTGTAAATTTAGAGGAGGAGGAGGAAGAGGCTCCCTCATTCCGCTATCTTCATCGGGACAACACTCGTTGCATATACCACGGATCGCTACATAACAATCTCACGTACAAATGTGCGCTGAATAATGCGAAACAAATCAAAGATTGGCTTTGTCATAAAGATCGCATCGACTTCGTATGGGAATATAGAACGACCACGAGCTGGAGCTTAGACGGGCCTCGCGAGGTAAAGAAAAAGAAACTTTCTGCTTCAGGCTGCTATGAACAGTCTAGAATATCTGCAGGCCTTGCGGAACATACCAGACCACACGATAGGCGTATACCGAGCCGATCGTATCCCGAAGGTGTGGACGTGGCTGACAGCTTTTGTTGTTAATACCGATGGCCACAAATTGCCCGGATTCCATTGGGTCGCCATGTACGTCGATCGAACTGGAGAAGGACGATACTATGACAGCTACGGGATCCCTCCAATCGTCCCGCAGCATCTCATCCGACTCCGAAGAAACTGCAAGCTTCGAAGTTTCGAAGCGTATTTTCAGATGATTTATCCCGAAAAAATTAAAACAGCGAACGATTATTATAATGCGTATATAAAAAAAAGCGAAAAGTCTAAGCCACGGGGCAAAGTTTTCAATATGGACTCTGCGGTTGGTGGTGGCGGTGGTACAAATAATTTTAATCATAAAAACTTACACCGTATACAGAACTGTTGTTTCCGTGGACGGCAATTATGAATCTAATTTTAATATAAGAAATAAAATTTGACATTGAAATTTTTCACGCTTTATTTTTTCTACCTATCCTTGAACTGCGATCACGCGCCTTGGAGTCAGCATTCTTTGGGTACAAAAGTCACTTTAGCGACTATCATATTTCAAGCGGCACGTGCAACACACCATCGATTCTTCTTCGAATCGGTATGAAAAAATTTATTTTTGTCTTTTGTTATGTCTACGAAAATAAGTCATATTTATAGAGTATCATATGTAGACGATCAGATTTCTTTTTGTCTTTGTTATTTCTAATAAAATGAGTAATCTTTATAGTGGGGGGAGATCTAGTGGAAGGGGCGACTGCAGAGTATAAGTTAGACCCTGGAGAACGACTATCATTCGCGATCAAACCGTGGTCAGATATCGAAGTAAAACCTCAAAAACTCTTAAAGACTCTCATTTGCTGTTATTTGAGGTGTATGCTGAGAAAACGACGCGAATTAAAGCGGCGAATAGAAGCACTTTCACACGACATTGCGAGTATCAAAGCAGTAATCCAAGCGAGATCGCAATTTCTCTCTTTAACACGAAAATTTGACGAACTCGATATTTACGATGGATTTCGCACGAATCAACAAAGTGGGACAAACGGCTGCGTTTCTGCCTGTGAAAAATTTATCGGATCTAGAGCTCAAAAAAGACTACAGCATCAGCGACATAAGAACTGTTCAAACTAAATGGGGCACACATATCGTCATCGATGTGGAAAACACATTTGCGTGCTTCCTACCAGCCAGATTCGTCCAGCTGTTCGAAAAAGACGATCAGCTATTTCAGCAGATGATAGTCGCAGCCCGTGAAAATAATCTGGCCATGGAATATCGCGGAAAAAAATTCAATAATGTGGAATTCAAGCCACCTAAAAATCACTGAGTCCTACGATGTCTTCGAAATGTGCTAAGAATCTACGAGCGCTACTGCTGCCGTTCGCCTATAAGCTAAATAAACTCGAAACAAAGTCTGTGTGTGTGGGCCTTGATATTTGTCGGAGCGGTACGTTACGTCCTGTGATTAGCTTCAAATGTCATATCCATGGTTGTTTAACTATGGACGGCTCTCCTTGGCACGATTTTTAAAATCATTTCAACATAGATGATGAACAAGAAGACCCTGCACATCACTCGTTACCGATATTCTGTTTTACAAAAGAGCAATTCATTATAGTGTCATTATTACAAGCCAGTATAAACAGAAATATCTCGTGGCTTCGTCGTGTTTGCAACGAGGTAACAAATTGCAGAGACTCTCTTGTAGATGCAGTAACATCAGAAACATCCATTTTTACAACGAGCTGCATACGCCGTAATATTCACACGAAGCTTGCGAAAATACGAGAGAGAGCTATCCAAAAACGAACATCGTCGAATAATTCATATAACGAATTACCTACTTGTACAAAAACAACAACAATTGACAATCTATTGATGCATCATTTGGATCACATCGTTAAAACTGTTATAGCCCGTAAAAGATAAATCCTTTTCTCATTGTATAAAAGGATTACGTATAATTAAGTGAAAATGTATATAAAATTAAATAAAGAGAAAAAAGTATGGATTATTATTATTATTTGAATAATGATGATAATCGGACCACTATGGTGAACCCTCAGAACTCTTTCCCCCCACCACCTCTTCCCACCACGACCCCCACCACGCTCGGAAAGAGGCTCCGACGTGGGGGGAAAGTGGAGGGGATAGGAGTAGGGATACGAGTGGGGGTGGCCATAGTGGTCCACATACTACTGCCCGGTTATTGCCCTGTTTTGAGCCTAACCTTGCGGAAAATTGCTAAGGATGGGTGGAGAGTGCATATAATTTCGTAACAATGGCAAATTGAAATAAAGTCTCGTGAGCAAAACTCTTTCATTTTCGCGAGACACATAAAACAAGCCTACTAAATTGTAACTCGGCAAAATCAGACAAATAAAACTCATAATGTAAAGGGAGAAAAATGGTGTGATCACATTAAATAAACTCTGATAAAAACGGGAACTAGACTTTCACTGACGTGGGGGGGGGGGGGGGGGGGGAATAAACTACAGGGCAATCCTTAAGATAAGCCTCCTGAGGCTTATCCGCGCAAACTGCAAGGACAAACGAAATTATCGCGAGCGCTAAAATGACCGCTACTACAACGATGGCTATCTTCAGCTGGAAAAGGTCCATGGTCTACAGACAGGACAACTCTCACAAGCAAAAAAAAATCAACACAGAATTTATCCGACCACGACTCGATTGAATTCAGTCACTCAAAGAAATTTTAAATTGCTCGAAAATTAATTTAACCGTGGATAATTCATAAAAATTACATTAGAAATGAATATCCAATTATAAACACAAAAACTATTGATTCATTATTTCCTGGAATAAAACGTGAATTCCTCAAATGAATTTAACTCGCACATATTTCACTGAATTTACAAACATGAGCACTTCCTAAGAGAAAACAATTTCATGGGAAAAATAGTCTTACAACAGATCGGAATTCTACAGATTCATCTGAAATGATTTACTGGGAACATCAAAATAATTTAATTGCACGAAAGAAAAATAAAAATAATTTTAACGGACGGGAAATACATCGGAAAAAGAATTAAATTTAAACAAGAAGAGATTTCCATCGAAAAATAATTCAAGTTTGACACTGCTTTTAACACAAAAATAACCCTTTAAAAATACTGAATTCAACATAACATAACTCTTCACTAAATTGAATTCGAATCGACATAACCTTTTCGCAAAACTGAATTGAAATACAAATCTAAATTTTCACAAAATTGAATCCACCACAAAAATCTGAATCTAATACAAAAGATAACGCGAAAAGGGAAAAAAACGACGAAAATATTTCATAGACCTTCAACGGTCAGTAACCCGGTTGCTTCGGCTACGGGCCTCAAGACGTCATGGGGTGTCGACCGGGGTCAGAGCCACCGCGCACCACAAACGAATATATAGGTGTATATGCGAGAAGTAATTTTAAGATACTTACTACTTTGATGATTGGAATTGAATGAAGGTGATCAGCGAATAAGATAAGTTACCAAATGGCGAATAACGACGGAGTCGATGATGAACGAGGAACGGGATGGCAAATTGGCCGACGTAAATGAAATATATTGTTCTCCAACAGATAATTTTCACACGTAAATAAAATATATTGTTCTTCAAAAACAAAAAAAAATGTTTACACGAGGAGAAAATAATGTTCGTTCACAACAAAATAAAACAAATAATGCTCGGGTCGCCTCGGAGACTTAAACGGTTGTTCGAAAATTCAATTTTTTAAACTGGAAATACTGTGGTAGAAGCTATGAAAAATATTTAAAATAAAATGGACCCGACGGACAGCGATTTAACTTAGGAAAATTTCTCCGGACTTTCTGACAGCGATTCGTCTACTTAAAATTTCTGCCGACTCTGTCAGCCCGCGGGCTTATTACCCAGTCTTATATAGGGTCTTCCAGGATGGCTTAGTTTCGGCGGTGTGGAGGTACGCCCTTAGACGCCTAGAACGCTCCGGGCTCCTCCGCCGTATCCCCCTCACATCCCCAATGATCCCATAGAATCTATATAATCGAAAATTTATACTTATGATTAACACGAATTCATCCTTATGATATAACATTTACTCCTGAATTCCTTTATAATAATTATTTCATTATTACCTATGTTGGGAAAATATCATGTTGAATGCTCGCGCTCAAATCACCCACGGCAGCACCTCTCGGTCAGCGCTCCTCGCGCGCTCTCTCTCGGGATTTTCAGGCGACTCGATCGAAGAGAAGCCGGCATTCCATCATTCTTCGCTCAACCACCGTGGCTAATGAGCACGTGGTTTTCAATCAATTCGTAATCCGGCAACTCTCGATCTCTATTCTCGGCATCGGTAATCTCATTAGTTTGTATTCGTTCAAACCAATTGAGCTTTCTCGGAACCAATCTTTATTTTCGCGGATTTTGGCTCGCGTCGCGGAACATCGCGGCATTTTCATGATATCGATCTCGAAGAGATTCGATATGGCCAACCTCGATTTATACGTTTCTAAGCGGTGATTCTCGCGTTCGGTACTAACTCGTCTCCGGTCAGACTCTCAGGCCTCATCCTTAATTTCTCGGTAACGACCAGAATATCTCTAATCTCGGTGATTTTCTCAGCTTCAACGGCAAGCTTTAGCGATACAAAAAGCCGGTATCATGTTCGAGTGGTCGGCCATCTTGAACTGTCTCTTGACATAGCGCTTACGGTGTTATTCTCGCATTATAATACCCTGTATTCTCGTTGGTACTTCGCTTAGTAATAAAGAATATCTCTCAACGTCCCTTCGGGGCCTATTATATTCGGGTTTCTCAAGTGTGTTTCATTTTCGCCGTTCCTCACCTCGATCCCCCCTCCCGCCACCAGATATCTCACCGGAGTTTGTACAACCTAATAATCAGAAAACGAACTTTCTCATACATACGCCGTCTTTTCATGAAGACGCTCATTCTGTCTCTCTCATACTTACATATTTTGTATCTACTTTCTCACTCACTCTATCCCTCGTTTTGGAGGTACCACACAGCGGAGGAGTCAACCCCTCCTCTTCATTCTGGTTACTCTCTCTCTCTCATCCCTCCATAACTTGCATTTGACTTCTCCTATGGGCCACGAGTTGACCGGTCATAGGCTCTCGATGTCACACACATACATACAAGTACATGCCCACGCATTTCCATTCGTCTTTTCTCATTCGTACCCTCTTTCTTTCCATGACAATTTCTCCTCTGCTTCTCTGTATCTTTCTCGCTCTACATCTCAAATTCGATCTTCCCTCTCATTCTATTCGTTCTCATTTCTTTATAATCATTCACCATGCGGAGGTTCTGTTGCAATGGTGTAGGACATGCAATTTTTTTTTTTAATTAAAACTAATTCATAAACTTTGCAATAATTACACAAAAGAAAATCATTTTGGCATATCTCAATTAGTCGAAATACCTATTGCCAAAATTCCGAATTATTTATTTCAAGACATTAATTTTTAACCGGTTATTCAGATTTTACGTTTGTTACAACAATTGAAAATTCTATCCATATACTTCGGAGCCCGTGCAATTTTACAATCCCGGCTCCATTATTTCTTTTACTTGTCATTACAGGAAAGATTTATCTTTATACTCACGCAATTATCACACAAACATTTGTTCAACAATCTCGCAATTATTATAGGAAAAAGGATTCGTTCACAATTTTTATTTCCACATAAACCTATATCCATGCATTACGAAATCTCCTGAAATCTTTGAATTCGGTCGTTCTTAATTAAAAGAAAAACGTTAATTAAATAATGCGCTTGCTACGCTTTTGGGGTCTTTGTTGGACTTGATGTTGAATTTTGGTGTCACCCCTCCTTTGTAGGCGAGAGCTCGGAATCGTATGTCGATGGGACATACGCCTTCTGAATCCCAGGACGCTGTTGGAAACGATTGCTCCTCACGTTGCGGGTGACGTGTACTCAGCCCTTGAGACAACGCATAGCTTGATTTCTTTCTTCCTTCGACTATGAACTCGGCGTATTTTTGAGTTACATAAACATTCAGTTCTCTGAATTGGAGACGATATACACATCCGGCCGATAACGGACCGGGCATGTTCTTAAAAGTTTCTTTACTTTTTAGTCGTCAACGGTTGGGTAGTCCTCCGAAGTCTTTCTTCCATCGAAATCCCTTGTCTCGGCCATCGGTAATTTACTGGCCACGTGCAGCACTCCATACAGACCTTCCATTGATTTCCTCAAGACGTCGTTCCCAAAAAAAATTGTAGCACGGCTCAAACCCCTCATAAATTTGGGGAGAAAAGAAAAATGAGACGACAAAGAAAAAAAATGCGAAGAAGAAAATTCCTTCCTCTGACCAAATTCTATTCATGGAGATCTCGACTCAGTCTAAAAATGAAATCTAATATTAAAATGCAATAAGCTATAATCTACCGCCACCTGCCCATCACCGATGACCTGACCCAGGGATCCATGCTCATTCTCGATTTTAAATTTTCACATTCGTTCACTCATGTACTTTCGGGAATTCAGTTCATAAAGTCTTCATTCGAGGATGAGGAAAAAAAGGATCACCGGTCACTTAGCTTTAGATGAGCCATACACGCTCTGTCTCTCTGTCTCTCCTGCTTTCCTTCTCACGCACACCCAAAGAGACCACCTGTGGTTCTCACGAAGGCAAAGACTTTGCCTACTCTAGGCTTCATGAACTTTGCACTCAGCCTGTATTAGTGTCCCGTGCACATTGCTTTTCGTTGTGCACAAAGGCCCACCACTTCCGAGTAATCTGATGCCATGGCCAAAGATTTCTTCAGCATCGACGGATGTTTTTCTTCACGCCCGACGATGGACGGTTTGTTATAAAGAGCTGCGATATCGACGCCGTCATGGCGTCACCTCTCGATAATTTATGCTCACTTGAGACCATATTCGTGTCACCGGCTTGATTTGAAGACAGCTCGAAGTATCCGAGTTCTCCAGAGGAAAAGAAATCGGTTCTTTCGTGTGACTATCCTCGTATTAGATTTTGTTGAGAATTACAAGATGTCAGTAATCTCCAATAGATGCAGAAGTCCCGAAAGTCGCGGGACGTAACAGCTGCAACAAATGAAATCCGTAATATAATATGTGAGGTGATTGTTTTTTTTTTTTGTTAAATCCACGGCAGCGACTATCGGATACAAATATTGAAATGTATATGTTTCGCTACTGAAGTATGATTTCAATCACTAACCACACGGCACAATATATTTCAGAAATGTTTCAGAAATGTTTCATTCGAAACATTTTATATTTCATTGCAACATTTCAGGAATATGTCGCAAATATCCCCATGTCCGCGTATATAAGGGTGCGTTCCCACTGCGCGCGTCGCGCGTCGCGTCATGCCGTCGCGTCATGAGTTGACCAATCAAAACAACAATTTATTGCATCATATCCGACGCGACTAGGATATGATGCAATAAATTTGCGTTTTGATTTGTCAACTCATGACGCAACGGTATGACGCGACGTGCGACGCGCTCAGCGGGAACGCACCCTAACGAACGTTACATAGCTGCCATATGTCAGAAATATGTCAGAAATATTTCGGTAATATGTCAGAAATATTTCGATGATATATTTCATAAATGTTTCAGCAATGTCTCATTTTAAGCACGTTTTGTTTCATCGCAACATTTCAGAAATATATCAGAAAAATTCCAGCAACATATATTTTATGATAAATATTTTATTAGTTACATCTTCGGATTTTTTATTTCATTATATTTTTTTGTCATTGTTATAGGTCATAGAAAGGTCACACTGGAAAAAACAAATCCTGCACGGCTTTCTCGATAGGATTTTATTCCCCTCGACGGGTACTTGAAAGTACGACCTGACTATCCTACCTATCCTACAGGGGTGCGTTCGCGGAGCACGCTTTAAGCACTTTAAGCATTTTTGGTCGTTTGACTTGTCGCTTATGCCTAGTTCAGACTGAGTTCGTAAAAATTTTTTTTTCTATGTTTGCACTGCACGCGACGAGTGACGTGTTTCGACCCAGGAGCTTGCTGCCACCAAGGTTTGCTCATTGGTCGGTCCTTTCGAGACCGAGAGTTCTAAGGGATCGTTGCTGTGGAAAGCTATTCAAATAGCTCTTTGGCCCGGGAATGTTCAAATAAATCAAATAAAAGTTAAAAACACACAAACTATTTTAATAGAATAAATGAATTTTGCAATTGATTACAAGAAGTTAGACTTATTATTAGATTAATAATAGACATATACGCGAACAAACAATGCAAAGTGCAAAGGTGAATCTCGAATTCCGCGGACGGTTTTCTGCAACCATGCGAACCCGTTGGAAGTCAAGATTATTCTCTGACTACCGATGACTACGGAGTAAACTTATTTTCTAAAAATCGTAAGACTTGGACTCGATGAGCCCGACGGTGGGAGTATATATTTTCTCCCTTGCACTCGAGCTTTCTCTCTCTCACACACACATGGCACATGCACTCACATACATACAGCCCCTCCCTCGCAGGGAATGAAGCGGGCCACGCACACGGGACCACCAAGACTCTCTCCCTCTCTTCCTCTCCCTCTCTCTCTCTCACTCTCTTCCTCTACACTTACGCTCTTTCACTCTAGGCCTAGCTGCCCTCGCTCTCCTCTCTGCCCTTCTCGCCTTTTTATTAGAGGTCTATGTGCAACGCTCACTTTGCCCTGTTCAGGGATTTGGTGACGAAAGACAGAAGGCTCTTCCCCACGGCTATTCGCAAAGCGGGCTCGACAAAAAAAAAGGGTCCAAGAAAGCTTGGACCCCTAACTCGTAAAACCCGATATTCGAGTGTTTATTAGGTGGGTGAAAAAACTAAACTGCAGTCCGAGAAATTGAAGAAAAGTCACGTAGGCCTTACATGATGTTGAGAACAAAGCCCGTCTTTTACAATTGCACATGTGGCCAGCAGGCGTTTGCCGTAAAATCTCAAGTTAAGGGTAGTGCGTTGTCATTTTAAATGTTTGACAAAAAAAAGATCTGGAGAGAAAGTTTTGAAAGTGGCAGAAGAAAGAAGGGAAAAGAAAAAAGAAGCGAACAGCAGTGCCTTACAATTTATATATATATATTTATGTGTATATTCTTAAAACATTTCTTATGCTATTCTTATATTAATGTATCAATCGAATCGAATATCTATCTTATATCCTATGTAGCAGATGCAATTTGAGACCGATCGTATTCAAGTTTGAATTTACAGAATTTGACAAAAAAAAGATCTGGAGAGAACGTTTTGAAAGTGGCAGAAGAAAGAAGGGAAAAGAAAAAAGAAGCGAACAGCAGTCCCTTACAATTTATATATATATATTTATGTGTATATTCTTAAAACATTTCTTATGCTATTCTTATATTAATGTATCAATCGAATCGAATATCTATCTTATATCCTATGTAGCAGATGCATTTTGAGACCGATCGTATTCAAGTTTGAATTTACCCCGCTCGAATATCGGGTTTTACAAGTTAGAGGTCCACGCTTTCTTGGACCCTTTTTTTGTCGAGCCCGCTTTGCGAATAGCCGTGGGAAAGGGCCTTCTGTCTTTCATCACCAAATCCCTGAACAGGGCAAAATAAAAGCGAGAAGGGAAGAGAGGAGAGCGAGGGCAGCTAGGTCTAGAGTAAAAGAGCGTAAGTGTAGAGGAAGAGAGCGAGAGGAAGAGAGGGAGAGAGTCTTGGTGGTCCCGTGTGCGTGGCCCGCTTCATTCCCTGCGAGGGAGGGGCTGTATGTATGTGAGTGCATGTGCCATGTGTGTGTGAGAGAGAGAAAGCTCGAGTGCAAGGGAGAAAATATATACTCCCACCGTCGGGCTCATCGAGTCCAAGTCTTACGATTTTTAGAAAATAAGTTTACTCCGTAGTCATCGGTAGTCAGAGAATAATCTTGACTTCCAACGGTTTCGCATGGTTGCACAAAACCGTCCGCGGAATTCGAGATTCACCTTTGCAATTTGCATTGTTTGTTCGCGTACATGTCTATTATTAGCCTAATAATATGTCTAGCTTCTTGTAATCAATTTCAAATTCATTTATTCGATTAGAATAGTTTGTGTGTTTTTAACTTTTATTTGATTCATTTGAACATTCCTGCGCCAAAGAGCTATTTCAATAGCTTTCCACAGCAACGATCCCTTAGAACTCTTGGTCTCGAAAAGACCGACCAATGAGCAAACCTTGGTGGCACAAGCCCCTGGGTCGTAACAAAACTGATGACAGCCGTGGGATACGTTATGCTATGGCACCGAGAAGACATTTAAAATTTTTCTTTTTTTTTCCTTTATTAAATTCATTGCTATTTCACCTTTCGAACTGGTGTAAAAACAATAATAATAAAAAATAATAATAATAATAATAATGATAATAATAATAAAAACAATAATGAACTGATATAGTGATTATATAATTTAGGATATGGTTTGTCAGGATAATGAACCGGCACACTGGGTGAAATGAACGTGAACTATTTATTACAAAAAAAATGTAAGACAAAGAAAACGATATAATTAAATAAAGGAAAAATGTTTGGCACAGAGAAGTTGTCTCTCATAAAGCCGGCAGCGGACTGCTCTCGCTTCGCCCTTCTTCATGTAGGTGCGATCACAGCGCCCTCGGTCCCCGCAGGGCCGTCACAAAAATTTCTAGGCCACGTTTTACATTCGGCCATTTCTGACCTTCTGACGTCCCTGGCAGAATCAAACTTGAACATAGAGTACAGGATCGTCGATACATAGATAAACAAACTAAAACTAAAATTTTTTTTTTTTTTTTTTTTTTTTAAATTGAACAAAGAACATTTTCTCTGACTTATACTATGAGCGTTTAACAAGGACTATACATGTTTTTTTTTCTCTTTTTGTACGGTTATTACACTCGTCGCCACGGCCGCATATTCGCCGCTTGCCAGACACCGCTATAAGGCCGCTGGGTATTTTGAAACCCGTCTACATCTGTGACCTTATATCTATCGTTCTCGAGTTTTTCGGCGACCTTGTACGGACCTTTAAATGCGGGTTTGAGCTTATGTTCTGCTCCGGCTGTACTATCAAAATTCTTAATCGAGACTAGGTCTCCTACGGAATACTCGTGCACTTCTTTGCGCTTTTTATCAGCGTATGTTTTATTGTACGTTTGCGAACGCAAAATTCTCTCAGCGGCACGCTCTCTGATCGCGTCCATATCCGCTCTCTCTCTTGCTCTTTTTCGTCGCATACGTATTCGCGTAAATTATCAACGTTTTTCTCGCGTTGTTTTATACCGAATAACAACCGGCTTGGTGTCCCGTCTGTAACTTTACTCGCGGAATTATTCAGCGCATACTCTACGTCACCGATGACCTTATACCAATACTTGCCCGCGGAATTCTCTGAGAGTTTGGCTAACATCGGCGTTAGGGTCCGGTTGACCCTTTCTACTTGGCCATTGGCTTGCGGTGAGCCTGTCGCGATCTTAATGTGCTGAATTCCGTTTTGTTTCGTGAATTCCTCAAAATCTGAGCTCGTAAAGCAACTACCTCTATCGGTAATTAACGTTTTTGGTCGTGAATAATGCTCGAAATATTGTTGCAAACTGTTAATCGCCTCCTTACTAGACGTCGTTTTCGTCGGATAAAGTTTTACAAATTTTGTGAAAGAGTCGATTACAACCAACAGATGCTGCTTGACTAGATGCTTCTTATCTATCGGCCCCAAATGATCGGCGTGTATGGTACCGAAAGGAACATTGCCTTTGGGAATCGAATGAATCAGACCTTCGAGTTTCCCGCTGACCGGTGAAAACGTAATGCACTTAAGGCAATTCTTAATGTGACAATCTACTTTCTCGCGAAGCTTTGGGAACCAATAATTCTCGAGAATCGCTTGAGACGATTTTTCGGCACCAAGATGACCGAACTCGTCGTGATACTTATACAAGACGTTTCTCTCCATTTGTTCCGGCACGTAAAACAACAACTTTCCTCCGTATTTACGGTACACAGCGCCGTGCCTAGACAATTTAGCGCCCTGGGCAGTATGAAATAAATGCCCCCCCCCCCCCCCCCCCCCCCCCCGCTGAATAAGTGCACGTAAAACCCAATCTAATAGAATATGGTGTCACAAATAATCATTTTTCAGTTTTGCCGACTAAGATCATAGTTTAGTTTTATTGATCGAATACACAGTACAGAGCAGCAAGATCAAGTCGTAGCGGTAATTATAAATTAGCTATTCTCCTAGCTTTACGAGATGCAAATTCATTAATTACTTCGTCATAATCTAAGGTCTTAGCTAAACGATTTTCTATAGATAGTATAGCTAAGCCTGTCAATCTTTCCTGTCCCATCGTTGATCTCAAGTAAGTTTTTATGAGCTTCAGTTTACTAAAGCCTCTTTCGCACGATGCAGTAGTAACTGGCATAGTCAAGAAAATGCGGTAAGCTATCTCTATATTAGGATAGGCTGAGGTTAGCGAAAATTCTCTGATGCCGTTAAGCAATTGTAACGGCGTGGTTTTTTTGAGATTCGGAAAAACTGATGCCGCCATGAATTTAAAACTTTCTACCTCGCTAACAAATTCCGCAGGTTCTATGTCTTTAGCGTACAATAGGCCTAAGTCCATGGCATGTTTCTTGAGATCTATCACGGACCAGGATTCGAGGGCTAATCCGGTCAGGAAGGAAAAATCATCGTTGACTTCGGTCATTTTGTCAAATCGCCATTGCATTTGCGATAAAAAAAGTGTCTAACACGTTGAAATAATCAATTTTGAACTGCTGTTCTCGAGAAAATACTTCATCGGATGCGAGCTCTCCGGGCATCTTTCTTACTTTCCTTACTCTTCCCTGACTAAATGCAGCTTCAATTGATGATTTCTCACATATATTTGTGGATTGGGAAATGATTTTATCGGTGTTTCCTGATCGAAGGTCCTGCAATGCGTTTTTTAATCCTAGGATAATTTTACAACCTTCATCAATCGAAATATTTGCAGTCTGTAAAACGATGTTCGCCCGATACACCGTGTGTAAGATCTTATCCCAAAACACTAAGTAACAAACAAAATTGAATGTTATTTGCTTCAGCAAGCCTTTACCAGCAGCAACTCCATCACCAAATGAAGGATCTTCCGATATTTCTCGTAACGCAGTCAACACTTCCTCTAATTGGGTACACAACGAATGAACCGCGTTATATTTCGACGCCCATCTCGTATCGGAATGTGTCTTCAAAGTGCATTTGAGTACTTTTTTTAACATTTCCCATCGGCGAGTAGAGCCCGAAAAAAAATTGAAGATTTGCTGAACAACACCGAAAAAGTTTACCATTTTAATCGAAACACTAGCTGCGTGGACACCGAGTAAATTAAGACTGTGAGCAGTGCACGGCAGAAACCTAGCCAGTTGATTAGATTTTTGTATGTGAGCTTGCACCCCCTGATACTTTCCCGCCATATTAGCCCCATTGTCATAAGCTTGACCACGACAGTTACCGATATCTAAATCATCGTCGATCAGTTTTTGTTGGATTTCAATAGCTAAATCATGCCCCGTTTTTTTCGAAGTCTTTATAAAGTCAATGAAGCTTTCTTCAACAACGTACTGATCTTTCTGGAGTCTCACGTATCGAATTATTTGACACATCTGTTCGTCGTGTGCAATATCAGGTGTACAATCAAATAATATCGAAAAATATTTTGCTTTCCGAATATTATCCAGCAATTCAGATTTCACTTTTCTGCTTAGAATATATATAAATTCATTCTGAATTTTGTTAGATAAATAGGTCGTTCGTTCGGATTCGGCAATATGCTTAGCTATTGTAGCATCATAATGACTGATTAGCTCAATCAAACCCGAAAATATTCCGCACTTTGGATCCCCAATCTGATTACTGGAGCCTCTGAAAGCTAAATTATTGGTACCGCAAAATATAACGCAATCTGTTACAATTTTTAGAATATGCCTCCATCTTTGTTTTTCAGTCCGTATGGCCTCTTCCACGCGATCATCGATAGTCTCATTTTCCTTCAGATGTTTTTCAAACGTTTTCCAAGATAAATAATTTTCACGATGGCTTTTCGAACTCTCGTGTTCATAAATTCGAGGATTTAGATGCCTCCAATCTGAAAATCCTTTTTTCGGATCGGCCAAAGTTTGTGATACAACGCACGATTTCGCAAACAGCTTACACGGGAAACGATACACCGCTTTTGTACTCTTACTGTATATCATCCACGCACGCTCAACCGTTTCGCCATTAGAAAGGATTTTTTTAAACCAATCAACAGAAAACCGTCTTTTATCAATGAGATTTTCCGATAGAGAAAAGTCTGCATCCTTCCCTTGCAATGGACCTCGTTCAATGAGGTAAGTCCTTAGTCGACTATCTATAACAGGCCAGCTAGACGGGTCATTCAAGTTGAGCTCTTCATTTTTCTCATTTTCGCTACAATTTGCAGAATTTTCGTGCGCTAGGGTGTCTGGCTCCACTTCATCGGCCTCTGTAATAATCTCGTCAGCTGGTTTTTTGTATTCTGGACCTGAAAAACGGACAAGTTTTCGAAAGGGGTGCAACAATAGGAATAAAGTAGAATCGGGAAGAAACTTAATGAGGTGGATTGAAATGGAAAAGGAAAAGAATGGCTTCTTACGGGCATTAGATTCTCGAGAATTTGTGAAATTATTTGATGCTGCATCCTCATTAGTTTCACCTTGCTCAGATGCGTCAAGATCAGTATCAAGATGTTGATCTTGCACGGCTTCACCTTCGCTATTACGTGAGCCTAATCGTAAAATAATCATTAGAGTCCGATTCAGATTTACATTACATGAATTCAGTCCACATTTATTCATTCGGAACCAAATTTTACCTGAACTATTGTTGGTTGAGTCGCATTTTTTAACCCACTTTGCCCATTGGCTTGCTAACTTTTTATTATCCTCCTCGGTCTCTTTTTTCATTTTTCGGTATTTCGCACCCGATAGCTTCTTCGGACCCATTTTCGAATCAATGTGGTAATAACCACAATGAATATACGGTAAGAAATGTAGGATAAGGCGGATTAATCTAGGTTATGTAGCGGGTATAAACATCGGGTAATCACACGAACGAAGTAGACGCTATTCTCTATTGAAACAGAACACTAGCCACGATCATTGAAGATAGACGTAGTACATGGATGCACAGGTCCTGTGTTAACTTTGAAGCCAGGAATTTAGTTCCCCAAATGAACGCTAGATGCTGCCACTCGCACGTACGTGTGAGCGGTGGTATGTAGTATGCACAAAGTCTGTGCGGCCTAGATCGGGCGGTTCGCGGGTGTGCGTGCACCCGGACATGTAACGCCACAAGCGCACCCGGCGGTTGGTATGATAAGCTCGCTCGTGGGGCGTCTCCAGCGGACCGATAAGACCTGTGCTTCCATGTACGTCTTTCTTCCATGCCACGGTTGATTTGCAGAGCCCTGCGTGAGCGGAAGACTCTAGTAGAAACAAGAACAACTACAAACTCTTGTATACTACGTATACAATGTAGTCACTAATCAAACACTGCTTGTCAGATTGCGATTTAATTACAAAATATAATTAATAGAATCTGGAAAGATCGGATTAAAATGAAAAAAAAAATCGAACATTGAGCTTAAATGCGCCCCCTTCTTCATGGCGCCGTGGGCGAGCGCCCCGTGGGCCCATGCCTAGGCACGGCGCTGACGGTACACGAGGCCGTTTCTCATCTCATAAAACTTACTTTGCGATCGTTCAAGTTCAGCGCGAATCTCGACAATTTTTGGATCTTGCGCCTGACATACGGTAACGTTCCACTCGAAAGGATTTTCTTCGATTATCCCTGTAGTTCGACTAAGGGCGTCCACGTGACGCATACGTGTACCCGCTCGGTATTCTAACCCGTAATCGTAATTAAGCAAAACGAGTGCCCATCGCTCCACTCTTCTGTTTACGTCTTTCTTTTTGAGCGTCATCGTAACGGCATTACAATCGGTCATAACCTTAAACTTTAATCCCTGAAGATAAATACGGAATCTTTCCAAGGCGTAAACAATCGCGAGGGTTTCGAGTTCGAAACTGTGTAATCTCGATTCGCTTTCTGTCGTCCGTCTCGAATAATAAAATACCGGATGCATTTTACCATCGGTTTTTTTCTGCATCAGTACTGCCCCAAACCCCGCCGAACTTGCATCACAATGCAATTCTGTGTAATCGTTTGGGTTGTAAACCGCTAAGATCGGAGCTTCCGTGAGTTTCGCTTTGAGCGTTTTAAAAGCGAGATACTCCGTTTCCCCAAAACAAAACGTCGCGTTCGCTTTTGTCAAAGCATAAAGAGGTTTTGCAATCGCCGCGAAGTTTGCAATAAATTTTCTGAAGTACGAGCAAAGCCCGAGGAAGCTACGCACGTCACGAGCGCTTCCGGGAATCGGAAATCTTTCGACTGCTTCGATACCGTTTTTCGTTGGTTGTACGCCCTGCTCCGAAACCATGTACCCCAAGTATTCTACTTCCGTCTGAAGGAAAAAACACTTGTCGAGTCGCAACTCCAAGAGGTTATCCGAAAGCGTCTTAAACACTCGCTCGAGAATCTCTAGGTGGTACTCGATCGTCTGAGTAGCCACCAGGATATCGTCCATATAAATTGCCATATCCCTGGCTCTCGTAAATTCGGCAAAAATGGTATTGACATACCGCTGAAATGTCGCCGGCGCTGTGCGAAGCCCAAAAGGCATTCTCAACCATTCGTATTGGCCTAATGGAGTTACGAACGACGTGTACTTAACGGATTCTGGCGCGACTCTAACATGATGGAACCCGTCCTTCAAATCTAGCAATGTAAAATACTTCTTGCCCCCTACAATCGCCAATTGCTCCTCGATAAGAGGTACCGGATAATTATCTCTCGCGGTCGCTTTGTTGAGGACTCTAAAGTCCACACACATACGTAATTTTCCGTTTTTCTTCTTCGTCAAAACGATCGGTGACGCAAACTCAGAATCGCTGTTCTGTATGTACTCTTTCTCTAGCAACTCGTCTAAAATTACCTGCAACTTCTGTTTTTCGTCATGCGCGAGCTTACGCGGAGTGCACCGAAATGGCTGCGGATTGTCTAGGCGTAATCTTAACTCCGCTTTTGTTTTTGGCTCCGTAGGCCTCGGATAATCGACATACAATTCCTGAAAACTTTTCTCTAGCTCGACTCTCGCCTCGTAAGGTACTTTTGGATTTACACGCTGACTGTCGATTAAGAGACTCCCGTCGTTAGTCAGGTTAATATTCATAATTTCGCGCCACGCGCTCTCGTCAACGGGCAACGTCAATCGGATTCCGAATTTACTCAATATATCGCGGCCCAGTAAAGCTGGCGTCAACGCGGTCTCCTCCGGAACGACATAAAGCCGGAGATTTTCTCTTGATATGTCCCCGATTGAAACAGTCGCGTAAACTTTTCCCGAAAAATTGAGTTGTACTCTCTTACATCCGCAATACTCACGATCTGTCGAATCTAATGGGAGAAGTCCTTGTTTCTCGATGAAACGTTCTTTCACGAAGCTAATCGGACTACCTGTATCGAGAAGCGTATCCAAACATAACACTCGCTGAACACTAGTGTCCTTAATTTCGTACGTGACAATCTTTCGGTGTTCGACGTTGTCTTCTTCGGCAGGATCCTCGTAGACGTTGGATACTTGTTGCGATGCCTCCTTCGTTCCTTTGGTAGTGCAATTCTTTGCCTGGTGTCCCATCTCTCCGCACGTGAAACAGGATCCTCGTTCTCTCTTCGGTCTAGGACAATCGCTTGCGATGTGCCCCGTTTTGTTACAGTTGTAACACTTAATCGACCTCTCACTGGTTCCTTCTTTCGTCGAGGTCTTCGTCGTTTTCGTTTCCGATTTTGTTTTATCGGCTGACTTTTCTGCTGTCGACTTCTCGGTTGTAGTTTTCTCTTCGTGCTGTGCGTCTTTTCTACCGACACGAGACGTAAGAGAGATCTAACGAAAACCGTTGAGCAAATCTTTTATCGTATTAAAGTTTTGCATGCGGGCCTGATTCCTCAACGTTTGATCAGGGATCCCGTCAACCAAATAATCCAACAAATCGGCGTCTTCGATCGGCACCAGATTACCCAGAATGAGTTTCTCGTGGTAATAATTGTTGAACGATTCGTTTGTTTGCCACGTCCTCAACTCAAACTTCCTGAGCCGGTCAACTTTACTCGGTCGCTGATCGAACGCATCCTTCATTGCTTCAAGCAATTCGTCGAGTGTCATCTCCGTGTACTCCGATTTTGAACGGAACCATCTATTTGCTTTCGCCTTAAGCTTGGAGCTGATAATAATCTTCATAATCGTATCGTCGACTGCAAAAAGTCTCTTGACCAGTCGAACTTGCTTTTCCCATTCCTCGAAATAGCGATTTGTACCGTCGAACTCGCCTAACAATTCTCCGATACCCTTAACGTCTGCTCGTAACGGTGACGGCGCCACACCCCCCTCTTCCTCTCGATGTCTTCGTAAATCATCGTTGAGATTTCTATTCGCTGGGACGTTTCCAGGATCACGCACGGTTACCACGTCAAGTTCACGTTGAGCTACTAGTGCTTCTCGTCGCGCTACGTCTCGTTCTCGACGGGCGACCTCGAGTTCTTGCCGCAACAATTCGTTTCTTTCACGTTCCGACCGAAGTTGTGCGTTCTCGTAACTCGCACCGCCGTCTGAATATTGACCCATCCGGTTTCCTTCCGGATCCGCTTCCATCAACCTGGCAATTAACTGTGATTTTGTCCCCGTTGTCAATAAACCGCACTCATCTAATTTTTCTTTCAGCTGCGGCACCGTGAATTTACTCGCCACGGTCTCCATGGTACGAGCGCGGACGATTGTTCAGTACTGCGGTTCAAATTTTTTTTTCGTAACACAAACACGCACGACAGTATTAACGACTATATCGTATCGCGTTATTCATAATAAATACCGTGAGCAACACTCATAAACGTCAATCGCGTAACCTACTAATATCGACTCGTATCGATCAAACATAACATAACAACACCGTATCAGCTGTTCGCTGTTCGTCACGACGCACCGTTGCGAAATGTTTACCCGCTACGTCCGGTAGATGTCAGCACTATGTTCTCGACCGTCGGTAACTTACCGGACTTCGCGACGTGCCACGCGGAGAAACTTCTCGAACGACGCCTCGTCACGACCGTTACAACGCGCACACGACTAAAATGGCGGATAACGAACTTTCTCGATCTTCGACACACGAACGAGCCCGTCTCGTCACTATCACGCCCGAATCGTTTCATTTAATGTTTTTCTTTTCCCTCACAGTATCGACAGACCCCGATGGAACATAAACTCGGTAACATAACTTCGATGCTGTGGCTCACAACGTAAATCATAAATCGTAACTGAGCACACGCTGCCGTTTCACGTAAAATTGTCTGTTCGTAACACTTGTTCCTCTTTGTGGGCGTTGCACGTTCCTCACTGATCCCACTTCTGAATTTTAGGATATGGTTTGTCAGGATAATGAACCGGCACACTGGGTGAAATGAACGTGAACTATTTATTACAAAAAAAATGTAAGACAAAGAAAACGATATAATTAAATAAAGGAAAAATGTTTGGCACAGAGAAGTTGTCTCTCATAAAGCCGGTAACGGACTGCTCTCGCTTCGCCCTTCTTCATGTAGGTGCGATCACAGCGCCCTCGGTCCCCGCAGGGCCGTCACAAAAATTTCTAGGCCACGTTTTACAATAATAAACTGTGCGACCGTGCAAAGTGACTTGAGTGTAACTGGAACTACTACGAACATCGAGTGCTTCGACAGCACTTATTATACACCGAGAAAGGTGTACTGTGACAGAACGCGGAGTCCAAGGACACTGTCAAGCCAACAAATGTCAACAAGGGGCCGAATTCACTTCCTTGAGTGGTGATTCTTCTTCCGCCGGAGCTCAGCTGGGTGGATAACGTGCTCAGTTGAACCGCACGGGGTGGTTGTTTTCCTCGATCGGAAAACTGAGGTCGTGAACGATCGCTACCATCATTGATCGAGAGGTCCAAAGACATCACGGTGTTGACGACGTGGGATCTGAGGACATCATACGGTGTTGACGACGTGAGATCCGAGGACATCATACGGTGTTGACGACGTCGGATCCGAGGACATCACGGTGTTGACGACGAGAGAACGCAAGAGCTGAGGGGACAAGAGAGCGGCCAACGTCACCTTTGGAAGGGTAACGACGGACCCTTGGATCATCTTGGAAACTCGTAGTTCAAGTTTTGTGACATTTAGTGACTTGTTAAACACGGCGTGTAAAAGGACGCCGTTGATATCTTTATTTTCAGGAAACACCGACAGTAGCCACAAACGGTCGTGAGTACGCCAAAATATATATATATACACCGCATAATTCAGATTGTACACTGTCCCTCCACAGTTTTTCGAGTCTTGGTTTTTCGTGTGGGCCTTGGGTAAATGCCGGGACAGTTCTAGGGTTGAGAGAGGTCCAAAATAAAAAATCCCTCCTCAACGCGCGAGTAAATTTCTCATCTTTTCGTCTTTTCTTGAAAATACCTATATTCATTGCTAAATATAAAATAAGAATATAATACATAATGCCAGGCGGGAGGGCTGCGGCTACTGTCGGGCGACGGGGTCGTTCTCCCCGGGGACTGAGGGTGCCTCATGCCGACGCGGGCCATCAGCCAGATTTAAATAACACTGTCGTAAACTCTTCCGTCTTGGGAAATAGTAACACTAGCAGTGGTGTAAGTAGCGATCTCACAAATTGAAATGACTACACCGGGACGCGTTCAATAACCGGCAGCGAGCCCTCCGTCCTCAGCAATGGAACGAGCCCGGGTTTTAAATTAGCGTCCTCAATCATACCCAAGTATGACGGCCAGAATATGCCGGTCTCAATGTTAATTGAGCATTGTAAGGCCGCTGCGGAGGCCGTAGAAACGCACGAGATGAAATATCTAATCCTTCTTATTCGGACAAAAGTAACAAAGAACGCCCGTAAATATGTATGGGGAAAAAGTTTCGCGACACTTGATGAATTATTAAATCAATTACAGAGATCAACTCAAACAAATGATTCGAGCCAATCACTTCAAAATTTAACGAATATCAAACGCAAAAAAGATGAAAAAATCCCAGATTCCGGTTCGCGAATCTGTGATATTTTGTCCGATATAGAAATCTGTTTGCAGCGCGAGCACCCTGGAGAGGTAGGGAAAAGCATAGTTGCGGGTATGAAACAAACTGCAGTAAAACATTTCATAAGGGGGCTTGATATGCAGACATCATCTTTTCTTGCGGGTAAAGAACCACGAGACCTTGACTACGCAATTGATTTAGCATCTCGGGCTGACGTTGAATCAAAATGTTGGCAAAATGTTCACTTAACAGGCGATGCGAATTCCGCTTCTTCTGGGTCCTCGTCTGCAAACAAAATTAAGATAGTTGGAACGGGACAGGCGGCTCACCTGAGAAGCGACTTGGTGACGCCTGGTGCATCTCGTGAGAGGTCCCATACCGATAAGCAATGTTATAACTGTAACGGCTATGGCCACATAAAACGTGACTGCCCTGAATTCCGTAAGGGAAAATCAATTTCGAAAGGGGACGGAGCAATGCATTGTAAATATTGTAGTCGCAAGAACCATTCAGAATGGGAATGCTATTTAAAGAGAAAACACGATAAAGAACGGAAATTCGTTGCAGCAAAAAGCTCGCGTAAGGAGGGAAAGACGGAAAATTTAAACGGGAGGACGAACCATCGTGCAGACGCGGCGACGGTTCAGGTATATTCAAATCGTCACGAATCCGACACGTCCTCCACCTCCGCAGAAATCACGACCCCAGAATCGCAATAATCCGCGTAAGCGATGTGATGTTCAATCATGGGGAAGCGGAACTCATGATAGACACAGGCAGCGACTTAAATCTAATCAAACAAAACTCAGTCGATTCTCGAGCGTGGATAAATCGAACAAAGGTATACAATATCACCGGAATAGGTTCGGGGATGTATGAGACTTCAGGAGAGATTAAAGTTTATATAACTAGGGTCAAAACATATTTTCAAATAGTACCGAGTTCGTTCCCCATCATACAACAGAGAATTCACGGAATTCACTTCCTAAAGAAAAATAAAGCTATACTGAATTTCGAAAAGGGCCAATTGATGTTACCTAAAGATTGTTTATATAACGCAACCATGTTTTCCTCGCTTTTTGACGTGCGTTTACGGGCGACAAAGTAGGCGTTTTGGGAACTGTCGTGGGTAGGAGTACGAAAAAGCGCACTTTTTAGTCCTAGGACAAAAAAGTATCCCGAATTGTACTCCGCGCATGCGCAATTGTTACACACCGTGAACGTTATCGTACGCCGTAATATAAGATCATAAAATCGTACGTAGTAGAGCAAAGCTGCTGCTATCAGTCGTCACGTCGAGGAACTATGTATTTATACCCATTGACCCTCATATTCTATATATATATATATATATATACGCGCGGAAAGAAACATAACCTCCATTACATACATGATATTCTCATTGCGTCGTGTGTCGTGTAACAAGCAGCGAACTTGTATTATAGATTGTGTGCAATTATAATTTAAAAAAAAAAAAAAAAAAACGAAATTAGTGATACTGGGCAACGCAGCAGTGACGAGTGGGAGCAAAAAAAAAATAGAAGATGAAGGAAGAAAATAAATGTATATTCTTTTTCAAGCGGTGTAAATTGATTTTTTTTTACTTTTAAAAATTCGGTTGTGCGTACGGGGGGCTTCGCCCCCCTGCCCCCACTGGGGCTCCACCCCTAGCCCCGGACCCCCCGCCGGCCACGTGGGTCTCACGTTTCCATTTAATACATTTTGCGGTCAAACGATGTTTGCGTGTGACACAAGTTGTCAGTGAGAAGCTCGGATAACATGGTTTTGTTATATAAAGTATCGTGTGCACCGTGGAGGGTTGGCCTTTTCCCGCCTCGCGCGATGTTTTCAGTACTCGTCTTCGCCTCGCGCGCTCGGCTACGACTCGTACTGAAAACATCGCGCTCGGCGTTAAAAGTCCAACTTACCCTCCTTGGTACACAATGTACTATTGTCCTTCCTGAAGTATCATACGATACATCTACCTGCTCGAACGAGGAAACTTGCAAGAATCGCGGTCTCGGATACATGTATAAAGGACGGCTCTTTGGCGAGGGTTCGGGCGGGACCTGGTGTATTTTTGGGGGAATCCTTACAAGGAAAGTCTTTTCGCTGACGTCCTTCGATTTTGACGAAATTCAAATATGTTATTCTACATCAAAATCTAAGAAACACGTATTTTTTTTAGCGGCGGAAAAACGTTTCTAGGGGGTGAAATTATCCTCTAAAGTTCAGACCTCCGAGGGGCACTTTTCAGGTTTCACCTATTTTCACTTGAGATAATCGAATGCACCCAAATGGATAATTACCTTAATGATAAACGATGAAAGATGCAACTGGTTTCATGTCGGGGGGTTGCATAGGAAAAAAATTATAGGGGTTGAAATGCACAAAATCGTTATCACTAAGAAACTATTGCACCTATCTCGATGGATTCAATTGCACTTTAAAGAGAGCAAAAAAATAATGCCTGTAGGTTTTTGCGTTTTTTCGCAAATCAAGTTAAAAGGGTGAACTAGCCCTATGTATGTTTACATTTAATCTCAATAAAACGGCAGTAATTCTTTTTTTGCTTTATTTCTTCTCCTAGTTATACGTTTTTTCTTTAATTTCTCAACTTCTACATATCAAACGATGTATAGATTTTTCTCGAAATTTCATTTTCATAATCGGTGAAAGTGATGAAACCAAAAGTATACGTCCAATCTTAATGGTTTGTTTTTTATTTGAAAGCAATTTGAGACTCTTCTAGTTATACTTAAAAGATTCCATTTGAAATTTATTTAAACAATGGATTTTACCTAATTGAGCAAGGAAAATTGAAAAAAATCAAACTTTTTCGTTGAAAATTCTACCACTTTATGAGTTTTTTATTTTTTGTAACTTTTTACGGTATTTATACGAATCACATCCATAGTTTGAAAGAATTCACTTATTTATTTTTTTCCGCCAAAAATTACAGATTGGATAACTTTTACGGATAACAATTTTTTTATTAGTTAATATTGAATAAACCACCAGACGAATTTCAAAAATATCTATTCCTTATATTTTTCACAAAAATTTAGTAAATTTTGGCATATTTTCATAGTTATCATGACCCCCCCCCCCCCCTTCCCCTTACTTGACGGTGTTATCTAGGAGTCACCTCTGTTCAGTCTGTGACTCGCTCCCAAAATTAGATTTGAAATACGACGTAGAAGCAGTGATAAAAATGCGATCGCAGAATATATTTACCGCAGTCGGCTATTTTTCTTTTACACGACGAAAGAAGTCACTTACAATTCGAGACTATTTAAAACGAAATTGCAAATATTAATCAAAATGAAGATAAATCCTTTGAACGTTATTAGAATGCTTCTCGCAACTTTTGAAGTTATGAATACATACATAAAGCTGCATAAAGAAACAATATCATAAAGCTGCAGTCACTCGTTCATAACCAACTGTCGTCACCGCACGTTATATCGATCTTTTTAAATATTCTTGGTACAAAAGTGGTTACATAGAAGAAAAACCAGTGAATTTTGAAAATTCTGTACACTTTGCATTTGGAGATTCCTGCAACTCACACAGTGAAGTTCCAGGATGTGAAAATGTTGCTATTGTTCGCTGTTCCTGGTGTAAAAAGTCGTTATGTTTTAAACACTTTTTCAATGACTATCATTACTGCCGTACTTACAACGGCTAATAGAGCATATGATTGTCGTGGGTAATGAGGGTGAGAAAAGCATTTGTTTTGCCACAATTGGATGGTCCACGAAAAATTCCTCTCACACTATTCGGTAGTAATTCTCCATGTCGTTTCCTCCTCTTCTTTTTTCGCTCAACCAATTTGTCAAAATTTGCAACAGGCAGCTTAATCGTTTGATCTTGAAATTTCATGATGCGGACCTAACGCTCCAAAGAGAACTAAAATATTTACGTATAAATACACGCTTTTATAGGTTCAACGTTAGTTGTTGCTCAACTATGATCGCACGCGCACGCGGCAAGGGTCTAATAAATAAAATCATCAATAATCTCCCCATTGAATTACACGTACCGGGATATCAGTACTGTGGACCTGGCACAAAATTGTCAAAGAGGTTAGCTCGTGGTGACCCTGGCATGAATTCTCTGGACGCTGCGTATAAAGAACACGATATCGCGTACTCGAAGAATCAGGAAAATATTGCTGCGGGAAACGAGGCGGATAAAGTGCTTGCTGAGAAAGCGTGGAATCGTGTTTTGGCTAAAGACGCAAATCTGGCAGAAAAAGCTGTGGCCTGGGGAGTTGCCAGCACCATGAGAGCTAAATCTAAACTTGGTATGGGGTTGCGTAGGAAAAGCTCAATGAAATGTGTGAACCCGAAGAAAAAAAGGCGTACATTGAAATATATTATTCGATCAGCACAAAAATCAATGATTCCGGGTCCTAATGCTATTAAGACTGCATTGAAAGGTGCTCGTACGGATACAAGAGACGCTCAAAATAATGTACGAGTTCTCCGTATTTTTCCTATACCCACTAAAATTGGTGGCATTTTACCATTTCTCATTCCAATTTTGGCCGGTCTCAGCGCCACTGGGGCTTTAGCTGGCGGTGCTGCGAGTATAGCGAAGGTGGTCAATGATGCTGCTGCGAATAAAAATCAATTGCATGAGGCTAAACGCCATAATACGACAATGGAGGCGATTGCGTTGGGCAAGGGATTGTACTTAAAACCATACAAGAAAGGTGTGGGTCTGTACTTAAAGCCAGCGAAAAACTAGTAAAGCTACCACACCGAGCTCTCACTAATATCGATTTGCTCAAATACGCCAAAACCCTAAAAATTCCATACTTTCGCGGTGTCTTTATGCGAAATGAAATGCCCAACTCAGGTCCGAAAAAGCATGGATCAGCAATTATTAATCTCGATGATAAAAATGGCCCGGGGACACATTGGGTTGCATACAAGAAAAATGGCAACGATGTCATGTATTTTGACAGTTTCGGTGATTTACAGCCACCTCGAGATCTTACAGTGGATCTTGGTGTTGGTAGCGTAAAATACAATCATAAGAGATATCAGAAGTTTGATACTGTAAATTGTGGACTACTATGCCTCAAATTCCTCAATGATCAGTTATAAATGGGTGTGTTGCGAAGATCCACGTCAGTCATGGGTGATTCATTCACGTTGACACTGTCGGGTACATCCTCCGTACTCGAAGCGCAATATTTTCCTCTTATCAAATTGTCACCAGCGAAAAACTACGTTCTCGGGCTCTTCGAGCTGTTGACATTTAATTCAATTCCCAATATCGATGAGGGGTGCAATAAGTTTTGTATAACGCGGGGGAAAAACGGAAAAGATGCGCAGTGCATAATAATACCCACGGGAAGTTATGAAATTGAAGATATTGAGAGTTATTTAAAGAGGACTCTACCCAAGGATATTACATTTAGCCTGAAAGCAAACAATAATGAGTTACACAGTGAAATTACATGCGATCAAATAGTGAACTTTAAGTCTCGCGATTCAATAGGTCGATTGTTGGGATTTAAACCGAATAGTCTTGCACAAAACGTGACTCATAAATCAGAATTACCGGTGGCCATACTCAAAGTCAATGCCTTGCGCGTTGAGTGCAATATAACCACGGGGGCATACATAAACGAACGTCGAGTACACACGATCCATGAATTTTTCCCAACCGTTCCACCCGGATATAAGATCGTTGAAGTGCCGGTCAACGTCATTTACCTCCCAATCGTTGTACAATCAATACGTCACATACAATTGAGGATAGTCGATCAAGATGGGGAATTGGTGAATTTTCGTGGAGAAACAATAACTATACGATTACTTGTGAAATCCACATAATGGGGATTGTGTTTAAGACGAAAAAATCTGGTGCAAGCTATAAAAGTGAGATAGTATGGCCAAAGATCATCAGTCGTCGAGCGCCTCTCACAGAGCTGACACATCAAAACGTGCAGTTCCTTCGGGGTCTAGGTCTTCGTCTTCGTGGAAATTTTGGAAAATAAATATTCGTTATATTCTTTGCGTCTTGCCATGGAGGAAATAATAAAAATACAAAAACCCGTAGCATTCGATGAATCGATTGCACACTGTGAGATACATGCCCATCAACCATTTGGATCATCTACCTTTAAAAATAATGATGAGATTCGTATCGTTGTTCAGAATCAAGATTTGTGCTTGTTACCCAGCAAAAGCTCGCTACACATTCATGGAAAAATTACAAAAAATGATGGCACTGCTATTGCAGCAACTACAAAATTAATTAATATGACTGTTTGTCATTTGCTTGAGGAAATACGTTATGAGTTGAATGGTGTTGAGATTGATCGAAATAAAAATGTTGGTATCACGAGTGTTATGAAGGGGTACTCATCGTTCAGTCCTGGGCAACGACAGCTCTTGAAAAACGCCGGCTGGGTGAATAATGATAATAAGTTGACGAATGATGATGGATTCTTTGACGTTGTCATCCCACTACATTTTTTGTTGGGATTTGCCGAGGATTATCGTCGAGTAATCGTTAATGCTAAACATGAGTTAATTCTGACGCGATCAAACACTGACTTGAATGCCATAATTCAAACTGTGGCGGAGGACGTCAAAATCTCTCTTAACAGAGTTGAATGGTTATTGCCGTATATCAAACTGGCGGATAAAACGAAAATTCAGCTACTCAATTACATAGCGGAGGATCCAGCCATATCTATGAGTTTTCGCGCTTGGGAAATGTATGAGTATCCAATGCTACCCCAAACAACGAGACATGTGTGGGTTGTCAAAACATCAACGCAACTAGAGAAGCCGAGACATGTCATACTCGCGTTTCAAACTGCGAGAAGGAATGATGCAAAGAAAAATGCTAGTGAATTTGATCATTGTAATATCAGAGATGTGAAGCTTTTCCTCAACTCACAGTGTTATCCCTATGGAATATCCCTATGGAAATTTGAATCTTGATATTACTCACAATCAATATGCCATTCTCTACGACATGTATACCAACTTTCAGACTTCATACTATGAGAAAGAACCAGAACCTTTCCTATCAAAGACTAAATTTTTAACTCTCGCACCTTTTGTCGTCATCGATTGTTCCAAGCAGAATGAGTCATTGAAAAGTGGGCCAGTAGATATTCGTTTGGAATTTGAATCTGACACAGAATTTCCCGCGAGCACTTCAGCCTATTGTATGATCTTGCATGATCGCATCGTTGAGTACAATCCAATCAGTGGTGGGGTAAAAAAATTGGTATAAAATTCGTTATACCCATCCGCTTTCAGTTACTTTCATGATGGACTTTGTCGTTGATATTCAAGGGTTCAAGGCACCTATTAATGAATTCGTGCTGAAAGAAATATCTTTCATAGAAGTGAGCAGCGATAAGAATGACCGACCGTTAACACTTTTTTCGAACCACCATCTGCATGGAACTCTCTACCAACCAAGTACAGGGCGACGAACGCATGGTTGGAACGCAATTTTCATGGAATGCGATGGGATTCTGGTGATATTCCCTACGGAACAGCTGCATTGATAACTCGAGCTATCCTACAAAATGCACGTATCGTCTACGATACGGGAGAAGTCGTTGTGGCTTTCGAAATTCACGTCGACGGATATCATCGATTTGGAAACTCTGGACTGTCCATCGCTGCAGAAATTGCTGAAAATATCGCCTGGATGCCCGCATGATTCTTATAATTTAAAATACAACTGCACCGACGTAAATGTAAAATCTCTGAAGAATTGGTTGTACGAACGCAGGAGTTTATGATACAATAAAAATCTTTTTTAATTGAATGAGTTTTTTATTTTATACAAACATATATTTTATATTAAATAATACATAGATGCATGACAGTTTTCTAATATTGAAGTACACAGTCAGTAGTGTGGTTGGTACCCGAAGATTCTCTTAAACTCAACACTGTTGTATTTTCCACCGAAGTAATTCATATTGAGATCACCGTTTTTGGCGGCTGTCAACAACTTCTCGAATATCTCTGAGTCCGCGTCGAAGGTTTTGACAAGTCTCGCTGGCAGGAATATGAAGAACTCATCGCTCACGTCAGCAACGTATCACTTGCCGAATTTGGTTTGAACCGCTCTGATGTCGGAGATTGGATAATCCGTCTGAACAGTCGGCTCGGATAGCTTCATCGTTGGTAGAAACTCCGACATTTTTCCAACTTTGTTGATGCTTTCAAAGTCCATTTTTGCTGATCGATGTATTCCATAGTACGCTTGTGATATAACGTAGATCTGATCTTGTGCGAATAAGATCTTTTACTTCCCCGATATTCTTCAAAAATAGCTCTAAGCGTTTTTTAGCTTGATACGGTTGTCTCTTATTTGGCGGAATGGACTGTTGATGTTTAGGTTTGCATCATGAGATTAGTTAACCCCTCTCCAAATTGGAGGCCCCCTCCAGTCATGAAAAACAATTTAAACGAATCAGGGAAGCATTACCCCCACATATTTTTTGGTTTTTCCTCCACCTTCGAGCAACACTCCCTACACTCTCGTCGTGATGGTGAAGAACCATCAATGTGATGACGCATATGAGGCATATTCCAATGCTCATTGCATGGGAGATATAATATGATTTCCCCATCAGCATGAAGATGATCGGGCAAACGGTCCCATAATAAATAAATGTAATGACTCCAATATTTCAGAAGAAAAGCCTTGGAAATACCGTTGAGATCACTCTTCGTCAATTGCCATGGAGGGGGTTAAATTTCAGCACGTGTAACCATCTTGACGTTAAACAACTCACTGATACCAATACTGCACAGCTTAGACATCGCCCCGATGAGGGAATGTATCGAAACACGTTTGGGTAAATTTCCGTAAACATCTGGCGGCCCAGTTATTTAAACACCTGCAATAGTGACGTCACCCCGCACGATTTAGCGTGTTGAAACACGTTTGTCTGAACATCTGGCGGTGCAGATGTTTGAACACCTGCAACCCACCCACCCACGAGTAAGCGTGTTGAAACACGTTTGTCTGAACATCCGGTGACACAGATGTTTGAACACCTGCAACCCACCCCCACGAGTAAGCGTGTTGAAACACATTATGCCCAAAGAGCTGCATGCCCATAATGTAGGGCGTTCAAACGTGCTGATGACTCATGCAGCTAACTGAACAGCTGCATCCCCGTAATGTTAGGGGTTGAAGCGATGACTCATGCTGCTAATTTTGAAACTGTGAAAGTTTTTTTACCAGTATAGAGTCTATAATTTCACTTAATTTTTGGATTCTCAATCGAAACCGTTCATGATCACGTGCAACTTCTTCTTACTGACCACAGCATGCAGCTCTATACGCATAATCCCATGTATACTGAATATTCACTTTAAGCCGAGTATCGAATCGAACGTGCCTTTCCATACTTCCGGTTGGTCGACTGCGGCGTCCCTGTTGGGAGTTCCTGTTAGTGCGTGCCATGGAAAAAGGCTTAAAAACCTGACGAGCCTGAAGGACTGTTCTGTAGTACCGACTGTAGGTAATCTACGGAAGTTATTACTTTACCAACCGCTGGCTCTGTGATATCGGCGAGTGGTATAAGTTACCATGTTGTCTAAAGGACTGTTATGTAGTACCGACTGTAGGTAATCCAAGGAAGTTATTACTTTACCGACCGCTGACTCTGTGGGCCGGGTTTTTAGCGACTGAAAATATATAATTTATTTACTGCACCGACCGCTGATTCGGTGTATCAAGTCACCATGTTGGTTGGAGGACTACTCTGCAGTACCGACTGTGGGTAATCTGAGAAAATGTTGGTAATCTACTGTACCGACCGCTGACACTGCAGATATCCCTGATACGCCGGTAAAACAGATCGCACTACCAATCAAAATGTTGGTAAGTCGGTAAAACAGATTGGCCGCGTGTTATAAAGAAGTGGTCGGTAAAGTAGGAACTTGCAGAGCTCGGCCGGTAAGGTATGAACCCCTCTTACCATTTAGTATGTGTGTCCATGTGTCCCCCCCGCCGGTAAAACAGACCGTGTATATGTGACACTAACACATCTCTACCCAGAACTGTCCCTATACATCTACTCATCGATGATTTCTCAATCCACCCCCACGAGACCCTTGCAGCCGGACGCCCAAAGCTAACGAGGGTTCTCTCGACATATTATCAAATTAGTCTTAATACGACGCTCTTAGCAACCGATCGAAAGATCCCGTTCCTTAGCGGCAAGTCCGTTCGCGTACTTAGGTTCTCGCGGGCGTGATTGACGTGATCTTCTCAAACCCTCGTTTTAGACAAGTGTATAAGAACTCATTAAGTGGAGGATCACCTTAGCGGCGCTTCACTTAATGAGTACAATAATTTCATAAGTATTGGAAATCATTGTTAGGATGCAGATAAGCATTCGTTCCTCCAAAAATGTGTTTAATTGAAAGAACTCGCGACGAAAAAATGGAAACTGTCATTAAAAAACAAATTAAACGAAAAATTTTTAGGATTATGAAAACAAACGTTGAAAATTTTTACCAAATGTTGACGGGAATTTTTTTTTACAAAACTTTAATTCGTTATAAATTTATGCATAAAAAAAAGAGTGAAATAATTCACCGTACTTTGTGTATAATAATAATTATTATTATTATCGATGAATAAAATGACAATTCGATATTGTCATTAAGGCCGTCCTCTAGTTTCTCGGCTGTTTTTTTTATGGCTTTTTCAATAATTTTTTTACGGGCAAAGCATCGAAATAATCAATCTCATTATTTTTGCATAATCTTTATTAACATTTAAATAAGCTTTACAAATTTTTTGAAGTCAAAATATATAATAGAATAGCAGTTATAGTGGCCGACAGGAAGACATCAAGTAAAAGAGGTGCTTGACGGTGACCAAGATTGCGGCTGTTCTGCTTATCTGAAATCAAAAAACCAAACGGCATTTTAATCTTCATATTCAAGACTAGCGATTGAACTAGAGTGAATTCTAAATTACAAAAATTGACTTTTTTATACACTTTTGAAAATTACATTCTATTTTTTACTCATTTTTTCTTAAGTTTTTCGCTCGTACGAAAAAAACTATCGAAGCAATCATGATAATCCTAGTTCAATCGCTGGCTTATAACATATTAAAGATGCTGTATAAATTTGAACAAGATCGGTGCAATAGTTTCTGAAATATCGTGGTTACCGTTTCGAAAAATGGTGTTTCGAGAAAAACGCGTTTGAAAGTTCGCGCATGTGATTTATACTAAAAATTTCATCTCACCGTCAGTCTGCTATGCCTGGACCATACAATAGGCCTTCCTCTTCTTCTTGGAAGTCACGCAGAGCTTTTCTACACATGTTGTAGATGTGATTTATGAAAAAAAAAAAAAATCGATTTTTTCGACCCGAGAAACTAGAGGACGGCCTTAAGGTAGTTCTCTCGTGGTAGCTAATCCATAAGATTAAATTTTTTTTTTTTAATATCTTGAATTTTAATGTATTTATTCATTTCGCAGAACGTCAATGCCCCTTATCGATCTAATTATGGAGAAATTAATACTTGAAAATGCCAATTCCTCAAGGCAAATTTGCTTCGGCATATAGAAGAACCGATTTCCGGTCACTTTAAAACGATATATCTTATGGAAAATCCAAGAGATTCTTACAAAAAACGAGATTTAGATTCATTAAACACGTAAAAATCTAACAGGCCTAAAAAAAATATGATTGTCGACCAATTTTTTAAGCTATACTGATTTTAATACGCGCATCCGGGTAGTGATACACAACTTATGGCATAATGTCGTGACGGTGAAAAAATGTGGCAACGCGATATCGAAACGAAAGCGGTATTTGACAAGTCGAACACCACAGTTCCGCACCTAATCTCTTCACGTCAACGTCAACAAAGCGGGCGAGAGAGTGAGAGGGCACGAGAATAAAAAGAGAAAGAAAACGCAACGTTGCCATACGTAAATATCATACGAGATCTAGTAATACTTGAGTCGTTGCAATTACTATTTTACTAATTAAATATCATTTATAATAAACCGTTGATTAATTGTATTCACCTGGGTAAGCTTATTTAATATTTATTAATTACCCATATATACCCATATATCCAATATTTTTAGGAATCATCATTTAGACATTTATAGCTAATTGACTAGTCTGCAGCGATAGAACTACCTTAAAATGAAGATGCATCGACAGGAATCAATTAAGCTAATAACCATGATACCAACAACAAAACTGTCAAATTATGAAGCTCTTGGTTGATTAAAAAATCAATCATTCGTAAAATTTCCGTACTGCCACAGATATCGATAGATTCCGAGAAAGGTTATTCTTTGTAATTCTCATGTTGTATGGGAAAATTGTGCCCCACTCCAATTTTTGAGAATAATGATAAATCCACGAGAATGTTAAGATGATCCCCTTGCAGCATTGCGGATAGATGAATCGTAGAATGATTTTGAGCAACCAGGGTTGGAAAAAATTGGTCATGGTACAGTCAAATAAAAAATAATTTTCCCATACTTGGGTAAAATAATTATTTCTCATCATCTTCAACTGGAGACTTTCATAGGGAAAGACTGAATAAGGAAAGTGAAATAATTATTCTAAATCCAGAATAGCTGGTCCTTAAGCGCTAAAATTTCAAAAAAAAAATTTCCATGACATACAGGGATCGACAAGTTGAAAAAAATTGGACTGAACTTTGAAGGTATTTTTGAGCATCTGGCTAGCAAACAGTATGCTACAAGTTGAAAAAATCTCAGTTTAGGAGACGATATTAAGAATCGGAGTGAAATGTGATTTTTCCGTACCTGGGTAAAATTATTGTTCCTCCTAATCATCTTCAACTGGAAACTTTTATAGGCAAATACTTGACAAGTAAAATGGAATATCGAATGAAAATTCAAAATGGCCAGTCCTAGAGGTCATATGGTGGTTTTCTAAGTTATTATTTTCATAGCATGGATGGGAAAAATGAAAATTTAAAATGGCCAGTCCTAGAGGTCATATGGTGGTTTTCTAAGTTATTATTTTCATAGCATGGATTGGGAAAAATTAGGCTGTGTTCTGAAGGTATTTTCGAGCATCTGGCTAGCGAAGAGTACGTCGCAAGTCTAATAGGTCACTTTGACGAAAATTGTCTGAGATTGGGGGACACGATCCAGAACCAAAGTAAAAAATATTTCAATACTTGGGTAAAATTATCATTTCTCTACTTCGTATTCACCTGGATACTTTTATGGGATAAACTTTAGTAAAAAAAAATTGAACAATCATTGTAAATCCGGAATTGCAGGTCCTTAAGGTTCTAAATTTTTTTTGGAAATTTAACTTTGACGGCTTTTCCGAACTTTGCAAATTCTCGGGTTTTTTTTGCGTCAATACGTTTGTTTTGGTCCGAATAATGATAATCAGATGGCAGAGCCCGAAAAAATTAAGGGGTTATAAATTAATATTCAAAATTGGTTTGTCGGAAGCTGCTACGCACGTTAAAAGTGAAGAATAATTGAAAAATTCCTCATAATATATTTTAACGGGACCACATATAGACCCATACATAATCACGCGTAGCACACTATCAAATGCTCACGCACAGGGCAGTGACAGCCAAATAAGCGCAGGCGCTGGACGCAATACACGCCACTGCGTGGCCCCACCATCGTACCCAACGACCCAGGGGGTACATGAGCACGATCCCAGGACCCATCCAGATCACTCTTCCTCTCATCGATCGAATTGCTTCATCGCGAACAATTCGATCCTTCCTAGACATACCTCGGAATTGTGTATCTTGCCAGAATCGCTCTGGGGAGATACGCGATCACCACTCTATCAAGAATATCCTAACCCAGTATCCTTGGTACCCTCACCTCAAAGTTCTTTTCAGGTGTTTAGTTCCAACTCGCCTTGAGTCTTTCGACTATACTGAATCGCTCTGGTACTAGTCGATTGGTCTTCGACCATAGGAAAAATTATACAAAACTAAAACAACTTCGCTTTGAAGACTCTCGACTATACTGAATCGCTCCAGTACTAGCCGATTGGTCTTCGGCCACAGGGAAAACAATAAAAAACTTGACTTTTGAAATTATCCTCCTAGCATACACGATTTATGCATGAATATTCTCATGAATAAATCAGTGGGCTACGACGACTAATTCAGCGAGCCACTTAAAAAACATCATCAGACAAAATTATAAAACAAACCCTTCTTATCACCTCTTACTTCTCTTAGATTTGAAATCCTAACGGTAATAAGCCGAACAAACTGTATGAATGTAAAATCATTTCTAGCCAAATCTAAAAATTCACACTCCGAGCCTTCTGCTCGCTTGAAAAACGCCATCCCCCATTTTGCTGACCGCGTAAATGGAATCGTAAAGGTAAAAAGCCGAATATCAACACCGAATTCTATTCTTCCTCGAGCCTCCTGCTCGCATAACAGCTTCGGCTAAATTCCCACTTCCCAATCCATACCACTCATTCCTACATATCATCCTGCCCATGATGATACTGAGCCAAGTCGTGGAAACGCGACTTTGACAGAAGCTAAAAACTCTGAGGCAAAATCTCCCCTTCCTCATACCGATTCACATCGACCCCGGTCCAGAACACGAACCTAAGAATTAACAAAATAAACTTTTCACTGTCCCTGCCCCTCACGGAGGTCCCACAAAAAAAGAAAACGTTCCAATATATATATGTCGCATTCCACGTCAACTCAGCCACCCCGTTTTTTTTATTGTCTCGAAAAAATTATTCAGTATGGGCATTTCAAAGGACAATATATCTATGACATTTTACCAAAATTTCATCCTCCCACTATTGTTGGTTCTCGAGATAATGATTAATGAAGTCTCAATTTTGTAAAAATCATAACATCGTAACTACTGATCGGATTTAAACGATTAAAAAAAGAATCTTTTTTATTTTTTTTGCCCTTTTCGAAAAAAAATATCATCATCTGATAAAAGCTCATTAGAAAGTTTTCGGGGTAAATTAACAAAAAACAATTTTTTCCTCGTCACTGATGCCTTGTTCCATTTTGAAAAATCCTGCGGAGTTGTGTATTGCCTCCCTCTATCAGAAAAAAAAAATACTGAGTAGAATTCCGATTGGCCCTTTCGTGGAAAAAAAAAAAATCGAAAAATTTCCCCGAAAATTGTCTGATGAACTTTTCTCCAATGACGGCATATTTTTTTTTCAAAAAGGGCGAAAAAAATAAAAAAGTTTCTTTTTTTAGTCGTTAAAATCCGATCAGCCGTTACGAAGTTATGATTTTCACAAAATTGAGAATTTATTAATCATTATCTCGAGAACCAACGATAGTGGGGGGACGAAATTTTGGTGAAATTTCATGGATATATTGTACTTTAAAATGCCCATACTAACTAATTTTTTCGATACCAAAAAAAAACGGGGTGGCTGACTTGACGTGGCTGCGTTGACGTGTCGGATTCCACGTTAACTCATCAGCCACCCCGTTTTTTTTGTCTCGAAAAAATTATTCAGTATAGGCATTTCAAAGTACAATATATCCATGACATTTTACCGAAATTTCATCCCCCCACTATTGTTGGTTCTCGATATAATGATTAATAAATTCTCAATTTTGTAAAAATCATAACTTCGTAACGGCCGATCGGATTTTCACGATTAAAAAACGAATCTTTTTTATTTTTTTTGCCCTTTTTGAAAAAAAAAAATACCGTCATTGGAGAAAAGTTCATTAAACAGTTTTCGGGGAAATTTTTCGATTTTTTTTTTCCACGAAAGGGCCAATCGGAATTCTACTCAGTATTTTTTTTCTGATATAGGGAGGCAATACACAACTCCGCAAGATTTTTTCAAAATGGAACAAGGCATCAGTAAAGAGGAAAAAATTGTTTTTTGTTAATTTACTCCGAAAAATGTCTAATGAGCTTTTATCCGATGATGACATATTTTTTTTCGAAAAAAGCAAGAAAAATAAAAAAGATTATTTTTTTAATCGTTTAAATCCGATCAGTAGTTACGAAGTTATGATTTTTACAAAATTGAGACTTCATTAATCATTATCTCGAAAACCAACAATAGCGGGGGGATAAAATTTTGGTAAAATGTCATGGATATATTGTCCTTTGAAATGCCCATACTGAATAATTTTTTCGAGACGAAAAAAAAGGGGTGGCTGAGTTGACGTGTAATGTCCCATATATATCGTTCTATATTATATAAAGATAGACTTCCGTTTCCGGTGACAAGGGTGTGGAGTAAGCGTGTGACAGGTGGGCAGAAAGTGAGTGATAGTGAAGGAAGTGGGAACTGAAGGGGTGAAAAGTGCTGTGGGATAAGGAGGGTAGGACGGGATAGTCGGGGGCGAGAGACAAGGGTCGGTACGGGGGGAGGGAAAAGGGAGTTCGACAGGGGTAAAAGTCGGGTGGTTTGATTTGAAGGTTAGAGTGGTGTAGAGGCAAGGGGTGTGGGGAAAGCAGGAACGGGCGACAGTGGAGCAGCGGCGGACGAGCAGGCAAAGTGGGAAGAGAGAGTGTCTGAAGCGGTCGATAAGAAGGAAAGGTGTTGGTAGGGAAGGAAGTGAAGCGTGTGGAGGAACCAGCGGAAGGTAAGAGTAGAGAAGTAGTGAGGATGGGTGACGAGGGGAGCAGGGTAGATGTAGAGGAAGAGAAGAAGAGGGGGAGACCGACGAATGCAGAGAGACTAGGAAGAGAGCAGGCGGGGAGCAAGGGGAACGTAATAGAGATGCTAGAGAGGAAAAGGAAAGTTTTAGATCTGTCGGAGCGGGAAGGGAATGCGAAGGAGAAGGAAAGGGAAGAGGACGCATTTGAGAGGAGCAAATTAATAGGAAGGTCACCAGAGAAAATAGCAGAGGAGGAAGCATAGCTGAAAAAGGTAACTGATACTATGGGGGAGGTGATGAGGCAGGAAGGAGAGAGGAGGGAGAAAAGGGTACAGGAAGTGGCGAAGGGATGGGGAAGAAAGTAGAGGACATGGCGAAGGGATGGGAGAAGAGAGTAGAGGACATGGCGAGGCGTTGGGAGGAGAGAATGGAGGTGTTAGTGAGAAAGGCGAGAGGGGGAAGGGAAGAACTGATAAAGAGATGGGAGGGGGAAAGGACGAAGTTGAGAAGTCGGATGGATATGCTGGAAAAGAAAGTGGAAGGCCTAGGGGAGAGGGAGGGGGGTGGAGGGTCGAGGGATCAGGGGAAAAGGATGAAAGGGGGGAGTAGAAGTGAAGAGGAGGTAGCAAAGAAGGAGACGGAGTTGGAGGTAAAATGGATAGGAGAGAGAGAGTGAAAAGAGCCGGGAATGTAGTAGTGAGAGGGGCGATGAAAAAACAGGGGGCGGAATGGGATAAAGAGATAAAAAGGATATGGAGTAAGATGGAAGTGGTAGGAAGGGTAAAAGATATGACGGCAATTGGAGGGGTAAACGGAGAGGGCAGGGGTATGGTGTTGGTGGCAATGGAGGGGAGGGAACAGAAGATAGAGGTGATGAAGTCAAAAGGGAGGTTGAGAGGGGAGAAAGTTTGGATAGAGGACGACCTAACGAGGATGGAGAGAGAGGTGAAGTGGAAGATAGAGAGGGAGGCAGAGATGGAAAGGAGGAAGGGGAAGACCGTGCGAGTAGGATATATGAAAATGTGGGTAGACAACAAGTGGAAGAAATGGGACGAGATGACGGGGGGATAAAGGCAGATGAAGGGGGAGCGGAAGGAAATAGCGGTAGAGATGGGAGAAGGGTTGGGGGGAGAGCCAAGTGGGAGGCTGAGAGAAAGAGAGGAGGGGCAGAAGAGGGAAAAGAGGGAGGGGTGGAAGGAAGCGGGAGGAAGAGGGGGCACGATAAAAGTGGGGTTCTGGAATGTGGCGGGAGTGAAAAACAAGGATGAGGAGTTTTGGGAAGGACTGAGGAGCTGAGATGTGATGATTCTGATAGAGACGTGGGTAGACTCAAAAGGGTGAGAAGGGATGAAAGGGAAATGGAAAAGAGGATATAGGTGGGAAGTGCAGGAGGCGATAAAAAGCAGAGGGAAGGGGAGGGCGAGAGGGGGAATGGTGGTGGGCATCAGGGAGGGGGTGGAGGTAGGAGAGGTGAGACTGGAGGAGGAAGGCTGGATAGAGTGCAAGGTAAAGCTGGGAAAGGACTGGTGGTGGGTAATTGGAGTATACGTGAATGGAGACCTAGAGATGAAGATGGAAATGATGGCGGGGTGGATGGAGAAAGAAAGGAATGAGGAGACAGTGGTGTTTGGGGGGGATTTTAATGTAAGAACGGGGTCGGAGGGGGGACTGCGGCGGTGGTGGCAAGTGGGGGAGGGAAGGGAGAGGGAGGAAGGTAGAAAGTAAAAGGACAGAGTTCTAACTGGGGAAGGGAAGAAGTGGGGGAGATGTCTGCGGGAAATGGGGTGGGGGATTATGAATGGTGGGGTGGAAGGGGATGAACAGGGTGAATGGACATACGTGGGGGGAAGATGGAGGTCTGTAATCGACTACGTGGTAGCCGGGGAGAAAGCGAGAGAGAAGATAGAGAGGATGAAGGTGGAGGACAGAGTAGACTCGGACCATATGCCGGTGGTAATATGGGTAAGGTCGCAAGGAGGGGGGTGGAAGGGAAGGAAGGGGAAGGGGGAAAACAAAGAGTGGAGAGGGGAGGATGCTGGGACGAAGAAGGTGCAAGGAAGTTTAAGGAGCGGTTTGGTGAGTGGCGGTGGGAGGGGGAGGAGATAGAGGTAAGATGGGGGGAGATGGGAGCGAGGATACGGGGGGCAGTGAAAAAGACAGAGGATGGGAAAGAAGTGGTGCTGCAAAAGAGCTGGTGGGACAGGGAGTGTAGAGAGGGAAAGGAAAGGCTCAAGAAGAAGCTGGAGGAATGAAGGGGAGGAAGGATTAACGAAAATGCATACAAAAAAGAGAAGAGGGGGTACAGAAGGATGTGCGAGGGGAAAAAAGGGAGGAGAGGAGGAGATGGGAAGAGGAGATAAACGGGATAAAGTCGGAAAGCCAAGCCTGGACGGTGATAAATAGAGGTAGGAGGAGAAGGAAAGGGGTAAATGAGAGAATGAGCATCCAGGAGTGGGACAGATATTTCAAGGGGTTGCTGGAAGGGATAGACGAGAGAAGGGTGGGAGCTACGGTAAGAAACACGGAGGAGGGGGGAGAAGAAGAACTGACGAAGCAGGAAGTGTGGAAAGTAGTAAAGAAGCTGAGGGACAATAAGGCAATAAGGGAGGACGGGGTGCCGAATGAGGTGTGGAGGTACGGAGGAGAATGTGTGAGGGAAAATCTGTGGAGAATGTGTGCGAGGGTGTGGAGAGGAGAAGGATGGCCAGAGGGGTGGAAGCAAGGAATGGTGGTGCCGGTGGTGAAGAAAGGGAAAGGAGATGTAGCAGAAGATTATAGGGAGGTTACGCTGGCGCAGACAGCATATAAGGTGTACGCGGGGGTGCTAGGAAACAGACTGAAACAGGAGGTAGAGGGGAGGGGGATGCTGCCGCCGAGTCAAGCGGGATTTAGGGAGGGGATGGGGACTATAGACCACATATATGTGTTGAACTACATAATAAACAGGGAGGTGAGGAGGAAAAAGAGGGAGCTAGTGCTACTATTCGTGGATCTAAGGGCGGCATTCGACTCAGTTCGATCAGGTCAGATGGCCAGGGGCTGGTAGAAAGGTGTGAAGAGGTGCTAAAGGAGACGGTGTGGGGGATAAAGGTAGGAGAGGAGCAGGTAAAGATTCTGGACGGAGAGGGGAGTGAGACAGGGGTGCCCGTTGAGTCCACTGCTGTTCATAATGCTGTTGGCGGACTTGGACGAGGAGTTGGCGAAGGGATGCTGGGGAGGGGTAGAGCTGGAGGGAGGGGAAAAGTGTATTCGCTGGCATACGCGGACGATCTGGTAATCATGGCAAGAGGGGAGGAGGAGATGAAGGGAATGAGGGCGAAGCTGGAAAGGTATATGGAGGGAAAGGGGCTAGAGGTGAACATAGGGAAGACGAAGGTGATGAGATGCAGGGCAGGGGGAGGAAAAAAAAAGAAAGTGAAGTAGTGGTGGAAAGGGAAGGAAATAAAGGAGGTGAAGAGATATAAGTATTTGGAGTATGTGGTGAGAGCTGACGGGGATCAGAGAGAGCATGTGGAGAAGAGGGTGGACAAGGCGGTAAAAGCAATGGGGCAGGTGTGGGGAACAGGAAAAAGGAAGTTTGGAAGAGATTGGGGTAGGAGGCTGTGGTTATTCGACAGGTTGGTGTGGCTGGTGATAGGATATCGGGTAAAGATATGGGGGTGGAAAGGAAGAGAGGAGGTGGAAAAGGTGCATGGGAGATTTATGAGGTGGGTGATGGGGGTAACGAGAAGGGTACCAGTTAAGGTTAAGGAAAACGTGTGAGCGGAGCGGGAGTCCGCAATGTACCCCGCAAGAGAAATAAACATTTCACTACTATTATATAAAGATATCGCCGCCACCGCCACCGCCGCCGCCGCCGTGTCAAGAATACAACGAAATCCAAACCCAAACCCAAACCTTGGTTTTAAATTAAACCTAAGCCAAAACCTTGAGTTTGGTTAAACCTAAACCCAAACCTCGAGTTTAGTTAAACCCAAACCCAAACCTTAGGTTTGGTTAAAACTAAACCCAAACCCAAACTTTAAGTTTTGTTAAACCCAAACCTAAACCCAAACCCGAACACCTCCACCATTGCCACCATGCCAAGAATTCCACATCTGCCGCTTCACCGCTCTACTGAACCGCTCCCCTCTTATCAACGCCGTGCCCTTATTTAAACACAGATTTAAAGAATATGGTTTGGAAAGAGTTTAGAAAAACATTAGTACTCCAAATATACAGGTCGTGAGATTTGTTTAAAGTCTTGTCGAAATTTATGGTACACAATGATAGTGGATTAGGCCTGCTGGGAATACAACAAAAACAAACGTGCTATATTAGCGAAACGTGTCGAATCTACTACCGCATACATCGCATAGTGGTGTAATTCCAATCCCGACCTGCTTATTCTATCGTATGTTTATTATGTGTATTCAAAATTCGTGGTACACGATGACAGTGGATTAGGTTTAATTGGGGGGACACCAATTACAAAAAAAAAATTCACCCCCTTTTTTTACCAATTTTATTTATTTTTGACTCTATTTAAAAAAAAAAAAATTTCGTTATGTAAAAAAAAACCATAACTATAAACATTCTTTTTTTAAAAACATTTTACGAAAACATATCTTCCCTAACCACTCTCACAAACACAAGATAGGGGGTTGGCGCGCGAAGCGCGCAGGGGGTGAGGCTACCCTGCATATCGATATATGGATATATCGAACCGTGTCAGTAATCAATGTATCGATTTATCGAATCGTGTCGAGAATCGATAATTTTATATACCGATATATCGAATTGTGTCGAGAATCGATAAATTGATATATCGATATATCGAATCGAGTCAAGAATCGATAAATTGATATATCGCTATATCAAATCGTGCCAATAATCGGTAGATTGATATATTGATATATCGAATAGTGTCAAGAATCGATACATTGATGTATCGATATATCTAACCATGTCAAGAATCGATATATCAATATATCGATCTATCATCAAACCAAAACTTATAACCCAAACCCAAAATATATCGATATATCGATGAAGTTTTGATATATGGAACTGTTTCAAGTATCGATACATCGATTCATCGAACTATTCCAAAAATCGATATATCGAACTATTCCACGAATCAGTATAACGAACCATTTCAAAAATTGATATATCGATATCTCGAACCGTGTCAAGAATCCATATATCGATATATCGAACCGTATCAAGATTCGATGTGTTGATATATAGAACCATATCAGTAATCGATATATCGAAATAGTAAATCGTGTCAATAATCGATATATTGATATATCGATTATTGACACGATTTGATATAGCGAGATATTAATTTATCAATATACCGAGCCATGTCGAGAATCGTTAAATTGATATATCGATATGTCGAATCGTGTCAAGAATCGGTAGATTGATATATCGATCTATCTAATCATGTCAAGAATCAATATTTCAATGGATCGATCTATCAATAAAACCCAAACTCATAACGCAAACCCAAAATATATCGATATATCGATACAGTTTTGATATATCGAACTGCTTCATTGATAATCAAACCGTGTCAAGAATCGATATATCGATAAATCGAATCGTGTCAAGAATCGATAATTGAACCGTGTCAAGAATCGATATATCGATATATTAAACCATGTCAGTAATCGACATATCGAAATATCGAATCGTGTCAAGAATCGAAATATTGATACATCGATATACCAAATCATGTTAACAATCAATATATCGATTTATCAATATATTAATCAAACCCAAACTCATAACCAAAACGCAAAAAAACACAAAGATAAACATTCAAAAAAAAATGTCCAGTACATTTTTCTCTAAACACTGACACAAACACAATACAGAGGGTTGCCGCGCGAAGCGCGCAGGGGGGCGAAGCCCCCCTAGTACATACATATATAATACTAGGGGGGCTTCGCCCCCCTGCGCGCTTCGCGCGCCAACCCCCCATCTTGTGTTTGTGTCAGTTGTTAAAGAAAAACATTCTGGAAAGATGTTTTGAAAAAAAATTGTTTATATTTGTGTTGCTTAGTTTTCGGATATCAGTTTCGGTTGAGCTTGGGTTTTATTGAAATATCGATATACCGATATATCGATTACTGAAATGGTTCAATATATAGATATATCGATTTCTGACTCGATTCAATATAAGGATATATCGATTCTTGACACGGTTCGATATATCGAAATATCGATTTTTGACACATTTCGTTATATTTATACTCGATTCGATACATCGATATATCAATACATCAATTCTAGACACAATTCGGTATATCGATATATCAACTTATCGATTCGTGACATGATTCGACGTATCGATTGTGACACGGCGTCACATTAACGAATTGCCAAATGCCCGTCGAAGTCCGTCACCACACGCAAACCGTTCCCATGTACGTTAAATTTAAGAAAATAATTATAACCAGCGAAATTCACACAAAATGCCTCATCGTCGTCGAGCGTCGTCTCTCTCCCCCTTCCACTGCCAACGTCGTCCCATATCCATAGCCTACGAGCCAGCACAGCTGATCCCTCTCCCATGCCATTGACCCTCGAATACCTACAAAGTGTCCTCAAACCACCCATTACATCAGTCATGCCATTTATTTAATATTAGCTTTCAAGGACTTCACTCTTGAGATAATGTACGGAGAATACGAGCCCAAAAACACACCACTCGATAAACCCACTGGTTGTAACTGGAGAGTTCTCGCTATTAAGACTTGGAATTAGCGTCTGAAAGCAGATCAAACCCAGAATATGTTTGAAAGTTGGCCAGCTTGTGAAAATGGCACTTTATTGTGTATGTAGAGAATCTTAGCGTAAAATCATTATTCCGCGTACAACTGGTTATGATTTCGCTCAGCAAATCTCCATCCGCATAGATTGGTCCTCAAAACCACCAATAGTGATGTAATTGCGTAAGAGAATTGTCAGTTTCGAGGACCTATAGGTTTATACTTGATGGATAAGCTGATGATACAAAACGATACAGTAGTTTTAAGAGCATTTATTGTTATAGTCCCAAAATGTCATCGATAATGCTCCGTGATTATATTTCCTTTACTAACAAAGTAGGTGTCGCACGAAAAAATATTTTCAAAAAAAGGAATGAACTATCAAAGATTTCCTTTTTTTTCGTGAAATGTCCACGTTTTTATAGGTTTTATCTTTGCGTGAAAGAAACTCGCGTTGACGGATCATAGACCTGCCACAATATTCTAGATTACGTTATTTAATTAACTGAGAAATTTCGCATTCGTAAATGAAAACTAAATTTGTAGTAAAAGTCCGGCCCTATAAAAAAAATCCACATAGTACGTGTAATAATAGTTGCTTTGGAAACTTTCAGTACTTTGTGTCACCTAAATTCCTGTCAAAAAAACGTAAATGAATTTTTTCAATGCCATTCCTATGTCCTATTCCATTGATATGCCTACAAATTGTCCTCGAAACCTCCATTGCATCAGGGTTACCATTCATTTGATTCTGGGTTTAGCGAACTTTATTTTTGGGATGATGGACGGTGAAACCAGTCTTCAAATCCATACACCATTCGGTCAACTCATTCCTCGTAACTGGAGAGTTCTCGCTTTGAAGACTTGTGATTATTATCGTATCGCAGATCGAACCACGAATATCTTGGAAAAGCATGGCCCACTTAGAAGGATCTCAGGGGAAAATTACTATTTCTCGTATAACTGATTATGATTCAACTCAGCAAATCTCCATCCGCATAGGTTGGTCCTCGAAACAACCAATGGGGATGTAATTTTGTATAAGAAACGTTAGTTTTGAGGACCTAGGTTGATACTTGATGGATAAACTGATATTACAAAATGATGCACTAGATTGAAGAGTCTATATTACGATAGTACCATAATATTAAAGGTAATGTTCCGTGATTATACTTTGTTTCTTAAAAAAGTAAGCGACACACGAAAAAATATCTTCAAAAGAAGGAATGTATAAATAAATAATTTCTTGTTTTTGTGGAATGTGCGAGTTATTGAAACGTTGATCTTGTCGTGAAAGAATTTCGACCCACGTTAGTGCGTCCATTAACGTGCGTCGAAATTCTTTCGACAAATGGAATGCGTCGAAAATTTACGAATGGGAAATTTCTCAGTTACTTCAATGACGTGATCTAATCTAGATCGTAGCCTAGATCGTAGTCTAGATCGAAGAAATCTAGATCACGTCATTGAAGTAACTGAGAAATTTCCCATTCGTAAATAAAAACTAAGTTCGCAGTAAAAATCCCTCGCCATGAAAAATGCCCTCTAAGGATCCACTGAGTATATTTGATCATTTCTGGGTTGGTAATTTCGAGGACTACGTTTCATCTTAAATATTTTCAGAAGAACATCGTAATAATTCGTGACAATTAGAACACAAATTAATTATTAATCGTTGCTTCAAATCTATCAATAGACCAGTTTTTTTTAAGTATCGAAGGATGGTTTGACCTGCGGAATTATAGTTCCTTACCAAATATTACCAGTAGTAATATGATAAATTAAAATTGCATCAATGTACACAGAATTTTCTACAATTCCCAGAATTTCTCTGTGCTCACACCATACTGTGACGAAAGGCACTGGAGACCTGTTGAATTACCGCAAAACGTGAACTGAAATTATTAGAGTGATTGCTCACTCACAGGTTACTAAACAACTCGCGGAGTAATTGCTCCGTGCGCTCTAACAATAGAAGAATCCCAATGCAATTTCTATCTTTCCTATGACGTTTCTATACCTACAAAGTGTCCTCAAACCACCCATTGCATCAGTCATTTAGTACTAGCTTTTGAGGACTTCACCCTTGATATAATGCACGGCCGGAGAATACGAGCCCAAAAATACACCTTTATTTTAGCAACATCCTTTGAAACCGTCGATAATGCTACACTGTCGTCAGAACTCTCATTGATTCTTTATTAGTGAAAGAGGGTCACCGTTGATAATGCAAATGTTGTATAGTTGTATCGAGGACACCTTACGTGTATAATTCACGGTCCTCGATGACGCAGTTGTAGGTTCAATAATGTCCTCAAAGTGGCAATTACAGATATGAATTAGTTTATCTCTTATTTATCAAAAACTCAAGGGTACATAGGAAAATTCGAAGTATCTATTAATGAACCGTCATCAAATAGACCTTTTTTTTAAACAAAAAAATATTGTCCTCAAAACCACCACGGTGTATATATATATATATACTAGGGGGGCTTCGCCCCCCTGCGCGCTTCGCGCGCCAACACCCGTGTTGTGTTTGTGTCAGTGGTTAGAGAAAAATATTCTGGAAAGATGTTTTGATAAAAAATTGTATATATTCGTGTTTTTTGGGTTTGGGATATGTTTGGGTTGAGTTTGGGTTCGATTGAAATATCGACATATCGATTCTTGACACGGTTCGATGTATCGAAATATCGATTCTTGACACATTTCGATATATCGATAGATCGATTCATAAATCGCTTCGATGTATCGATAGATCGATTCATAAATCGCTTCGATGTTTTGATATATCGATTCTTGACACATTTAGATTTATCGATAGATGGATTCTTAAAACGCTTCAATGTATCGATATATCGATTCTTGACACGGTTCGATATATCGATATATCAATGCTTGACGCAGTACAATTAATTGTAAATCGTGTTCAAAATCTTTAAATAGATATATTAATATATCAATTTATCGATTTTAGACACGACTCGATGTATCGATTCTTGACATGATTCGATATATCGATATATCGATTCTTGACACTATTAGATATATCAATATATCGTTTCTTGACACGGTTCAATATATCGATGCATTGATTCTTGCATTTCCCTTGAATTGGGATTATTTATAAGTGTAACATTTATATTGAATATTAGATTCATATGCGAATATTTATATTGACACGGTTCGATTATATCAATACGGTTCGGTTTATATCAATGCTTGACGCAGTACAATATTTCAATTTATCGATTTTAGACACGATTTGATACATCGATATATCAATTTATCGATTATCGACACGATTCGATGTATCGATATATCAATTTATCGATTCTTGACATGATTCGATATATAAATTTTCGGATACTTGACACGATTCGATATATCGGTTTATCAATTTATCGATACTTGACATGATTCAATATATCGATATACCGATTACTGACGCGCTTCGATATATCGATTCTTGTCGCAGTTAGATATATTGTTTCTTGACATGATTCGACACCCCGACATTTTGATTGTTAAGTTTCTTTGGAATTGAAATTTTTTGTGTAAAAAATTATACATGAAAATTTCTGTCATAATTTATATACGAAAATTTATATATGTTTGGGCTTGGTCTGGGTTTATCGATATATCGATTTTATGGCTTAGGGTTTATGTTTATGACAAATATTATATTTATATATCATTCTATTTATATAAAGATATCGCCACCGCCGCTGTTTCAGAGCTTATAACGGTTGTCCAATTTAGAAAGGATGACCAAGGATCAAGCTTATAACGGGTGTCCAATTTAAACAATATGACCATCTCAACCCAACGTAAACCAAACCTAACCTTACCCAGGTTACCTACGTTACGTGGATTATATATGTAACCATGGTTACCCGGGTTATCTTGGTTACCATGGTTACCATGGTTACCTTAGTTACCTTGGTTACCGTGGTTACCATGGTTACCTTGGTAACCATGGTTACCATGGTTACCTTGGTTACCATGGTTACCATGGTTACCTACGTTACCATGGTTACCATGGTTACCTTGGTTACCTTTGCTACCATACTCACCATGGTTATCTTGGCTACCATACTTACCATGGTTACCATGGTTACCGTGGTTACCATAGTTACCTTGGTTACCTTGGTTACCATTCTATTATAAAATTGACAACGACCAATGGCCTAAGCTACTGGGAATAGCAAAAAAAGAAAAATATATACTACCTTATACATAATATTATTATAATTCTTTTATAATAGTTCAATTGTAATTCTCCCCTATTTTTATAATGTGAAACAAATATAGAACGATCGACCGAAGACGAAAAGGAAGAGCGAAAAAGATGGAAGCAATTCTAAAAACGAAAATGGAGACGGTAGAGGCAGTGGTGCAAAATTTATGTGTGCTTAAACTGGACTTAGAAAGTTATTCAAACAAATTAGATAATACAAAAACATTTGATGGAATTATTTAAGAACATTTAATGCAATTAATTAAGATCAATTATTTATTCAAGAACATTTCAATACATTGTAAATATATTGTAAACCATATATAGATATGTCCTTCCCAGGTTTTTAAGTTTTGGTTTTCCCTGGGGCATTGGGTAAATGGCAGAATATAACTGAGAGAAACCCAAAACAAAAAATAAAGTTTTTCCTCGGTAGATACGATAAGAATTTTCATGTTTGGTTTGGGTTTGGGTTTATGTTTGGGTTTGGGTTGGTATAGGTCAGGGTCTATTCTTGACACGGCGGCGGTGGCGGTGGCGGCGGCAATATATTTATATGATATAGAACGATATATATATATATATACTGGGGGGCTTTGCCCCCCTGCGCGCTTCGCGCGCCGACCACCTGTTTTGTGTTTGTGTCAGTGTTTAAAAAAAAATTTCTGGATTTTTTTTTTAATTGTTTATGTTTATGTTTTTTCACGTTTTGGTTATGAGTTTGGGTTGAGTTTGGGTTTGATTGATATATCGATATATCGATATATTTATTGTTGACATGATTTGGTATATCGATAGATCAATATATCCATTCTCGACACGATTCGATATTTCGATATATTGATTACTGACATGGTTCAATACGTCGATATATCGATTCTTGACACGGTTCGATATAGAGATGGATCGATACATGGAGCAGTTTGATATATCAGAACTATATCGATATATCGATATATTTTGGGTTTGGGTTTGATTGATAGTTTGATATATTGATTGTAACATAAACCGTCAATAACCCCGGTCGCGGCTTGTTACCGGGGCGCAGTTTAGACAAATGTGTGCCGACTCAATCGATCCAGATATTATTTTACGAATCACTATATTGGGCGCCAGGAAGAATTAATTTCCATGTGGCCTCTTGCCTTAGCCACGGGTGTCCCGACCGAAATCTCGCGGAATAGAGCTTATGAGAATACGGCACTGGGAGGTGGATTCGTTGTTCGAGGCTACCGACACGTCGAAATAAATAATTCAATACACCCACGAAGCGACGGAGGAGAAAGGAGAATAAATAAGGAATAACTGCAATGTTTTACTCGTAATTACCGTGTATTTCCTTATGGAGAATCCCTCTCACTCGTACTCGCTTCCTCTCACGATCACGCCTTCCTTCTTTCCTCTCTATAGAGCCCGAGACGGGAATGCGTTCTCGACGACTTCTATCTTTTTCTCCCCGACGAATCGATTGGGATCTCGATTGAGCGAAGTCGGGGGGAACTCGTCTACACGAAACTGTATTTTCACTCACGTAGAAAATACTTTCGGGGCTCTGAGCCGTCTATTGAGCGGTATGCACAAATTTTATGCCGAAACTACCGAACAATGGAATATAATTAAGAATAGAAAATTTCGCACCAAGTTGCTATTCTTCGGCCCTTCTGTCCGTTTGCTGGTCTAGACAAAGACTGAGGCTCTCTCGCCTCGTGGCGCGCGGGCCCACGTTGCCCCAAGCCAATCCCCACTCTTCGACTCTCAGAGGGAAACTCTAGAAAATTCCTCGCGCACCTCGTGTCGCGCGCGAAGCTCAAACAAAGCCGGACTTGGCTATATAACCCGATTCAAATTTATTTTTTTGGATAATTGTTAAATTATGGCCGCAAAGAAGTTGCCGCGCCACATTCCTCCCCGCTAGAGACGAGTACGGTCTTGTTTATTTTCCCTGGCGTGATCGCTCATTCATACACTCTCCCGCGGTACATGTCACCGCGTTGTTCACTCTCATCGTTTATTTTACGGTCCTCCATAATACAGCGCGTTCTTAATGGATAACTTAGCACTAGAGTACAAAAATATGCTAGTATGGCCTCTGTTTTTTTTTTTGTTTTTTTTTTTTTTTTTTTTGTACTTTATGGCACGGTTCTCTTTTCTTTTCTTTTTCTTAATTAGATAAACATAAGTCGGGACTTAGGGTCCTTTAAAGGCGTGAGGGGTTTATATACGAAAAAGAAATCATAAAAATAATAGGAACTGGGATTTTTCCCCTTTTTTTTTTTTTTCTCTCGAGGGCGAACTCAATAACAACCGGAATACTTGCCGCGAAAACTTTACCTTCCGTTGCTGCGTCCTCGGATAGTAAACGCAAAACAAGAAGAAGTTACCCGGTTCTTGGATCGAAGGTCTCGCGCCGGGGCCTCAGTATCGCCTCCGGGAAAGTGATTCCTCCCAGCGCTTCGTCGCGGGTGCGTCCATCTGCGGTTGGCCCCGTCGATTACGGCGACGGTTCTCCCTCTCGCGCCCCTTGCAGCGATCGCAGGCCGGGTTGTAGTAAACCAGCGATACCTCGCACTGCGAGCAGCAGCGGTCTCGTTCTGCCGGAGAGTGGGGCCAAGGGCACGTCTCGTTGGTGACATTGGCGATACTATGCACCGTGCAAAATTGGCTTTCGTACGGTGGCGTATGGTATTGCCACCCATGGTCCGGACGCCCACACTCAAGGCAGGGTCCTTTCTTCCTCCCGGCCTCGTGGTTGGGTCTAAAGGGACGTATCTGGCAGTACGCCGTCTGCGTCCCCCCCGACCTGGTATTGACTCTCGGCGTTTGCGTCGCAAGAGAGCTTCGAGCTATGCGCTGCCGCTGTATGGCCATTAGCTCGAGACGGCGGTCGACTTCGAGGAGTATGTGGGCGTTCATCTGCCCTCGTGAGGTCACGACGAGGTCGTCATCGGACGTCTCGGCTTCGACGGAAGGGGCAGCGGCCTCCTCCCTCGGGATTTCTTCGTCGAGAGCCTCCTCCGCTCGTATGGCCTCGACGGGCTCCATCGGGGGCGCGCGGAGTGCACCCAAGCGATAACTCCGGGGTATTGCACTCCCAGTGCCTGAGCTCGTAGTAGAATCGTCGCTATCGCTCGACGGGTGAAGGTCCAGAACGTCCTCGACAGCCTCGGAAACAATGTGAGGGTCTCTGCTCGTCGACGGCGTCGGTGGCGTCTCGATCGTCGGAGGCGGGGCCTCTATAGGCGGGACCTTTCCCGGTCTTCGGGTCCTCGGCGCCGGTACCGGAGGCCTCTTCATTTTGGCTTCCTGCTGGCGGAGTCTCTCGTCGGAGGTCCTCTCTGGAGAGCGAAATTCGTATGGGCTATAAGCCCGGGGACGATCCCGGCGTCCTCCTCTGGTCCTTCGAGGCATTTCTGTAATTTGACACATATTAGAAGGTTTGTTTTTCGTTTTTCGACCTCTCAGGGTCCTGCGAGGGATTTTGAGGTCCGAAATATGGTATTTCCCAATGGTTTTGCCTTGATTGTCGGCAAGCGTGACAACCAAGGGGGAATGTACATGCTGGATGCAAGCAGGGCCGAGATACTTCGGGGCAAGTTTTGAGCTGTATTTGTTTAATTTATTCGAGAGTTTTCTGTTCGGATAATAGACGATATCACCGGGTTTCAGCGCGGGCACATCTGTGTCGACGTGTTTATTGTATTGTTTTTCCTGCTTATCTCTCGCGCGCTTCATCTCAAGTTCGACCCGGTGTCGAAGTTCGTCCATCCGTCGCACTCGTTCGAGCCATTTTTGGCTTCCGGCGGTCTTCTCCGGCGAATACGTGTCCCCCGGTCTTCGAGGGTCCCACCCGTTGATGAAGTAGAACGGGCTGACTCCTAGCGAGGAGTGCGTCGCGGTGTTGTACGCCTGACACAGTGGAGCGACCAACTCGTCCCACGTGTCGTGATTGGAGTTCTTTAGAAAACTCGAGAGCATTGGCTTGATATTTCTATTAGCCCTCTCGACCGGATTAGCTTGCGGGTGGTATGCTGGCGTGAGTACGTGCTCGTACCCGTGCTCCTCCCGCAACTCGTCGAGGAATTTGTTAACAAATTCGGTCCCGTTGTCTGTTATGACCTGCTCCGGAGTGCCCCAACGGTAGAAGTACTGGCGCAACGCCTCTGCGATGGACTTCCCGTTCGCCGCGGCCAAGGGTGTGCACTCGAGCCACCGCGAATAACAATCCACGACGACGAGGAGTACAGTTTTCCCTCTCTTCGACCTTGGCATCGGTCCTACGATGTCGACTGAGATGCACTCCAAGGATGCTGGAATTCCCGTTGTCCAAGGTATCCTCGCTTCTTCGAGTTGTCCGCCTTGTTTCTCAGGCAAACCTCGCACTGAGCGACGAACTCGCTCACGTCTCGGTACATTCCGGGCCAGTAATACTTCTCTCGAATACGATGGTAGGTCTTTTCTGTGCCCCAGTGTCCAGCGTTGATCGGGCAATGATGTTTCTCGAGTATCGAGAGGATGTCTTCTTCCCGGACGACCATTTTCCAGGCCGTTTTATCCTCCAGGATACTCTTTAAAGGGTGTGGTCGACAGTAGTACAGTCGTCCTTCGGCGTCGACCTTGAATTCCGGACAGACTTCGGGGTGTCTTTTTACTACCTCGATCTTTCTGTCGATCCAGGAATTCGACTGCATAAAACGCAGTCTCTCCGGGGCCGATATAGACTGTAAAATCTCTTGCCACGAAGCTTCTTCGGTCTCGTTCTCGAACTGTCTGGAAAGATAGTCCGGCGCTTCGTTCTCCGATCCTTTGCGATATTCGATCGTTATCTTGTGTGACAAGAGTTTCAGTGCCCACCTGGCGAGTCGAGTGGTCGGGTTTTCCATCGAGACGAGGTATCTCAGACAGTTGTGGTCTGTGACAACTCGAAACGGCGTTCCCTCGAGGTAGCAGCGTAGTTTGTCCACTGCCCACACGATCGCCAAACACTCCTTTTCCGTTGTCGTGTATTTCGTCTCGGCGCCCTTGAGCGCTCGGCTGAGACAGTAGATCAAGTGCTCTTTTTCTGGGCCTCGCTGAGTCAATACGGCTCCAAGCCCTGTATCGGACGCGTCTGTGTACAAGACGTATGGCAAAGTCGGGTCTGGTGCGGAGAGAGCAGGAATATTCTCCAATGCTTTCTTGATGGATTGGAAAGCGTTTTCTTCTTCTTCGCCCCATTTCCACGGGACTTTGACGCTCGTCATTCGATTTAGGGGTCCTTGAACTCGTGCGATGTCCTTGAGATGTCGGTGGTACCAATTTACCATCCCGTTGAATCGTCTAAGTCCTCGTCGATCCCTCGGCCTCTCGATGTTTTTCAGCGGGGCGATTTTCCCCGGATCTGGACGAAGACCATCCTTGTCGACGATAAAGCCGAGAAACTTTACCTCCGGCACGGCGAAGTGACTCTTCTCGAGGTTGACCTTGAGTTTCGCCTCTATCAAGGTGTCGAATAACAAGTTCAGGAGGAGCAAATGGTCATCGAAGGTTCTTGTGGCGATGATCCAGTCGTCGAGATAGACGAATATTGCTCCTATGAGCTCCTCGCGGTCCATCTTGATCAAATTTTGTCGGATAATTTCCTTGAGCTTATCCATAAGCTCTTGGAATGTCGCTGGCGCTCCACAGAGTCCGTAGGGCATCCTCGAGTACTGAAACAACCCTTTCGATTCGAGAATGAAAGCGGTCATTGGTTTCGAGTCCTCGTCCATCGGAATTTGGTGGAATGCCTCACTCAAGTCGACGGTGGAAATGACGACTGCCTCGTGGAGAGCGTCCAGGATCGATCTCATGTTCGGTAGGGGCCATGCGGACATGACCGTTCTCTCGTTCAGTTTTTTGTAGTTGACGCAAAAACGAATTTTCCCGTTCGGCTTGGCGACGCCGAGAGGAGGGAAAGCCCAAGGACTTTGGCATTCCTCGACGTAGCCTTTGGCGCGCAGACGGTCCACTTCCGCGTCCAATGCGTTGCGTATTATCGGTGGTCTTCGGTAAGGCTTCAAGCGTATGGGCGTATAATCTGTCAAAATAATTTTGTGAGAGATTAGATTTGTACACCCCATATCATACGCGTTGAGTCGCTTCTCTACCGAAGATATTAGAGCTTGTAGTTGCTCCGTCTCCAACGCTTTGAGACAGCGCATCTTGTTGGCATGTGCTCTGTACATTTGGAAGGGGATTCGTACAGTTGAGGAGCCGACGGTCCACGTATTGTCGTCGTAGACTCGGACGCCCCAGCTGAGCCAGAAATCCATCCCGAGGATAATCTCATCGATAAGATGTTCCATAACCGAGAACCATTGGATTCCTCCGACGTTCGCGATGTCGATCATGAACGCCTTTTGTATTTGCGGAGTAATCTTCTGATTGTCGGCCAAGGTGACGGGTGCGGTGGAAGTGTAGACTCTCTCACACTCTACAGCGTGTTCCTTGATGGCCTCGTACACGTCCCGATGCATGAAGGAGAAATGTGCGCCCGTATCGACGAGAGCGATAAAACCTTTTCCGCCGATGAAGACGGTCGAGTACAGAGTCGCGGAGCGTGTGTATGTCGAACGCGACGCCTCGATGGTTATCTCTCTCGTGTGTTTCGGTTCTTTTTCTCGCAAAGGGCAACATGCGGGAGGCTTTACCCCACCTGTCGTCGATATCCTTGGTCCAGGAAACTTCTGACACGCTTGAAGACCCGCGTAAATCGCGTCTTCCTCGTCGCTGTCGATTTCCTCTTCGTTCTCCTCTGGAGGAGCGTTACAGCTCGAGTCGGGGAGTTTTCTCGACCCAGAGTCGACGCTGTCTTGTTCTGAGCGCGCTCGCGATTTGTTTGCGTCGCGACGCCCCTTCGCTTTCGCGGATTTACTTTTTTTCTTCTTTTTCTTCGTTGCCTCGTCCGAGCTCGAAGATCTCGCGGAACTCTTCTTCGTCGCGGTCTCCTGTGTCGCTTTGGCGTTTGAAGATTTCTCTGAACTCGTTTTCTCGTTGTTGGGACGTATCCCGTCGGTGAATTTGCCCTTTATGGGGTTCACCTTGGTTCGACTAGATTTCCCTCCAGTCGGGGGTCGGCGTCCGCCTGTAGGTGATTCAATCGAGGTCTCCTCTCGTGGAAGGTCGATTATCGGCTCCCCAGCCGTTGTCGCTTGTTCTCTGAAGGGACTCCCCTCCTTCTCAACGTTCGAGACAGAACGACGGGTATGTTTCTTTTCCGCGCGGCTGTGTGAGACGGCGCGCGCGTTGCCGTGACCTTGGTCCCCCAGGCTCCCTGGTGTTGAGTGGACTTCCGGCTCCGTGGCGGTGGACAGTGCATGCTGTGGTGTCCTTGACGTCGAAGAATTCGCGTCTACCGTTGGCCTTGGCTTGGCTCTTCTCGTTTTCTCTGTTTTTGAGGTTTGTAATTTGGCAGCTTTTTGTCTCTCCGGACGATGCGCTGCAGGATCGCCGGGTTTCGTTAGTTTTTTGTCCCCAGAGGCTTCGCTGGAGGGCACTTGCAGGTGACGTTCGTGACGCCCTTTGTGCGGCATCGGTAGCATCGCTCGACCCAGGCATTCGTGCAGTAGAGAGCGCGATGTCCGGGCTCCATACAATGCCAGCAAGTTGCGTCTCGGAGAGCCTCGAGGTTTGTCTCGGCCGGTAATTCCTCCTCGGAGTGGCTGGAATTTGTCGGTGAGTGAGTTTCGGTAATTTTACTCACCATCTCGTTTTCCGAGTCGACGGTGATCTCCGCGTCTTCCACTCGACGTAATTTCCTCCTCTCGTCGGGTTTCTTCGTAAATCTCGCCGGTCTCGTGGTTTCGCTTCGGCGCGGAGCGAGATGCTCGAGGTCTCTCTCCTCGATCGCCGCAGCTTTTGCGAGTTGGTCGAAGGATGTAAACGACCGATGTCGGAGCTCTTTAAAGAGTTCAGGGCGGAGATGCCGAATTATCCACCCGATCCGGACCTTGATGGTGGGTATCGCGCTGAGCAAGTTAAACTGCTGGTCACACCATACGATGAAATCGCGCGTTGGTTGGTTCGCCCGTTGTTTCTTCTCGGACATGTGGGCCCAGATCTCGCTGTCATCTCGAGCAGGACTATAGAACGACTCGAAACTTTCGACGAAGTCCGACCACGTGTACCAGTTTGGCGAATATAAACGGTACCAAGCGCGTGCGTCTTTCGCGAGTAAATCCGGTACGATTTGAAGGAGCTGCTCCTCCGTGAGGCCCTCGACGTCGGCTCGGCGCTCGATGTCGCGAAGAAAATCTTCGGGCGTAAGGCCCTCCGATGGGAACGTCAAGTTCCAGTCTCGCGCGAGCTTCGCATAATTGTGTATATGCCGGAACGTCGAGTTTAATTGTTGATTCGGGGTTGGGACCGTTGGCTCGAATCTTCGCGGATGCGCGAGCCCCGGGGTGGCGTGAAACGTTCTCGGTGTTTCGAAGTTTCGCGGTTCGCGCTGAGATTCGCGAGACCCTCGGCGGGCTGTCGAATGAGGCTCCGGGAGGTTATGGCGTGTACTCGCAGCACGATCTCGGGTTGTTCGTTCGGGACGCGGGGGGTGTTCCCGTGAGTCACGCGGCACGTTTGACTGCGATCGTCGGCCGGAGATTCCTCCCCGCGGGACTCGACCTTGGTCTCTACGGACACGAGTACGCGAACTAGCGCTTGACGAGGCGCTCGATACGTCAGTCTCTTCATTTCCCGACGGCGCGGTTGTTAAACGCGCGAACAAGTCCATCATTCGCTTATCGCGCTCGATAGCCTCGGATTCGATTTGTAATCGCCACTCGCGGTTTCTCGCGTAGTTCTCCTCCTGTTGTTGACGCCACTCGTGGTATCGCGCGTCGTTTTGTTCTAATTGTCGACTTATTGCCGACAATGCGCTCGCGGTTTTTGCTAGGGCAGCGTCCGGGTCATTCGTTTGACCGATCGCGCTATCGGGTTCGAGGCGCGATCGCGAGCGCGTTTGTATTGTTGGCGCGGGAAATTCCTTTTTTTTCGCCCCCTTGGATTTTTTTTGGTCTTTTGTCGCGCTACGCATAGCGAAATCGGTACGCCGCGGGAGAGGTAATTGCACGTTTAAATGAGCATTGTCTTCGACGGCAAAGTCCGTGCGCGACGGCACTGGATCGCACGCGGGGTCCAATAGGTCGCGTATCGACGTGTTGAGTATATTCTCAGGGTCTGTATCGACCTGTTCTCCCCCCTTCGCGTTGTCTCCCGAGCCGTCTCCCTCTTCGTCTTTCCGAGGCGGAGTTCGACTAATCATTTTTCTTATTCGCGTGTGAATTTAAGCGAGACTCTACTGTACGCGGTTTATTGCACGAGGACGAGCGCGGGTCCGTCGGTGTCGGTGCGCGTCGTTCACTCTATTATTATTATTTTTCTTGTTGAATCCGGGCTCAACAGCTGAGCGACGAATAGACCGCGCGCGGTATAGTCTGAGTGGGCTCACTTTTATTTTATTTTATTATTCCCCGGGTTGTAAATTCCGGGGACGCATAAGAAAAATGCTCGGTTTTGTTATAGCGTTGAGAATATAAGCGTGCTCAAGCGGGTCGAATAGTATTTTCGACTTACCTTCCGATGTTTACGCTACGAGGTTTTTTCAGCGAATTTGTTTTCTCTTTTTTTTTCTTTATTCCCCTCCCCTTTTTTTTTAATTTAAATTGTCGAGTCTCGGATTTTATAATAAATTATAATTGAATGTAATCTTTCTCTTTTTTTTCCCAATTTAAATTGTCGAGTCTCGGATTTTACAATAAATTATTGTTGAATTTTCTCAAAATTGGGTTTTATCAAAATGTTTGTGTGGAACTATATTTGTTCAAAGTGGAATATAATTTTGTGAATTTTTTTTTTTTCCCCGCTTTTTTTTTTTTTGTAAATTGTTGAGGATAATTTATCGTTTAATATTATAATTACAATTAACAATAATTTATTTAATAATTTGTTTAATAATAGGTTGATTATTTATTGAATAATAGACTCGAGCAATTGAATAAACTATTGAAGCTAAATTATGTGATTGAAATATTTTTCTCGAATAATTAATTTTCCTTTAAGTGGGGGTCTAATTTTCGTTGAATCGATGAAATCATGTAGCGTGAGGTCTACGCCAGCACACTATATAGCGTGATATATTCTCGGTGAAGATAAATTTTGGTTCGTAATTTTTTCTCTCAATATTTCTCGAAAGCCAAGACCTCGAGTAAGCAGTACACTCGATGGGAATAGCAGTGGATCTCTATCCGCTGGATTCCTGTACACACAATTACATGCAGAGGAAGAGGATGGGTGAAAGCGTGTATAGGAGTTGAGCGTCTCTACAGACGCATACTCGTGGATGTATTGTATGATTCGACCAGCCGCGTCGGCTCACGTGGTAGTCGAGAGATCGTACGTGTGTCGTCGTTTGTTTACGTTTCGGACAACGGTGTCGCGCGCGGGTCTTCTCACATACACCGGCACGAACACTGCTACACGCGATTCTCGAGAGATGTTTCCCGTTGAATTTAATACTTCGATATTTCAACAAAGGAACACTAGTCTCGCTTTTGGACTGTGGTTATGGTCGGAAATTTTCGGCTTCGTATACTCGATTTGATAATTCCCGAGAATTTATATTTGCCTTTGCCCTTGAGCTATCTGATGTTAAGACACTCGGTGTGTATGCAATAGCTCAATGTTCTCCCGAGTATTGAGGCCTCTAATACACAAGAACGAAACTGAAAAGTTTGGCACAAAGGAAATGATTCTACTAGGTAGAAAGTATTCTCTAAATGAAATTTACGCCTCGGGCCCCACGTTGGGCGCCATTTTGTAACATAAACCGTCAATAACCCCGGTCGCGGCTTGTTACCGGGGCGCAGTTTAGACAAATGTGTGCCGACTCAATCGATCCAGATATTATTTTACGAATCACTATATTGGGCGCCAGGAAGAATTAATTTTCATGTGGCCTCTTGCCTTAGCCACGGGTGTCCCGACCGAAATCTCGCGGAATAGAGCTTATGAGAATACGGCACTGGGAGGTGGATTCGTTGTTCGAGGCTACCGACACGTCGAAATAAATAATTCAATACACCCACGAAGCGACGGAGGAGAAAGGAGAATAAATAAGGAATAACTGCAATGTTTTACTCGTAATTACCGTGTATTTCCTTATGGAGAATCCCTCTCACTCGTACTCGCTTCCTCTCACGATCACGCCTTCCTTCTTTCCTCTCTATAGAGCCCGAGACGGGAATGCGTTCTCGACGACTTCTATCTTTTTCTCCCCGACGAATCGATTGGGATCTCGATTGAGCGAAGTCGGGGGGAACTCGTCTACACGAAACTGTATTTTCACTCACGTAGAAAATACTTTCGGGGCTCTGAGCCGTCTATTGAGCGGTATGCACAAATTTTATGCCGAAACTACCGAACAATGGAATATAATTAAGAATAGAAAATTTCGCACCAAGTTGCTATTCTTCGGCCCTTCTGTCCGTTTGCTGGTCTAGACAAAGACTGAGGCTCTCTCGCCTCGTGGCGCGCGGGCCCACGTTGCCCCAAGCCAATCCCCACTCTTCGACTCTCAGAGGGAAACTCTAGAAAATTCCTCGCGCACCTCGTGTCGCGCGCGAAGCTCAAACAAAGCCGGACTTGGCTATATAACCCGATTCAAATTTATTTTTTTGGATAATTGTTAAATTATGGCCGCAAAGAAGTTGCCGCGCCACATGATATATTATTTCGTGACATCATTAGATATATCGGTATTTCAATTTATCGATTCTTGACACGATTCGATATATCGATATGTCAATTTATCGTTTTTCGACACGATTCCATACATGGATATATTGATAACTGACACGGTTCGATATATTGACATATAAATTTATGGATTCTCGACACGATTCGATAAATCGATATATCGATTACCAACACGGTTCGATGTATCGATATATCGATATACAGGGGGGCCTCGCTCCTTGCATTGATATATCGAATCGTCTCAAGAATCGATAAATTGATATATCGCTATATCAAATCATTCCATAATCGATATATCAATATATCGATTATTGACTCGATTCGATATTTCGATATATTGATTACTGACATGGTTTAATATATCGATATATCGATTCTTGACACGGTTCGATATATCGATATATCGATTCTTGAAACGTTTCGTTATATCGATTTTTGAAACGGTACTATATATTGATTCTTGACACGGTTTGATATATCGATACATCGATACTTGAAGCAGTTTGATATATACAAACTATATCAGTATATCGATATATTTTGGGTTTAGGTTATGAGTTTGGGTTTGATTGATATATCGATATATTAATATATCGAGGGCTTAGGACCAGAAAGGCGTAACCCACAAAAAACGGACTATACTGCCATAAGGGCGTATCCCCAACTTTAACACGGAAGTTCCATAAGAGCAAAATTAATCAGCCTACAGCCAGAAGGGCGTAAGCCCACACTACAATACTGCCAGAAAGGCGTAAGCCACGAAAAATAAAAAAAAGTGGCTTATGCCCGTCTGGCAGATCATTCATCATTTTTTACCGGATTTAAATCGCCTGATTACAGCCAGACGGGCGTAACCCTCTTTTTTTTATTTTTCGTGGCTTACGCCTTTCTGGCGGATAACCGGTCAATTTTTTCCGAATTTCGATCGTCTACTTACTGCCAGAAGGGCGTTACCCCAAAAAAATTGAAAACGTGATGTGTGTGTGTGTGTGTGTGACGTGTGTGTGTAAAATTTTCAAAATTTTCAAATTTTTCAAAATTTTCAAATATATCGAAATTTTCAAATTTTTCAAAAATATTTGAAATTTAAAAAGTTTTTTAAAATTTTGAAACCTTTGAAAATTTTGAAAATTTTAAAAAATTTGAAAAATTTGAAAAATTTTGAAAATGTTGAATAGATTTGGAAATTTTTGAAAAATTTGAAAATTTTGGAAAATTTAAAAAATTTGAAAATTTTGAAAAATTTGAAAATATTGAAAATTTTGAAAATTTTGAAAATTTTGAAAAATTTGAAAATATTGAAAGTTTGAAAAATTTGAAATTAAAAAAAAAAATTTATTTTGAAAAATTTTTAAATTTCGAGTATTAACTATAGCAACGACTAAATATGCGCATGCAACCATTTTGAAAATGGTATATTTCGTTTTTGTTTATATTTCGCATTAAAAAATATTAGCAAATAGCGAATAGTTTCCTGACCAGCAACTACCGAGTTTTTCTGACCAGCAACTCGTCAGCCTGCCAAGACTGGCACTGAACAGATTTGCGTTACACACCTAATCTGGAACTCGACAGTTTACTGGCCATCAACTGGCCAGAAAGATGGAAAACTGGCCAGCATCTTACACAAATCAAGTTTTCAATTTTTTTGGGGTAACGCCCTTCTGGCAGTAAGTAGACGATCGAAATTCGGAAAAAATTGACCGGTTATCCGCCAGAAAGGCGTAAGCCACGAAAAATAAAAAAAGAGGGTTACGCCCGTCTGGCTGTAATCAGGCGATTTAAATCCGGGAAAAAATGATGAATGATCTGCCAGACGGGCGTAAGCCACTTTTTTTATTTTTCGTGGCTTACGCCTTTCTGGCAGTATTGTAGTGGGCTTACGCCCTTCTGGCTGTAGGCTGATTAATTTTGCTCTTATGGAACTTCCGTGTTAATGTTGGGGATACGCCCTTATGGCAGTAAGGTAATGAAAAGTCGAAAAACAGTGGGTTACGCCCTTTTGGTCCTAAGCCCTCGATATTGATTCTTGACATGATTATCGATTTATCGATTTATCAATTCTTGACACCATTCGATGTATCGATATGACAATCTATCGATTATTGACACGATTCGATATATCGATTTATTTATTTATCGATTATTGACACGATTCTATATATCTATATATCAATCTTTCGATTATTGACACGCTTAGATATATCGATATATCAATTTATCGGTTCTTGACACTATTCGATTTATCGATGTATCAATTTATCGACTCTCGACACGATTCGCTAAATCGATATATCGATTATTGACACGGTTTGATATATCGATATATCAGTATGCAGGGGGCCTCGCCTGTTGCGTACTTCGCGCGCGAACCCTCCATCCTGTGTTTGTGTGAATGTTTACGGATGAAATGTCCTTGAACAATGTTTTCAAAAAATTAATGTTTATAAATATGTTTTTTTTAGATAATAAAAAAAAATAAAAAAATCGATTCAAAAATAAATAAAATGCGTAAAAAAAGAGTGAATTATTTTTTTTTGTAAGTGGTATCCCCCAATTAAGCCTTATCTACTATCATAGTGTACCGCGAATTTCGAATACACATAATATACATAGGATAGAATAAGCAGGTGAGGATTGGAATTACACGACTATGCGGTGTATGAGGTAGTAGATTCGGCGCGTTCACGTAATATGGCGCGTTGTTTTTAATTGTATTCCCAGTAGGCCTAATCCACTTTCATTGGGTTCTATAAATTTCAAAAAGACTTTTAAACAAATCTCAAGACCCGTATATTTGGAATATTAATGTTTTTGAAAATTCTTTTCCAACTTTTTTTTTTTTATTCTTCAAATCTGTGTTTAAATAAAGCTGTGGCGCGGATAAGAGGGGAGCGGTGCAGTAGAGCGGTGAAGCGGTGGAGGTGGGAATTCTTGGCATGGTAGCAGTAGTAGCGGTGTTTGGGTTTGGGTTTAGGTTAGGGTTTAACCAAACCCGGAGTTTGGGTTTGGGTTTAACTAAACTCAAGGTTTGGGCTTAGGACCAACCAATCCCCAAGGTTTGGGTTTGGGTCTAAGTTTAACTAAACTCAAGGTTTGGGTTCAGGTTTAACCGAACCCAAGGTTTTGGCTTAAGTTTGAGTTTGGGTTTCATTTTATTCTTGACACGGCGGCGGCGGCGGTGGCGGCGATATCTTTATATAATATGGAACGATATATCATTCTATATTATATAAAGATATCGCCACTGCCGCTGCCGCCACCGCCACTGCCCTTACGACTGCCACCGCCACCACCGGCGCCGCCGCCATCGCCATCGCCGACGCTGCCACCGCCGTTTTCGCCATGTCAAGAATACGACGAAACCCAAACCCAAACCCAAACCCTGGTTTAGGGTTTGGTTGAACCTGAGCCAAAACCTTAGGTTTGCTTAACCCTAAACCCAAACCTCTAGTTGAGTTGAACCCAAACCTAAACCGAAACCTTGGGTTTGGTAAAACCTGAACTTAAACCTCGAGTTTAGTTAACTTAACCGAAACCCAAACCCTAACTTTGGGTATGGGTCGTCCCAAACCGAAACCCGAACCCGAACACTGCCACCACTACTACCGTGCCAACAATTTCCACCTCCGCCGCTTCGCCGCTCCACTGCACCGCTCCCCTCTTATCCATGACCCACCCTTATTTTAACACTGATTTAAAGAATATTGTTTGAAAAGAATTTTCGTAAACATTAATACTCCAAATATACGTGTCTTGAGATTTGTTTAAAAGTCTTTTTGAGATTTATAGTACACAATGACAGTGGATTATGCCTACTGGGAATATAATTTAAAAAACGCGCTGTATTACGTGAACACACCGAATCTACTATTTTGTACATCGCATAGTCGTGTAAGTCCAATCCTCACCCGGTTATTCTATCCTATGTCTATTATGTCTATTCAAAATTCGTGGTATACGATGACAGTAGATTAGATTTAATTAAGATACCACTTATAAACGAAAATTATTCACCCCCTTTTTTTACCCGTATTATTTATTTTTAAATTAATTTTTTTATTATTTTTTTTCATTATCTAAAAAAACATAACTATAAACATGATATTTTTTAAAACATTTTCTTCATACCTCGGTCGAAAGTACGCATTTTTGTCCCCGATTTGCGGGAGGGAAATATATCTTTTCGTCCCTGCGGAAACGTAGCGCGCACCATCTGTGCCGCGGGACGAAAATAAAGCAATGCGGGAGGAAAGTCAAGCGATACGGGAGGAAAGTTAGACCCGGTTTCAAAACGCAGGGATCCCCTCGATCCGAGGGTTATCTGTCAAATGTTTCATAGCAATTGACAAATAACCTTCGGACTAATTAGTGAGTGACAGTCGGAGGCAGTTAAAGGTTTCTAGGTATTCAAAAGTGAAAATAAAAACATGTCCTCATCCGAGGAATCCGAAACGCAAGCGTGTTTTGTGCGTGTGAAGATAAAAAGTCATAAAATATGCAAGTCGTCTTAGTTACTAGTCATAAAATATCCAAGTTGTCTTACAAGGAAGGTATCCCAGGTCGATCTCTCCGACTTTGATCTAACGCATATATGTTGTAGTACATTGAAAACTAAGCGACACGTTTTTTTTTATCTGCCATTAAACACTTTAAGGGGGTGAAACCACCCTCCAAAGTAAGGCATGTCAAGGGGCCATTTGGCAGTTTCACCCACAAGGACATAATATTTTTTAACCAATCCAACTGCAAAAGTTTTCTCATAATGAGAAACGAAAAATGTAATTTTCTCGATAAAAAAAAAAAAACAAGGGGGTGAGCCACCCCTAAATATTATTACATTAATGCCAAAAATGGGCAAATTCAAGTAAAAAAATCTGAAAAAAATATATATTACGTATTAACACAAAATAAAATTGACGTGTTTTTGGATTTTCCCGAAAAAAAAAATTGGCCGGGGTAACTACCCCTGAATGCTGTTTATCTTGCGTGTATGCGAATAATCGTCAAATTCAAGTTCAAAAATCTGAAAAAATGTATATTGCGTATAAACACGAAATAATATTGCCTTGTTTTTGGATCTTCCCGAAAAAAAATATTGGCCGGGGTAACTACCCCTAAACGCTGTTTATCTTGCCTGTACGTGAAAAATGGTCAAATTCAAGTCCAAAAATCTGAAAAAAATGTATATTGCATATGAACATGAAAGAATATTGCCTTGTTTTTGGATCTTCCCGAAAAAAAATATTGGCCGGGGTAACTACCCCTGACGCTGTTTATCTTGCGTGTATGCGAAAAATGGTCTATTTCAAGTCTAAAAATCTGAAAAAATGTATGTTGCGTATTAACACGAAATAATATTGACTTGTTTTGGATCTTCCCGAAAAAAAATATTGGCCGGGGTAACTACCCCTGAACGCTGTTTATCTTGCGTGTACGCGAAAAATGGTCAAATTCAAGTCTAAAAGTCAGAAAAAATGTATATTGCATATGAACACGAAATAATATTGACTTGTTTTGGATCTTCCCGAAAAAAAATTATTGGCCGGGGCAACTACCCCCGATGAAAAAAAAATTCATTCGGGCGGTTTTTACTCTACGTACACGTTTCAAAGGTGATCGTGAAGAATTTAATTTTATACAAAATACTGAATCTGCAAGGCAGACGTCGAAATCGAAGGCTGCAAAAACGTTGCTGTTATTCGATGTTCATGGTGTAAAAAATCCTTCTGCTTGATACACTTTTTCGACGATTATCATTATTGTTCAATATTCGAAAATTAATAATTTTTGGTTTATCATTTTCGTAACGATAAGTTATACCAATAAAACGTATTAAACTTCATTCGAAAAATTACCTTGTCTTGATTCCCGATGATTTTTTTGTTTAAGCATTTGATGATATCGTGAGAAAACAAACAAACGTTAACAATTCAAAGCATTTAGGGGTAGTTACCCCGGCCAATATTTTTTTTCGGGAAAAACCAAAGACACGTCGAATTTCCTTTGCGTTCATACGCAATCTATTTTTTTCAGATGTTTAGAGTTTATTAGACCATTTTTCGCATACACACAAGATAAACAGCGTTCGGGGGTAGTTACCCCAGCCAATATTTTTTTTCGGGAAAATCCAAAAACAAGTCAATATTCTTTTGTATTTATACGCAATTTACATTTTTTCACATTTTTAGACTCCAATTTGACCATTTTTCGCATGCACGCAAGATAAACATCGTTCAGTAAACGAGTTTATCGAAAGTAAACGAGTATTGAAGAAGCGTGGAATTAAAATTATGGTAAAATGGCTGGGTTTCGACAACGCACACAACAGCTGGATAAAAAAATCTGAAATAAATTGAAGAAGATAAACTTTATTTTTACCCCCCCCCCCCCCTCCCGCCGTGATTGAAAATCACAAACAATAGTTTTTTAATCATTTTTTCAATTATTTTTTTATTTTATTTTATTAAATTATACATAAAGGAGAGGAAGAGCGAAGGATCATTTTAGAAAGAGGAATTTCACAGCTAACGTTTTTCATTTTTTTATTTTTTTTGTGTGGGCTACGGAAAATATGCTGATAGTTGCATCAAAATCTCGTGAAACCTTGACAGATTCCGCCTACTCTCACCGCTCGAAGATGTATGGTTCCATGTAAGTATCTTCGCTTGCTACATCGTATCCGCATGGTACAGTATCAGTAGACTTTGGGCACACAATTCTTTTATCATCCTGCCAGCTTAATACTATTCTATTTTGCCTAACCGTCTCTAAAATATTTTTTGGTCTGCGTATCATGTGCTGGGTCCTAATTAGGGTTTTACAATGAAATAGGCACTCTGTTTGGTCATCGAACGTGATGGTTTTTAAAGTCGCTTCTCTAACGGCCTTTGCACGTTTATTTTCAAGCTCATTACATTGTACTTTATACAACTTTGCCCTAAGCCCTATAAACTCGGTCATAATTTTACCGTTATTTTCATCTTTCATATGACCCAGCACTTTTTCTGTTAGCAGGAGGTATTTAATAGGGATTATTTGTCGCGTAATCGAATTTATCAAATTGGTGTATGTCACGTCTCATGGATTCGTAGATATTTGGAGTAGTTACGTGATAAATTAGGCCATCCGTATCTATGTACAATAATTTTGCTTGCTTGCCGAATGAAACCTTCATATAGTTATAGTGAAAATGGTATAAATAGATTTCAAACAGATTAAGAATTTCGAATCCAGCATATGAGCCGTTTGCTCAAAGAATGACCTAAGTCAAATTTGGTCGTTTTGAGAAAAAGCGATTTAAAGATTCAGCATTGTATTTCAAATTGTTAGGTAAAAAAATGTATAATTTTTTGAATTTATTTCAAAAACACACTCCTGAGTAAAGATTCAAGACCATAAAATCGTTATGAAATATATTTTAACAACACTGAAATGTATAATTAATACAAAATGATTTAGATCGTTTTTTCAGCGAACTACTTAACCCTTTCAAGCACACATTTTTCTTTACGTGTAATCGACTTGAAACTTTGTACTCGGGGAGTAGTAAGTGCACCACCCTGCCCTCCTCCCCCCACTCCTATCCCCACTTCTTCCCCCACCACTCGATTTTCCCCGACCATGCGGCTGGGTGAGTCGAGTGTAGAAGTGGCGTTGTGTGTGTGGGTGAGGTGAGGACAGGGGGGAAACTCCAAAGTGGTGCACATTATTATTATATTTCAAATTTTATTATTATTATTATTTTCAATATTTCCACCTCTCTCTCCGATTTATTATTTTTTACTTTTATTATTATTATTATTATTATCATTCTTGAAATTTTTTCCTTACCCTTCTGCCGAGGCTATTACGCGCATCTCTCTCTCTCTCTCTCTCTATCTTTCTCTCCCGCGTCTGTAGCTCATGTTTTTTTCTCTCTTTCTCCTCCTCTCGCACACACTCTTCTACTGTTTTGCACACACCTTTTCTCTCTCTCTGTCTCTCTCCCGCGTCTGTCGCTTAGCTCTCTCTCTCTCTCTCTCTCTCTCACTAATGCATTAACCACTGAGCTCCGAGAAGCACGCGAGTCTTATCACTATAATCGTCTCTCATCTACAGCAGTTCCCTCTCTCCTGTGGAGGGAGCTCGCATTCTTGGGCCTAACGAAGACAAGAGGTGCTACCCCTTTCTCCTTCTTTACTCCCGATGATCTAAACTCTTACTTCGCAAATCTCTCTTCCTCTTCTCTGCCCTATCCTTCTTCTCTATCTTCTCTCAATCTCCCCCCTCTACGTCAAGGCCAACCGATCTTTAACTTTACAGAAATCACTCCTGCATCACTAAGCCGTGTTTTCCCACCATTATCACCTTCCTCCCAGTCTGAAGGTCCCGATAAACTCTGTCTTTTTTCTTTGAGCAAGGCAGCTCCTTTCCTCTCTCCTTTTCTTTTAGATATCTTCAACTCGAGTCTTCGCCACTCTCTCACTATCCCTTGGAAGAGAGCGTTCATCCGCCCTCTGCTTAAAAAATATCCCCCATCCTCGTTATCCGATACGAGGCCTATTGCCAATCTTCCTGAACCATCCAAAATCTTTGAGCGTATTGTTCACCTCCAGGTATCTCAATTCATGGACTCAAATGGATTGTTCGACCCCATGCAGTCGGGCTTCAGAAAGCGGCATAGCACTCAAACCGCCCTTCTCAAGCTTAATCAGGACATAAGGCAGGCTGTTGACGATAGAAAACTGACCATTCTCGTTCTCTTCGATTTTAGCAAGGCGTTTGACACCGTCCCTCACTCTCTACTTCTCCTTGAACTTCGTTATCTGGGCTTCTCTGATTCGGCTATCTCCTGGTTCCTTTCGTATCTCTCGGATCGTACCCAGGCTGTTGTGAGTGACATCGGAGCGGTCTCAGCATGGCGCAGCACCAATCTGGGCGTCCCCCAGGGCTCGGTGTTGGGTCCGCTCCTTTTCTCCATCTTCGTTCGCAACATAGGTGCTGGTTTACTCTTCTCCAAGCATCTTACCTATGCCGACGATACACAGATCTATCTCACTTGCAGCCCTGATGATCTGGTGAATGCCCTTCATAGAATGTTCCAGGATGTTACCGCGATCTCCAACTTTGCGTCCTCCCACGGACTCACTCTCAACCTTTCAAAATCTAACGTTCTCATTCTAGGGAGTAGTGCCTTTATCAACCGGATTGACCTTTCTACCCTTCCTAAGATCGAGGTTAATCAAACAGTTCTGCCTTATGCTACTGAAGTCCGCAATCTCGGCCTGCTCATGCGGTCGAACCTCTCCTGGCGCTCTCACGTCCTTTATATCTCGAACAGGGTGAATTTCACCCTTTTCCGTCTCAAACACAATATGAATTGCCTCTCCGTACGTCTCCGAACTATGCTTGTTTCCTCTCTCATTCTTCCTCTTTTCGACTACTGCTCTCTCGTCTATAACGATCTGACCGATGAACAGAATCTGATCCTCGAGCGTCTGCTTAATAAATGCATCAGATTCATCTTTAGGCTGCGCAGGGATGAGCATATTTCCCCTTATCGTAATGCTCTTTCTTGGCTCAAGGTCGCAAATCGTAGATTGTACTTTATGGGGATTTTTATCTTCAATTCGCTTCGCAACGAATTGCCCGTCTACATCAACGATCTGCTTGTACGAGCTCCCGTTCCCACTCGCCCTTCTAGGGCCGTTGTTCCACCAACCTTCGCCATCCCCGTCCACCGCACCTCGACGCTTCAAAATTCTTTTGCTCTGGCTGCGTCTTATTTTTGGAACTCACTTCCTCTTGCCCTTACCTCGCTTGAGTCTCTTCCCGCTTTCAAGAGGGATCTGCATGCCCACCTCCTGCAGTTGCAATGACCAGAGTTGTTTTATTCGGATTATTCGTTTATCTTATTTTGTTTTGTTTTGTTTTCTTTCACTCAATGCCCTGCACATCTTTGTTTATCTAATTTTCCTCGCTATATATGCATATTCTTCGTTACTCTAGATGCATCACTTATTTTCTTTCTATCACGCTGTATTATTTTTAGTTTTTAGTTTTAGTTTTATTTTTATGTAAGCATTTGTATTCTTATTTGCCTAAGGCCTGCCATGGCATAATAAATTTAATTCATTCATTCATTCATTCATTCACTATTCTAACTCGTTGCTTATTCGGTTTTAAAAAAGTTGTTTCAAATCGATGGAAAAGAGAATCGCCGCACCGCGCAATTATGAAGAAGTTTAAAAGTACTCATACTAGCACTCAAAAATTTTTTCCGATAGAATGAAAACCCGCACAGATACAATCATCATACTCATCTCCGTGAGCCACGTTTTTATTAAATATTTTTATTAGCACGAGCACGCACGTTAATCCTCAGGGCGCATAAATTATTTAAACGATTAATATTTTAACGGATCAACGTTGCGAGAACGTTTTACCGATGTTACACGATTAAAAAAACAACGTATACTGAGCTCTACAGCTGCTTGGAGGCAAGCTCCACGCACCTTTAGGGATAATATTTCGAAGACTTCTCGGCGCGCGCGAAATGCACCGTCAGCACCACGTGCATGTCTCATCGTCGCTCAGGCTTGCTCGAATTCGATCATCTTTTTATTCGTATGGAGAATAATATATTTGAAGTATATGATCTGAATATGTGATCTGAAGATGCAACGCGAGTATACGTGCAATAGGTATACGCTGCGAATATACATAGGTATAGCAGCAGTTCCTTTACATACAGGGCGAAGAATAATTTAAAATGGTGCAGATCGCAGGCAGGAATGCTTGTGATCTGTGACTGTAGAATCGAATGACCTCATCTACAAGAGCATAGCAATGACTGATTGTGTTCTCCATTATGTATGTTTTTTTCAAATTTTTTTTACCGGGAGGGAAAAGTTGCATAGCTCTCACCGCTACACATACATGCTACATGCTGTTGTGTATAAAGCCATGTCAGCTAATTTGCACGTGCCAAGGTTTACTTTGTTTTGACGAAAACTGAACTGCTACAGGCTTCTCAAAACTAACTAACCTTCTCAAAACTACTCGAATCAGTTTGCTACCCAATTATAAATTATTGGAAAAAAAATCTCGTCGCCCCATTATTATCGTCAAAAATCAAAAACAAAAATTATCAATTGAAAATAAGCAAGTTCAAAATTATTCTCTACCGTTAAAAATATTTTATTTATTGAAAAAAATTTTTTTTTTCAAAAAAAGTGTCGAAAGTTGAGTTCGAGGCTCGGCAGAGAGCTATGGTAGAGAGCAGCTATTGAGCTCTCCTCTTTATGCGGTTTTTCGCTAATTATGTCTCTCTCTCTTTCTCTTTCTGTATCCATATCTTTTTTTCATGCTGAAGAGTCTTTCTATCGCAGCGATAGCGGGCATTTTTTATATTTTTCGATGCACACCGAATGATCAGGTATAACACTACGATATTTCTCGATTTGTCGAGGCGCGTGAAATGCATCATCAGCAGAGCAACAGGCGGCTACGTGTCGTCTTCGCTCAAAATGCTGCGAATCTCTTCTTATTTTCCATTTAATGTGTTTTATAGGTGTTGTACGTGTCGTAATGATTTTACTCGAAAAAAATTTTTCGAAGAAAAAAGGTTTTGAGAATGTGCAAGGGTTCGTCCTGCTCTTTCGACAAACTAAGGCCTTGCATTACATACGCATCTTGCAAATATCAAATAATTTTATCGGTGGAAAAATACGCTTACCTGTATCAGCCCCGTGGCTCTGAATATGCATAACTGTCTTCATTTACGAGGGTTTGAACGCTGCTACTTCTTTTCATACACATTTTTTCACGGGTCATGTATATTAAATGTTACTATTTTTTCTTTGAAAAAATAAAAGCAACCGGAAATCGTTTGTTGATCGTTCGTTTATATCACTCGTATGAAAAATGTTTCCGAGAAAAATTATTTAAATTTCGAAAAAATTTAAGAAAACTTTGTGTTGAAACTCACTCGTTTCTTTCATTCGTATAGTTCGTTCGTATAACCCGTATCGTAATGATTTCGTCGTAACAATTTTAAATGAAAAAACATTTTTTCGAAGACAAATATTTTGATTATAAATTACATTAAATTGATTGGAAACTCGCTCTTGTCGTTCGTTCTTATCACTCGTTTCGTTAATTCGTAAAATTTCAAAAAAATGTTCGAGAAACTATAATGTTATCGGAAACTCTCTCGTCGTTCGTTAGTATCACTCGTATCGTTCCTTTCGTAATAATTCTACTTGAAAAAATTATTACAAAGAAAAAAGACTGAGAATAAATAAATTTTTTCGGAAAAAGATTTTGATAATAAATTTAATTGAAATTGATTGGAAACTCTCGCTCTCGTCGTTTGCTTAGTTCATCCCTATCGCTCGCTCGCATCCTACATATTATTTGCGCGTATCGATCATGTTTAATTAATTTTTAGAAGAAATGTTTGAGAAACGAACAACTTTTTCGTAATTCGCTCTTGTCATTGGTGCGTATCGGCTTCTCGTATCGCTGGTATCGTTTGTGTCGCAATAATTTTACTTCAAAAGCTTGGGTTTGGGTTTGAGAAACGAAACTTTCATTACAAACGCCCTCTCATTAATCGTTCGTTCGTTCGTTCGTTTGGGAAATATTATTGAAAAAATTTTTGAGAAACGAAAATTGTATTAAGAGGCACGGTAGTGCCTCGAGACAAGTACATTTCCTCTCCTTTACCGACATGTCGAGAGGTACTACAGCCTCTTATACGCCACACATCTGGCTTATACACGGGAGTATATCTATATAACGAAACTTATTTTCCGAATTATTAATGAATTATACGGACTTAGGCAATGATATCAACACGAATATTTTTTATTTTTTTTTCTCTTTCGATCGGTACCCAAATGAATGCTGTAGCTATTGACATATGGGAGATATTGCATTTTATTATTTTCATTCGACGTACATCATCATCATCATCATTTTCTTTTTTTTTTTGTCTCCGCCACAAATTTTCGCACCGCCCGTGAATCTAACCGCAAATTCATCGCTCACCTGTCACACCAGGCTAAAAGGCTGAAATCACGTATGTCATGTTACGTATGATCTTTGGTTAACGAAGCTGCCTTCGTTGCTTCGGCATTTCTGAAAGTCGTTTACGCGATTTTTTTATCGTTACTTTGAGATGAAAGTTCAGAGGTTTTATTACGAAAGTGAAGTATAAAAATAAATTGAAAAAAAAAAAAAAAACGAACAATGTTAGAGTATTATTTTATCATTTTCGGACAGAACCGGTGAAAAAAAAAAATTATATACTTATAGGTGCGTTCTCGTAGTGATATGACTCCCCATTTAGTGGTTATATTGGTGTATTTCGAAAAAAAAATATTGATTATTAATTAAATAAAGTTTAAAGTATATTAATGAAACAGAATTGTGTTTTTTTCCACAAACATCAAAGTACATTCAGCATTTTTATTTTTAACATTGTTTATTTCATTTTAATTATTATTTAAATGATATTTAAATTCCAAGTGAACTTCATAAGTTCTTTGCATCGTGTAATTTCGATTGAATATTTTCTTTTTGTATCTCTTCCCTCTCTCAGGATCATCAGGACTTCAAAAGGTTCCGTGAGCATTGCTTGTTATCGATATGCCGGAGCTCTTCTAACGTTTTTTAATCCGCACATGATCTACGCCATCAACTCCGAGTATTCTATTTGACATCATACAAGTCCCAGCTGCACTGCCTTATTATCACAGATTTCATCTGAATGCAAACCAGAGAAGCTCACACAATTCTAGACAGAAAAATAGTATGCGTCATCAAGTAAACACAGAAAAATTAGTTACATCGCTAAGCCGTCACAAAAACATTTCCCCATACAGGGATTTGACCCAATAAATTTGGCCCGTATCTAACTTGATAAAAAGAAACTCGTTGCGCCATCAACTTGCTACAATAAAACACAATGCACCACCAATTTGGAATAGAAAAATTCGACGCATCACCAACTCGACGCACAAAAAATCACCTACGGGCTATCTCGATGGAGATATACTCTCCCATGGTACAGTTTCACACAGCGAAAACTCTCATGCGGCGTAACTTGGTCCGCTTCAATTCTCAACCGACGCAACCATAGTCCGTTAGACTGTGTAGAGTTGGAGCGGGCCGAGCTGTGCCACGAAAGTTTCGCTGTGGCGAGTTACGCCAAGGGAGAATTTTTCTGTGTTGGCATGCTCTGGCAGTTTTTGCATGTCGAATTGGTGATGCATCGAGTTTTTCCATGTTGAATTGGCAATATGTCCAGTTTAATTGGAGCAAGCCGATGGTGCATTGGGTTTTTCTGCACCAATTTAATTATAGGCTGAGTTTGTCTGGGTTATGTCGCTTCATGGGATTTTTTTTGTTTTACAGTGCAATGTGTCGAATTTTTCTGTGTTCAGTTAATTATGTGTGTGACTTTTATGAGCAGAATTACGTGGGTCGGGTTGAGTCTGCATTCAGTTGGTATCTGTACAAACAAAGCTTTACCATTCCATCGCTAAGAAAAAAAACATAAAGCTCAATATTATAAACAGACTATCGAAAAGCGATGCCTATGATTTTATATCTTAGCGATGGTGCATTGTATCAAGAATCAAATACTCAAAGTTATTCGGATAGGTCATGCGAGTATTCTCAAAAATCGGGATACCTCATTGATAACATGTTGTACGCATGGAACATTCTGAAGTTTGCTAAGCTTATTAAGGGGGTCAGGTACCGACAATTTCACATCCAGAACCTCTAACGGTAGAGACTGGCTGATTTTTGTCTTGATATCATTTCTCATATCAAAATACCTCATGAAATTTAGAAAAATTAATTTTTTCCCTATTTTCAAAATAATTTTTTTCGAAACCGTTGATATATCGAAAATCCCATCTGCTAGATTATTCATTGTGATAAGTGTTATATAATTTCGTCCAGGTAAAGTTTTATTACTTGATCATATCGAAGAATTTTTTTTATTCAGGCCATGGAATCCATTTTCTTCTTATTATATTCTACCAATTAATTTATCACACATTTGGAAATTGTTGTGCCATTAATGATGTTGAAATTTGCATCGTTGGAATGCAACGAAAATAGGTTTTTTTTATTAAAAAAAAAATCATTTCCAGTATTTCTGACGCTTCTCTGGCATATTTAGGCCCCAGATCGCAAAAAAAAAACCGAAAATAAGGTTTAAACGATTTTTGACTTCGAGACAATACTGGAAATGATTTTTTTCAAACTTTTTTCGTTGCATTCCAACGATGCAAATTTCAACATCATTGCCATTAAATGGTATCTCCTCCTACAATTTTGAACTTTGAGGGTTGTAGATTTTTTTACACATTCTTTGGGTCACAATGAACAATCTAGCAGATGGGATTTCCGATACCTATCTTAACGGATTCGAAAAAAATTATTTTAAACACGTGGAAAAATTAATTTTTCGAAATTTTATCAATGTGAGGTATTTTGATACGAGAAATGATATCAAGACCAAAATTAGCAAGTCTCTACCGTTAGTGGTTCTGGATGTGAAATTTTCGGTACCTGACCCCCTTAAGGATCTAATAAACGAAATGCAAATGATATTTAATGTCTTAGTTGCTAGATTGGGGCCTCTGAATTTGTAAAATAATGAAACCATCGCATGACGAAATGTTTTGGAAAGACGAAATTCATCCCCTCAAAAATTCTTTAATTCTAGCCTGAGCAGAGCAGTCACCATTCGAAGCTTTCACATAGAAGTTACATGGTAAAAATATATATAATCCTTTGCAAAAAGAAGCCAAATCCCCCCAAAAAACACCATAAATGGTGTACAAAAAGTTGAGACAAGTACATTTCCTTGCATCGTTTTATCTTTCCTTACAAAAATATGTCAAACATAAATAGTTGTAAAATAAATCCTCACAAAAAGTTCTCAAATAATTTCAAATCATCCAACTCACAGTTGCCAAGTACATCCAGCATTTTTATTGTTTCTATTATTTATTAACCATTTATAAGTAGGTCACAACTCCCGAAAACGTCTTGAAACGGGACTTAGGGACTTAATCTAAAAATGTATTGTTTGAAAAATTTTTATTGAAAAAAATTCGGATTGAAAAAAAAAATTCGAACGAAGTACTTGGCGAGTTCGTAACAGGTAGTCCGTACAGTCATTTTACATAACTCGCCAAGTACTTCGTTCGAATTTTTTTTTTCAATCCGAATTTTTTTCAATAAAAATTTTTCAAACAATACATTTTTAGATTAAGTCCCTAAGTCCCGTTTCAAGACGTTTTCGGGAGTTGTGACCTACTTATAAATGGTTAATAAATAATAGAAACAATAAAAATGCTGGATGTACTTGGCAACTGTGAGTTGGATGATTTGAATTTATTTGAATACTTTTTGTGAGGATTTATTTTACAACTATTTATGTTTGACATATTTTTGTAAGGAAAGATAAAACGATGCAAGGAAATGTACTTGTCTCAACTTTTTGTACACCATTTATGGTGTTTTTTGGGGGGATTTGGCTTCTTTTTGCAAATTGAAAACACACTCTTGTCTTTCGTTTGCACCGTACTTTCCTATTGCTCGTGATGTTCGTTCCGATCGTTCGTTCGTATTGCTCGTGTCGTTCGTTCCGATCGTTCGTTCGTTCGTTCGTATTGCTCGTGTCGTTCGTTCCGATCGTTCGTTCGTTCGTTCGTTCGTTCGTTCGTATCGCTCGTGTCGTAATAATTTTACTTGAAAAAACTTGTTCGGAAAATTTTTTTGAAAAATGTTTGATAAGTAAAATTTTTATTGGAAAACCACGCCGTCATTCGTATTGCTAGCTCGTATCGCTCATATCGTTCCTGCTGTAATAATTTTAGTGGAAGAACTTTTTTCAAAGAAAACCATTTTGATAATAATTAAATAAAATTGATTGGAAACTCGCTACTGTCGTTCGTACGTACCGTTTGCTCATTCATTTCGTTCCTTCGTATAATTTCGAAAAAATGTTTGAGAAACACGAGTATTATTGGAAACTTGCTCTCGTCGCTCGTTAGGACTGTTCGTACCAATCGTGTCGTAATAATTCTACTTGGAAAAATTTTATCAAAGAAAAACGACGTTGGGCCAAAATTTATTTGTTTCGAAAAAATATTTCAATAATACAGTTAGTTAAATCGATTGAACACTCGCTTTTGTTGTTTGTTTCGTTCATTTGTATCGCTCATTCGGATCATTCGCACGTATCGTTCTTATTATTTGCTCGCATCGATCATGTTTTATTAATTTTTAGAAAAAATGTTTGAGTAACAAACAACTTTATTGGTAATTGGCTCTTGTCATTTGCGCGTATCGTTCCTTCGTATCGCTGGTATCGTTTGTGTCACAATAATTTTACTTGAAAAAATGTTTAAGAAACGAAACTTTCATTGGAAACACGCTCTCGTCGTTTTTTCATTCATTCGTTCGTTTTGTCGGTCGTTCGTATCGTTTGTTTTGTCGTTCGTCCGTATTTTTCATTTTGTCTTTCGTTCGTATCATTCGCTTATTTCTTTCGTTCATTCGTATCGCTTGTATCGTAATAGATTTATTACGAAAAATTTGTTCGGAAAAAGTTTTGAAAAAGGTTTCAAAAACAATGATTTTTTTGCAAGTTCGCTCTCGTCAATCGTTTGTTCGTAGCGTTCGCTCATTCGTTTCGTTCATTCGTATCGCTCGTTTGTCCGTATCGTTCGCTCGTATCGTTAATATTATTTGCTCGTATTGCTTGTGTTTGAAGGAATTTTTCGAAAAAAATTTCGTAAAAGTTTTTAAGAAAAAACTTTATTGGTAACATGCTCTGGTCGTTCGTTCGCATCGTTCTTTCGTATTGTCCCGTATCGTTCATGTCGTAATGGTTTTACTTCGAAAACTTTTTGAGAAAAAGTGTCGGAAAAATGTTTCAAACATTTATTCGAAGCTCTTGTCGCTCGTTCTTATCGCTCGTATCGTTCATGTCGTAATAATCATACTTGAAAAACTATTTTGGAAAAAATTTGAAAATAATGTTCAAGAAACAAAATTTTTATTGGAAACTCGCTCACGTCGTTCTTCCATATCGCTCGTACTGTAATAACTTCACGTGAAAAAACTTTTTCGGAAAAAATTTCGAAAAAACTTTGGAGAAACGGAAATTCGATTGGAAACTCTCTTTCGTTAATCGATCGTACCGTTCCCTCGTTCGTTTCGTTTGTCCGCATCGTTCGTTCGTATCGTTCATATTATCTGCTCGTATGGGTTCTGTTTAAATAATTTGTCGGGAAAAAATTTCGAAAAATATTTGTGACATGAAAAGTTTGAGAACCTTGTATCATTCGTATTATTATTTGTTCGTGTCACTCATGATTAAATAATTTGTCAGAAAAAATTTTGAAAAATATTTTTGAGAAAATTTTTTTTTTAATAGTAGCTCGCTTTTGTCGTTCGTTCGTATCGCTCGCTCATTCGTTAAATATTGGTCGCTCGTAATGCTCGTATCGTTCGTGTCGTAACAATTCTCCGCTGTTTAAATAAGAAATAATAGTAGGCGAGATGGGCAAATAGGTTTTTACATAAATTTTTTATTAAGAAAACATAGATGCGTGTACATACGTAAATACAAAATTATATCTAACTACAATAGCCGTATGGTAACGAACCATACTCCCCGTCACATCTTCGTTCGACGCTTGACGGTTTGCACGTTTTTGATTTGGGATGCGTAACAACCTGATGGAATGGTGTGCGCCGAATCGCATCATAGTGCAGAGTAATTGGCTCCTCTCTCTCGCCAACTATAAACGCACGTACAGACCGATAATTTATCAACGAGATATTTGCAAAATTTAGTGTTACACCTTTGACTTTGCATACTTCGCTTTCCGAGCCATCAGGTGTTCACACAATAAATGAATAAAATTTCGGTCCGCCGGACACGAACGACTTAATATGACTACCCTCTCCGTAACTGCTAAGCTCATCCGTCAGATCACCGAGAAGCTGACCGATCGGCGGTTCGTACTCATTCGGATCTTTTTTCGTCACATAGATACACGAGTCTGTATCGCAGTACAATGCACGTCGGCCCAAGCGCTCGAGATAGCTGTACAATTTTAAGCGCGCCTGAGCGGTGGTGTATGCTGCAATTACGGCATTAGCTATGGAAGATGGCTGTATTGCCTTATCGGTTTTCGTATAATTGACGTATAATATATCATTCTTTACAGGAAGTATGCCGGTGATCTCATACTCGGGACTCGTCAGTAGTTCCATCAATTTTTTCCGGGTAGAAACTATCACGGTTTGCGGCAGATTTTCACGTTGCCCAAATTTTCCCCAACATGAATTGAAGCATAACTTTGCTACTGAGCGCAACCCGGGATTCTTGGATATATTAGCACGATCTAATTTAATACCCTCAGAGCGCTCAAAGTCAGCAATATATTGATCTTTCGCAACCTCGTCCTGCAAACAATTTTCGGGCCAGCCACTAGCTTCCTGCTTAATTTTGAGAAATGTGTTGATGTATTCTGCAAAAAAGCCGCCATTTCGAGTGTTACGGTCGAACTGCGTGATCTTGTATTGTTATATTTCGATTACACGCATTACTCTATACCCACACGAAACATCTTTTTGTATCTCGTCGACAACCCATGTCCCCTCAAAAGTACGATCCACGGGATTTTCATGCGTACATTCTTCCTGACTCATCATCTCGCAACAGCTACGATAGAGAGCGAATAGTAGGCGATGATGCATGCGTACAGGTAGCACCGGGTGATAAAGGTTGCGCGGTGGTAATACAACGCACTTGACGAGCCCCTCAACGCACGAAAGATCGGTATTATCAGCACCCGTCAGTTCCATACACTCGTCGCCTACATAGACTTTCGGATGGCCGATAGGATATTTACCAAACTTGCAGATATACAGGTATAATGAGCAAACGTCGACGTAACGTATCTCCTCTGGATCTTTCGCATCGTACAGCGTGACCATATTTTCTGTACGCCCGCCGAAAAACGCGTCACGTGGGTTGAGAGGTTCTATACAGGCTAGAGGATGATCATGCACGAGAGCTGCCATTTCAGCATTTTCCTTCAATATTTGATCATACGCGCATTCCTAAATTTCTGTCAGCACATAACCACCCGTTCGGATTCTATCGGAAATAGCGATGGTTCTTTCGAACCTTTCGTCCATTGATATATCGTCACTCTGTTTGCGATCGCGATTCACGAGGAAACATCGTGGACAACGATGCCAATACCACCCGTGAAACTGCAATACGTGCTTCGAGTCGTTCGTCTCGTAATAACCGTCTACAAGTAAATTCAGCGGTAATTTAAATTCGCGGGAGCGGCCAGCGTGTATAATGGGATGGCCGAGAGAATGTTCCATCCATACGAGCCATGCAACGGCTTTTTTTGATTGTGTATGCGCCCATTAATTAAATAAGAGGCTGAGACACGATTATGTTGTACGAGCATGTGACGAATAGATTTATTAAAGTAAGATACAACAGTAGAGATAGCCAGTAGAGTGAGCAGGTGTCGGTGTAGTAAGGCGTCATGGCGTAAAGCGGGAAGATTTGAATCGTTATTTCCAACACTCCCCTCATGATTCAAATTTTTCCGTTTTCCTTTTTATTTTATTTTTTTTTTTTATTTTTTGTTTAAATTATTATAATCCGAGAGTCTTGACTCCCATGCTGTTTGTACAGTTATCGTGTTTAATTCGAGGTAACGCTTTGGTCAACGAATCCGCGATCATTTCATCTGTCCCAATGAATTTGATTTTAACGTTGCCTTTTTCTACGTGTTCCTTGATGAAATGGTATCTCACGTCTATGTGTTTTGTTCTGGGCTTGTAGGCTGATGTCTGAGCTAAATCGATGGCTTCTTTATTGTCCATGTATATAATCGTAGGTTTTTTTTCTGCATCGGGATCCAGTTCTTTCATTATTTTTCGCAACCACAAAGCTTCTTGAACGGCTGCAGCTAATGATATATATTCAGCTTCACAGGTTGATAGTGCTGTGTTGTGTTGTTTTTTTGACCTCCAAGAAATTGGGCCTCCTTGAAATATAAACACATAACCCGCGATGGATTTTCGATCTTCTTCGTCGTTGGCCCAGTCTGCGTCGCAGTAGCCGATGATCTCGTTATTTCCTTCTTTGTTGTACTCGATTCCGAATTCCTTCGTGCCTTGTAGGTAACGAAACACTCGTTTTACTGCTTGACAGTGAGCTTTCGTCGCACTCTTATTGTACGTGCTTAATGCGTGAGTCGCATAACTTATATCTGGCCTCGTTATTTGACTCGCATATTGGGAACTCACAAATGTCACCCTGACCTCTAGCGGCCAAATTTTCAAGTAATTCTCTCCAGTTGCTGCCTGATGATTACCATTGATTACCATACGAATTTGTCACTTTTTAACAATAATTTAAAATCTGCTGCTTTATTACAAGAAATAAATCATAAAATAAAGATCGAGAAGACATAATCGATATTTGATGCGAGGGCATGAGATTTTCAGCACACGCAGAATATGAATAATCGTTTTAGTTATGTCGTGTAAACACAAGCGACGTGACTTTCAATTTCATGACTTATGAAATATGGACAATAATTTATAAATAAAACATTTTTCACGCGATAGTTTGATATTTTAACTAATAATTTATTGTTCGAACGCATTTATTTAGCCGAAAAGTGACGGGAATTTTTTAAAAGATTTTGAGGTTAAACATGGGATGTTATGTAGGTTCATTGTAATCGTTATGGCGATAATCACTTGATCCGTATCCAATTTGCGCAGTGGATTCTATCCACGCATAATCTCCAACGGTAATAAACCCCATTGTCAAATGTTACCACAAAAAATCGCATTTTGCCGAAAAATATGCGGTAATCCAGTGTTTACAACTGTTCCCTATGCTGCCCCATGCTAACTAGAGCTGGCTACTGGCAACTGACTGGAGAGAAGAGGCCATATTGGATAGGCCCCGCCTCCGTGTTGATTCCCAATAGTAATGCACCAATGGCTTCTTGGTAAGGGAATTTTTCTTGGGTTTTGTCTTCTTCGGTCGAAGCTTTATTCAGTATTTTGTTCGTGTCCATCGGCGTGTTAACGGGCTTCGATTCGTGCATCCGGAATCTATTTAAGATCTCCTCCAGGTAGTTTTTTTGGTTAATTTTTACGACGTTTTTCTTTTGTTCGACGTTTATTCCCAGGCAATATTTCACGTGTCCAAGGTCCTTCACTTTGAAGTGTTTATTTAATTTCTCGATTATTTTCCTTTTCCGATTTTCTTCGTTTGAAAAAATTAATAAGTCATCTACGTAGACAGCGATGATCAATTTTTTGTCATTTTTTTTCCAATAATACACGCATTGGTCTGCTTTCGACGTTTTTAGCTTGAGATCTTTCAAGACAGAGTCTAATTTTTTATTCCACGATCTGCTTCCCTGCTTCAGACCGTATATTGCTTTTTGTAGCTTGCAAACTTTTTCCTCGTTATTTTTGTCGATGAACGGTTCTGGTTGTCGAACGTAAATATCCTCTTCCAACTCTCCGTGAAGAAAAGCTGTTTCCACGTCTAAGTGGTGAATTTTAAGGTTATCTCTTGCGCTGATTGCTAGGAGGTAACGTATGGTACTGTGTCTTACGACGGGTGAATACGTTTCGGTGTAATCAATTCCTGCGATCTGAGCAAAACCTCTTGCTACGAGCCTTGCTTTGAATTTTCTTTCTGATCCTTGTCCATTTTTCTTAATTTTGAATACCCATTTTGTATCGATTGGGATTTTTCCCTTTGGCAGATTCACTAAACTCCAAGTTTGATTCTCTTCGAGTGAATTGATTTCGGAGTCCATGGCTTTTTTCCATTTTTCTCGGTCGGGTCCCTCTAAGGCTTGTTTCCATGTAATAGGTTCGTCGTGTTGCACGGTTAAATAGCTGACGAAGTCCTCAAATTTTCTCGGTACGCGTTCTCTCGCCGAACGTCGTGGCGTAGCCGTTACTTCCTCTCGTCTCGCATTTGGAGGGATGTATTCGTCGGGGCTAGCATCCATGAATTCCTCCCCCTCATCGCTGAGATCAGGAATTTCTGGATCATCATCGCCATTGCTTTCGCTGCTCGTGTCTGTCTCTTCGTGTGAAGGCTGGTTTTCTTCGTCGATAGGCTCATCGGTCAGGGGTACGAAGTGTTCTTTTTCCTTTTTTTTCTTTTTTTCTTCCTTCGACGGCGCTTGTGATTTTTTTTCGAAAAACACTACGTCTCTGCTTTTTATAATTTTTTTTGATTTCTTTTCCATTAATCTGTAGCCTTTAGACTCTTCGCAGTATCCTAAAAAGATACATTTTGTCGATTTCGTATCCCATTTTCTTCTTTTTTCCTTTGGTACATGTACCATTGCGTCGCATCCAAAGATCCTTAAATTTTTTAAATCGGGTTTTTTTCCAGTCCATTGTTCCTCCGGTGTAGAGTTTTCCAGTGCTTTCGTCGGTGACCTATTGATTAGGTATACCGCAGTCTTAACTGCTTCGGCCCAAAAATTCTTCGTAAGGTTAGCGTCTGTCAGCATACAGCGTGCCTTTTCAACGATTGTACGGTTCATCCTCTCAGCGACACCGTTTTGTTCCGGGGAATAAGGAATCGTGGTTTGATGCTTGATTCCATGATCGACTAGAAATTTCTCCAAGCTTTTGTTTACGTATTCTTTTCCGTTGTCTGTTGTTAGGATTTTTATTTTTTTCTCGCACTGCTTCTCTACAAAATTTTTAAATTCTTCGAAATAGGTTTTAACCTCGCTTTTATACTTCAAGAAATAGATATGCGTGATTTTGCTGAAGTCGTCTACAAATGTGAGGAAATATTTTGCTCCGCCGATCGACTCGTTTTCCATCGGTCCACACAGGTCGGAATGAACAATCTCGAGTAAGTTTTTTGCTCGTTGTCGATTTTTTGGGAATGGCAAACGTGCTTGCTTACCTTTTACGCATGTTTCGCAGCATTCCTTGCTCACGTTGTTCAGTCCATAGCCAGTCACCAAGCCGTTCTTTAAGGTCAGCATGCTCTGTCGATTCAAATGGCCTAACCTTCTATGCCATAGCTCAGCAATGTCTATGCCGCTTGGATTTTTTCCTTCCGACAAGAAAGCCGCTGTCTCACAGGTGTCCAGCTTGTATAAACCGTTGACGCCTGTCGCTGTTCCTGTGATACTCCCCTCGCTATCGACAATATTGCACCCGTTGCCACTGAAATTTACCTTGTAACCCATTTTGGTTAGCTTGGTTATCGAAATTAAATTCGCTGCGAGTCCTCCTACGTAGAGAACATCTTTCGCTATCACAGTCTCTAAATTATTATTTGTCGCTAAATTTATTTTGACATTTCCAATTCCTGTAGCCATTAAATAACTTTTGTTTGCTACTTTTACTTTCTTTGGTGAAATTCCTTTAAAGTTATCAAAGCTCGATCTGTTCTGTGACATGTGGTCGGTCGCTCCGGAATCCAGATACCAAGCTCCGTCGTCGGTCCTTTCGGATGAGTATTGTACAACGAAAGCTTTATAATTACTGTGGTTATTTTGACTCGAATTCTTTTGCGAAGCTTCATTTTTTCTTGGCGCTCTACAGTATTTTGAAACATGTCCAGTCTTATTGCAATTGTAGCATCGCGGAAGCTGCCTTTGAGCTTGACTAGTTTTTTGTCCATTTTTATGAAATTTTTTTACGTAAAAGGCTGAATCTGATTGGTTACCTTCAATACGAACGTCCTGCAATAATTTCGTTTTAATTGCCTCGCCTGTGACCGGTGTGCCAGAACTCTCCAACCCCATTATCATTGGTCGATATTCCTCGGGCAAGCCAGCCAGTAACAGTGCGCCGATCCACTCCGATCCAACTTTAAATCCAAGACCATCCAGCTTCTGTGCCGTTATGAATATTTTGTTGACGTACTCCTCCGTTGAAGAACAGTTTTGTAACTGCGTAGTGATGAGTGTCCTCAGTAGTCCAACTTTTCTCGTAAGTCCCGAATCTTCAAATGCCGCCTTCAGTTTTTCCCAGACTTCTTTCGGCGTCGTCGCATCTCGGACGTGGGGGTAATTTATCGGATCTATTGCTAGCACTAATTTCGCTTTTGCTCTAGCCATGTTTCGAACATTTGTGATCGCCGACTCGTCCCCTGTGACGCAACTCCACAGATCCTCGTGCTCCAAATAAGATTGCATTGCAAATTTCCAATCATTATAATCGTTTGTGCCTTTTAATTTTTCAATTGAAGGCAAATTATTCGAACTTGATCCCATTTCTCGAGATCTTTCGCAATCGATGCACGTGCCGGTAAACTTTTTAAGGTTAAATTTTTTTAACCTCACTTGTCTAATTCGGTTGGTTATTAAACCAAAAAATACGCACGGCACTGATTTTTTTTGATAGTCTTTTTTAATAATCGAGTTTATTTTATCCCTTTTTCTGGGCCCATAACCTGATGGGATACGATAATTAAATAAGAGGCTGAGACACGATTATGTTGTACGAGCATGTGACGAATAGATTTATTAAAGTAAGATACAACAGTAGAGATAGCCAGTAGAGTGAGCAGGTGTCGGTGTAGTAAGGTGTCATGGCGTAAAGCGGGAAGATTTGAATCGTTATTTCCAACAGGCACAATACTTATCGTGTTATCTTTCAGAAAATTTTTGCGAAAAATGCGAAACAGGCGGATGCGATAGTCGTACCCTCGTCGAATGGGCAGACGCGACCGCTAGCGATGAACATATTCTGAAAAGCCATGCACGCGAGCCTGAGTATCGTAACATCCATCACGCAGTAATCCACAATTTCTTTTGCAAAATCAAACACGTAATCCTGGTCTTTTAATTCGCGATACCACGCTAAAAATTTTTCGCGCTCAGTGGTACGCATCGCGTCGGCACAATAGTACTCGATGGGTGGCAGCTCTCCAACGTAATTCTGATTTTTAGGACGATTGAACAGATGAGGAAATGTACCTTTTGAACCCAAGAGACCGAAAGCTTTTGGCAATGCACTGAGAGGCATGTGGAAATAATGTAGACTGTCAAGAAATACAAGCTTCTCCAGACGCATCGTGATGATCTTTGGAACAAAGATCATCACAGCTCCCTACGTTAATTATGAACGGAACGTTCATAATTAACGTAGGGAGCTGTGTTTTTTTGTTCTTAATCAGATACCGTAGGATAAATTGAGCGTCGAATCCTCCGGCATTATGAGCTATACAGATTGTGCGTGAGTAGCCCTTAGGTTGCTGCATAGCTAATTCCACCAGTTGTCCAACCGGGTTTTCTCGAAATATAAATTCATGCACACCGCAGCTCTCACACGGTTCATTAATAGAGTCGCTGCTACAGCACTGCGTGCAAACGCGTTGAGCTACGCAAAGGCTCGGCGTGTGTACGAACGAGTTCGGGTCACCCTTCACCGTTGTACACTGTTGCGTTTCAAAATCGTAAAAAATGAAAACGATTTTAGGTGAAGCATTTGGGTATTCTCGGATTGGTTTCATGAAGCACAGATGGTTATTTGGCTGATCGGATTTACATGTTTTGCAGAAACCTACGCTACATGTATGTTTCTTTTTTTCTAGTGGCTTGATCGTTTCAAACCATCGATGACAACGCTTAAGGGTATCACAGATACCGGTAACTCTATGTTGCCGCAAACATTCTTTGCCGAAAAAATAACTGTTGCACATTTCGCATTCGATTGTATTGGTGGAAGCATGGCATGGTGGTGCTTCGTGACACCTAGGACATTTTTTGGAACATCTGTGACCGTATTTACGATCGTACCGTGCGCTGCAAGGTGCGCAATACCTCTTGCTACCGACAGCCCCTCGCAGATTCAAAATCGGTTGAAAATGGTGCGACTGCTCGCAATATAAAATATGCAGCGTGTGTTGAATTGAACCGAAAGTATCCATGACTTTTTGCGTACCATCGAACAATGGCAACTCTCCGCGTCCCGGAGTTAAAAACTCGAAAACAATAATTGCAATACCTTCTCGGGCCATATGATCTTGATAACGCGCGATTTCATTTACACCGCTCCCGCGCTCTGGTATACAAATATTTGCAGCTCTTGTGAGCTCGAGCGCTGCTTGTTTTTGTGGGAGGTTAGGCTTTCGTATACGCTGCCAGCGAGCGTGCAACTCTCCCGTTCGAATTTCTCCCCGTTCAGCATAAACTCGAGCAGTTACCGATGAATGTGGAAGGCATAAATTATCCGTGTTACGAATCGTCAAAATTGATTGTTTTGCGACGCCTTCGTGGGTCAACCCTTTCTGTCCGCTACCCTCGACGCCTCGGACTACGCCCGTTGTAATACAGAATGTATCGTCGATGTTCAAATTGGTTGAGCTTCGTGCGAAACTACTCACAAGGCGCCAAATGTCCTCGAAAGAGTAGTCTCGCGCCGGTCGGAAAAACAGTCACACGGGACCGGGTGCTAAACCGCTTGCCGTAAACGTTATACCGGCGTAATCGTTACCCTCGCACGAGCTTGTGATATGTGTGAGGAGATCGCGAAACGCGCCCTCAAGCCACTTCAATACGCTGACATCCGACTGTGGCTGCTTGATGCGCACTGTTGTTTCACGGCCGCGAAGTTTGAATCGCTTAAAATAACGCATATAATCTTGCACGATGTCTAATCGCGCTCCCAGTGGTTGTACATCACCGTACGCAGTGCTCCTCGAAAGGTTGCTTCGCCTACCCCCGCCGCTTTGCACACCTGCAAAATTTTTTAGTGTGAGTGAACAATAATTAATACGGAGAAAAATTTAAAAAAAGATTTTTATTCAGCAGTACCTCGTATGAGGTAAATCTACAAGAGTTCTTCATTATCATCAACTTCAAGCTCTGTCGAGTAACCTGCGATATACGTGCGTAACTTAATTTTCATTCTCCAACCCCGATGACAACTAATTATCCAATTCTCGATCACCACGCAGAAACAGAAATTGCACGAATTTAATATTATGGGGTGGGGGAAGCTACCGAAATGTATACTCAATCGTAAAAAATATAAAAAACTAGTATTTACCTGAGTTATCATCTTCAAAAATATCTTGATGCCACTGATCAGCTCTTTGCAACGGCAATAGATTCTCCTCCTCGAGACGTTCCAGCCATGCTCGATTTTCACGTATCAAAACTCTGTCGATCAGCCTCTGTTGATTTTCCATCAAATTATTGATACCTCGATCTGGAAACAGAAGCAGCTGGTTCCGCGACGATAACGGCACAGCATCGTAATCCGAAGAGGGAGATATGCTGCATCGCCTGCGCAATCCCGAAGGCCCTGGTACCGCCAAATCTTTAGTATTTCGAGCGTTACCATGTAGCCCGAAAGGTTCTGCCACAGGTATTGCAGGAGCATGGTCATGCTCATTCGCGCTAAGCGTCTGAGGTATCACTGTATAAATAATACATTATTCGAGAGGTACGTTATATCTTGGCCATACAATCGCTAATTAGATTGTACAAAATTGAGAATTTTAATAATATTGATTCTTCATAATACATTTTACACAAGTTACTTACGAGCGTCATCGATATTCTCGTTAAGAAGAGAAGCAATTTCTACGCCTTGCGATTGAAATATCGATTCAGCATTTTCTACAGCGTCGGCTGCTCTTATCAATTCGTCTTCCTCGTCGCTTTCTGTGCCGTGCAATAGATGATAGTCTGATATAATAATTGAATCAAAAATACAAAATTATCCAATTATTTAATAAATAATCAATAAGTAATAATTTTACTCGGCCCGAATTTCACCTGCAATTCCACGCACAGAAGGAGCGTCTTGGAGACTTCGTCGCTGTATCTCTTCAAACACACAGCTTAAGACTCTTTGTCGTTTTAACACACCCCTGTTATACGTTGCAATAATGACGCGTAGCGGGGCCCACCAAAGCACATATCTGAGGCGTTTAATGAGTACGTTATACGACAAAAATCGCAATTGATCACACCATCGATCAGTACACTTTCGACGAAGATGAGGACTATGCAGCTTTGCCAAGCGCAAAAAATTTAAAATACAATCGCGAAGAAGAATATTATTTTCCATCGTGGTTCAAGAAAAGAAATGGTATTGGTATCTGTTCAAATAAAGACTGACTAGCTTTTGCATTTTCTTCAAATTAATGTAGTACAATACACTAAGACGAACGTATATATATGTGCGCGCATATAGGTGTAAGGCATGTATCTCCTCGGTGTTGAATCTTTGTCACGAAACATCGTGATACTTAGTTTTCGCCAAAACGAAGTAAACCTTGGCACGTGCAAATTAGCTGACATGGCTTCATACACAACAGCATGTAGCATGTATGTGTAGCGGTGAGACCTATGCAACTTTTCCCTCCCGGAGAAAAAAATTTGAAAAATATATTCACAATGGAGAACAGTATCAGTCATCGTTATACTCTTGCAGATAGGTCATTCGATGCTAAAGTAACCCTGCCTGTGGCCTACACCTGTTACGTCCCGCGACTTTCGGGACTTTTACATCGATTTGAGATTACTTATATATTGTAATTCTCAATAAAATTCAATACGAGGAAAGGGACCCGGTCATACGAGAGAAAGGTTTTTTTTTCTTTGGAGAACTCGGATAGTTCGGGCTGTCTTCAAATCAAGCCGTCGACACGAATATGGTCTCAAGTGAGCATAAATTATCGAGTGGTGACGCCAACAAAACGTCCATCGTCGGGCGTGAAGAAAAACATCCGTCGATGCTGAAGAAATCTTTGGCAATGGCATCAGATTACTCAGAAGTGGTGGGCCTTTGTGCACAACAAAAAGCAATGTGCATGGGACACTAATACAGGCTGAGTGCAAAGTCTTTGCCTTCGTGAGAACCACAGGCGGTCTCTTTGGGTGTGTGTGAGAAGGAAAGCAGGAGAGACAGAGCGTGTATGGCTCATCTAAAGCTAAGTGACCGGTAATTCTCTTTTTCCTTATCCCCGAATGAAGACTTTATGAACTGAATTCCCGAAAGTACGTGAGTGAACGGATGTAAAAATTTAAAATCAAGAATGAGCATGGATACCTGGGTCAGGTCATCGGTGATGGTAAAGGTGGCGGTAGCTTATAGGTTATTGCATTTTAATATTAGATTTTATTTTTTTTAAACCGAGTCGAGATCTCCATGAGAAGAAATTGGTCAGAGAAAAGAATTTTCTTCTTTGCATTTTTTGGTCCTTGTCGTCTCGTTTTTTCTCCTTAAATTTATGAGGGGTTCGAGCCTCGCTACGATTTTTTTGGAAACAACGTCTTGAGGAAATCAATGGATGGCCTGTATGGAGTGCTGCACGTGGCCAGTAAATTACCAATGGCCGAGACAAGGGATTTCGATGGAAGAAAGACTTCGGAGGACCACCCAACCGTCAACGAAAAAAATTAAATAAACTTTTAAGAACATGCCTGGTCCGCTATCGGCCGGATGTGTATATCGTCTCCAATTCAGAGAACTGAATGTTTATGTAACTCAAAAATACGCCGAGTCTATAGCCAAAGAAAGAGAGCAAGCAGCGCTTTGTCCCATGTCCTGGGATTCAGAAGGCGTATGTCCCATCGACATACGAATCCAAGCTCCCGCCTACGAAGGAGGGGCGACACCAAAATTCGGCATCGAATCCAACAAAGACCCCAAAAGCGTAGCAAGCGCATTATTTAATTAACATTTTTCTTTTAATTAAAAATGACCAAATTCAAAGATTTCAGGAGATTTCGTAATGCATGGGTAAAGGTTTATGTGGAAATGAAAATTGTGAACGAATCCTTTTTCTATAATAATTACGAGTTTGATGAATAAATGTATGTGTGATAGTTGCGTGACCCTGAAGAGAGATCTTTCCTGTAATGACAAGTAAGAGAAATGATAAAGCCGGAATCATAAAATTGCACAAGATCCGGAGTATATAAATAAAAATTTCAATTGTTGTAACAAATGTAGAATCTGAATAACTGGTTAATAATTATAAGAATTTGAATAGTTTGGATACGCTAAAATAATTTTCTTTCGTATAATTATTTGGAAAAAATTCATTCCAATCCGAAAGAAATAGCATGACATACACCATTGTATCCGAACCTCCGCATGGTGAATAATTATAAAGAAATAGGAATGAATAGAATGAGAGGAAAGATCGAACGAAATCCCGAGCGAGAAAGATACAGAGAAACAGAGGAGAAGTTGTCACCGAACGAGAGTACGAATGAGAAAAGACGAATGGATGTGTATGTATGTGTGTGTTTGACATCGAGAGCCTATGACCGGTCAGCTCATGGCCCATAGGAGAAGTCAAATGCAAGCATGGAGGGATGAGAAGGAGAGAGTGACCAGAATGAAGAAGAGAGGTTTACTCCTCCGCTGTGTGGAACCTCCAAAACGAGGCATGGAGTGAGTGAGAAAGTAGACACGAAATATGTAAGAATGAGAGAGACAGAGTGAGCGTCTTCATGAAAAGACGGCGCATGTACAAGAAATTCGTTTTCTGATTATTAGGTAATAATGAAATAATTATTATAAAGGAATGCAGGAGTGAATATTATATTATAAGGATGAATTCGTATTAATCATAAGTATAAATTTTCGATTATGTAGATTCCAGGGGATCATCGGAGATGCGAGGTGGAGGCGGCGGAGGAGCCTGGAGCGTCTAAGGCGTCTAAGGGCGTAACTCCCCACCGCCGAAACTGAGCCATCCTAGAAGACCCTATATAAGACCGGGTAATGAGCCCGCGGTACGTCAGAATCGGGAGAAATCTTAAGTAGACGAATCAACGTCAGAGTCGGAAGAAAATTTTAAGTAACGAATCGCTGGCAGTCGGAGGCCAGAGTAGATCTTAGTTTGAAGTCGCGGTATGTCAGAGTTGTCAGAGAACCGGGAGAAATTCTAAGAGATCGAATCGCTGTCCGTCGTGTCAATTTTTTTTATTCATATACCTTTCATCATTTTTGTCGCAGTATCTCAATTTTATTTTACTTTATTTTATTCGACCGATTTCAATACCGGACAATTTTATTTTTGCGAATATTTTCATTTTCATTTTTTTGTATTGTGAACAAACATTTATTTTGCTTTTCGTGTGGACATTGTGTTTTGAAGACCAATATATTTTTGGTGAGAACATTTTGCTTTTGGGTTGGACACTGTTTTCGCCCTGCAACCAATTACCATTCCGTTCATCTTCGTGGTCAATCGTTTTTATCATCTTCATCGTCGAATCCTTGACGGATCATCATCATCATCAAAGTTTTTCATTTTTCTTTCCGTAAAAAGGGATCGTGAAGTAGTAAGTATCTCAAAATGTTTTCTCGCATGTGTCAGTATATCTTTGTTCGTGTTGCGCGGTGTCTCCGACCGCGGTCGACACCCCATGACGGCTCGAGTCCCGTAACCGAAACTACCGGATTACTCACCGTTGAAGGTCTATGAAATATTTTCGTCGTTGTTTTCCCTTTTCGCGTTATCCTTTTTTTTTTTTTTTTTATTAGATTCAGATCTTTGGTGTTAAATTCAGTTTTATGGAGTTCAGATTTTTGTGTTAAATTCAGTTTTATGGAAGTTCAGATTTTTGTGTTAAATTCAGTTCTGCGAAAAGGTTATGTCAATTTAACTTCAGTTTTGCGAAAAGTGTCTGATCAAAATTATTTTGCCAATTTTATTTTTCTCAGGTTTAAATTCAATTCTTTGTCCGATTTATTTAGCGTCCTTTAAAATTATTTTTATTTTGGTTTTGTGCAATTAGATTATTTCAATGTTCCGAGTAAATCATTCCGAAAAACCTGTTCGTGTTTCAATCAATTGTAGGATTATTTTTCGTGTGAACTTATTTTCTCCTAGGAAGTGCTCATGTTTGTAAATTCAGTGAAACATGTGCGAGTTAAATTCATTTGAGTCATTCACGTTTTGTTCCGGAAAATAATGGATCAATAGTGTTTTTTTGTGTTTATCATTTGATATTCATTTTCAATATAAATGTTATGCATTATCCATGGTTAAATTCATTTTCAAGTAATTTCGAATTTCTTTGAGTGATTAAAATTCAATCGAGTCGTGGTCGAGTAAATTCTTTGTTGATTTTCGTTTGTGTGAGTTGTCCTGTCTATTGACCATGGACCTCTCCAATTAAAATTAGCTGTCGTTGTATCAGTGGTCATCTTAGTCCTCGTGATAATTACGTTTGCCCTTGCAATATGCGCGGATAAGCCTCAGGAGGTTAATCTTGAGGATGGCCCTGCAGTTAATTTTCTCCCGTGTCAGTGAAAGTCGAGTTTGCGTATTCTTATCAGAATTCATTTAATGTGATCACACTATTTTTCTCTCTTTATATTATGAGTGCTATTTGTCCAATTTTGCTTAATTACAATTTATTAATCTTTTCCGATGTATCTCGCGAAAATTAAAGAGTTCTGTTCGCGAGATTTTATTTTAATTTGCCATTGTTACCAAATTATGCACTCTCCGCCCATCCTGAGCAATTTTCCGCAAGGTTAGGCTCAAAACAGGGCAATAACCTGGCCAATGCCGATTTTATCTCGAATAACGTGTTAAAGGGAAAGCCACGCTTTTCTTGGCCGAGATGAGAAAAATCGAGGGTCAGGACGTAACACACCACTTTAAATTATTCTTCGCCCATATGCAAAAGAATTGCTACTGCCGAGCGATACCGCGTGAATAAGCCCATAGCTGTTACACTCGAACGCTACGGAACGATACCTCGTCAGCTTACTTATGTATATTCGCACAATATACATATTGTCATGAGACATTTCATAATATTGATACTCAACTTTAGCCAAAACAAGTAAACTTTGGCACGTGCAAATTAACTGACATCCTCTTATACACAGCAGCATGTATGTGTAGCGGTGAGGGCTATGCATCTTTTTCCCTCCCAGTAAAATTTTTGAAAAATACATGCACAATGGAGAACAGTATCAGTCATTGCTATGCTCTTGTAGATGAGGTCATTCGATGCTAAAGTCACAGATCACAGGCATTCCTGTCTGCGATCTGCACCATTTTAAATTATTCTTCGCCCTGTATGTAAAGGAACTGCTGCTATACCTATGTGTATTCGCAGCGTATACCTATTGCACGTATACTCGCGTTGAATCTTCAGATCACATTATATACTTTAAATATATTATTCTCCATACGAATAAAAAGATGATCGAATTCGAGCAAGCCTGAGCGACGATGAGACATGCACGTGGTGCTGATGGTGCATTTCGCGCGCGCCGAGAAGTCTTCGAAATATTATCCCTAAAGGCGCGTGGAGCTTGCCTCCAAGCAGCTGTAGAGCTCAGTATACGTTGTTCTTTTTATCGTGTAACATCGGTAAAACGTTCTCGCAACGTTGATCCGTTAAAATATTAATCGTTTAAATAATTTATGCGCCCTGAGGATTAACGTGCGTGCTCGTGCTAATAAAAATATTTAATAAAAACGTGGCTCACGGAGATGAGTATGATGATTGTATCTGTGCGGGTTTTCATTCTATCGGAAAAAATTTTTGAGTGCTAGTATGAGTACTTTTAAACTTCTTCATAATTGCGCGGTGCGGCGATTCTCTTTTCCATCGATTTGAAAAAATTTGTTTAAAACCGAATAAGCAACGAGTTAGAATAGTGTGAGAGAGAGAGAGAGAGAGAGAGAGCTAAGCGACAGACGCGGGAGAGAGAGAGAGAGAGAAAAGGTGTGTGCAAAACAGTAGAAGAGTGTGTGCGAGAGGAGGAGAAAGAGAGAAAAAACATAAGCTACAGACGCGGGAGAGAAAGAGAGAGAGAGAGAGAGAGATGCGCCTAATAGCCTCGGAAGAAGGGTAAGGAAAAAATTTCAAGAATGATAATAATAATAATAATAAAAGTAAAAAATAATAAATCGGAGAGAAAGGTGGAAATATTGAAAATAATAATAATAATCCAGAGAGAGAGAATATTGCAAATAATAATAATAATAATAATAAAATTTGAAATATAATAATAATGTGCACCACTTTGGAGTTTCCCCCCTGTCCTCACCTCACCCACACACACAACGCCACCTCTACACTCGACTCACCCAGCCGCATGGTGGGGAAAAATCGAGTGGTGGGGGAAGGAGTGGGGATAGGAGTGGGGGGCCCAGAGTGGTGCACTTACTACTTCGGGGGTTTTTGGGGTCGCTGATAACGAATCCGCACTCAAAGTAAGCAAATTCAAGATGGCGGATCCAATATGGCGGACCAAAAATACAAAAGGTCGTCTGACGAAAATAAAAGCTGGTAATCAGGGGATTTCGGGGTCGCTAATAATGGATATGCACTCAATATTTTAAAACTCAAGTTGACGGATTCAATATGGTGGACCAAAAATGCAAAAGGTCGTTTGACCAAAATAAAAGTTGGTAATCAGGCGTTTACGGGGTCGCTAATAACGAATATGCACTCAAAATTGAAATTAAAAAAAAAAAAAAAAACGAAGAAACAAATAAAAAAAATTACAAAAAATGACAAAAAAAAACTTTTTTAACGATGAAAAAAAATTTAAAAAATAACAAAAAACGAAAAAAAAAATTAAAAGAATACAAAAAGTTAAAAATTACAAAAAAAAATTAGAAACGGAGACATCAACTACCATCCTCGTTCGTATCTCTGGATTTGACTGGGGCGGTACTTTTTGGAGAAAATTGAGGTTTCCATTTTCTCAATCGTATATGCAGTACGTTTATATATCGTACTCTAGTATGAAAAATTGACCTTGAATAAACGGTTTCTCAGGTCTGCATTGGTCATGTCACATGCAATTTACAATCAATGGCTCCAGAAATATCTATGTACCGATCTTACGCTAGATGAGCATTGTTTTTCGCATGCAAGTCGCCATGTTAGATCCACCATCTTGCATTCCCGAAGTCTGACCGTGAATTTGTAGTCAGGGACTACATCAACCTCCGAGTACTAACTTTTACTTTTATCGAACCACTTTTTGCATTCTACGTCCACTATTTCAATTTTCACATTTTGAGTACTGATTCGTTATCAGGTACCCCAAAAGACCCCGAGTACCAACTTTCACTGACATTGGACGACTTTTTGTATTTTCGGTCCACCATATCGGATCCGCCATCTTAAATTCCCAAATTCCGAATGCAGATTCGTTATCAGCGACCCTGAAAACCCCTGAGTACCGACTTTCACTTCCGTCAAAGGACTTTTCGCAATTTAGGTCCACCATATTGGATCCGCCATCTTAAGTTTCCGAATTCCGAATTCTGTCACGAATTTATTCGTGATTACCACGCGCGGTACCACAACGCACATCAACAGCTGGAGCGCGAGACTAGATACGCAGCCGCGCGGCGACGACTAACAACGACAATACTCTAGGCGCGCAGTTTCAACCAATCATAAAAAGGTCAATAATGGCTGAAATGTTACAAAACTTAAAAAACATACTTATAGGACTCATACCTACGCACTGGTAACTAAATCCGAAAAACGACGTAAATCGACTGAGGTCATTCTTTGAGCGAACGGCTCATATATTGATTTGTTGAATTTTACTTTAGCTTTAGTCAATTATATTATAACCATATCGTCGTCGAATATGGTGCAGCTATGAAACGTAGCTCGAGCGATGAGAGCTCTTGCGCCATATCGCCCATGCCAGTGTGTAGGGAGCTTTACTTCACGATGATTACGTACATTTTCCATCGCTTTTCAAACACCAAGTTATTCATTAGTTTGTAATGAGTTTTCTCGAAATCGTTATTGGACCAGGGATGGGCAACATCGAAGGAAAAAGTATTTAAATACATCATTAAAATACAAAATGCTTTCCCACTCGTCATTTATTTCGGGTACGAGTGACGAATGAATTTCCACTCGCCATTCGTTTCGCGGTCAAGTGACGAGTGGTTTTTCATTCTGTATTTATTTCGCGATCGAGTGACGAATGGATTCCCACTCGTTGTTTACATCCGAACTGAGTGGAGAGTGGGGGAACCATTCGAACGCCGTCTTCGGTTCGGGTGGAAAAACACTCGTTATTTGTTTACTTTCAGATCCGAATGAATTTGCACTCGACAAATTTTTCGAAAAAGATGGATTCTTGAATCAACAATTCCTTTAAATTCCAATGAATTTCCACTCAATATTCAGTTCAAATACGAGTGGAAATTCATTGACGTGATGCAGAGAGAATAAGATAGATAGATAGATAGATACATAGACAGAGAGACAGAGAGAGATTGAGAGAGATTGAGAGAGAATAAGAGAGATTGAGAGAGAATGACAAGATTAAGAGAGAATCAGAGAGAATCAGAGAGAGTAAGAGAGAATGAAAGAGATTGAGAGAGATTGAGAGAGAAAAAGATAGATTGAGAGAGAATAAGAGAGATGAGAGAGAATAAGAGAGATTAAGAGAGATTGAGAGAGAATGAGAGAGATTGAGAGAGAATGAGAGAGAATCAGAGAGAGTGAGAGAGATTGAGAGAAAATGAGAGAGATTGTGAGAGAATGAGAGAGATTGAGAGAGAATCAGAGAGAGTGAGAGAGATTAAGAGAGGATGAGAGAGATTGAGAGAGAATGAGAGAAATTGGGAGAGATTAAGAGAGATTCAGAGAGAATGAGAGAGATTGAGTGAGAATGAGAGAGATTGAGAGAGAATCAGAGAGAATCAGAGAGAGTGAGAGAGATTGAGAGAGAATTAGAGAGATTGAGAGAGAATGAGAGAAATTGGGAGAGATTAAGAGAGATTCGGAGAGAATGAGAGAGAATAAGAGAGATAAAGAGAGAATAAGAAAGATTGAAAGAGAATAAAAAAGATTGAGAAAATGAGAGAGATTGAGAGAGATTAAGAGAGAATGAGGGAGATTGAGAGAGAAAGAGAGAGATTGAGAAAGAATAAGAGAGATTGAGAGAGAGATTAAGAGAGAATGAGAGAGATTGAGAAAGAATGAGAGAGAATCCGAGAGAGTAAGAGAGATTGAGAGAGAATGAGAGAGATTGTGAGAGAATGAGAGAGATTGAGAGAGAATGGCGCTCACATCCTTGCTAATGGCATCTAAAGCAAGGTGTAATTCGGAAGGTGGACAACTCAAGTAGATCTGGGTGTCATCTGCAAACACCATATGACTCGAATATTGCAGGCCTCGACTGATATCATTAATAAATAATGAAAATAGAAGTGGGCCAAGAACTGATCCCTGAGGAACTCCCATTGTCGTTGAACGCCACTCAGAACACCCATTTTGTGAATCAACCACGGCCTGCGAACTCCCTGTCAAATAAGAGTACATCGAAAGAAGGACTGAGTCCGAAAATCCCAATGTCTTTAATTTGACCAGAAGTGTAGGATGGGAAACTGTATCGAAGGCCTTGTTAAAATCGAATAGCACTAATATAGTTAGATAGCCTGAATCTATACCCCTTTTGACATCATCGTAAATCCTCAGTAAAGCCGTTTGAGTGCTGAAACCACGTCTATAATCAGATTGCCTTCTATCGAGAATGTTATTGGTTTCAATAAAGCTTAAGATCTGTTTATAAACAATACGCACAAATATCTTAGAGATTTCACAAAGATTCGCTATGGGCCGCGCATCCGATGGTACGACAGGTGACTTGACCTTAGATAATGTACGTATAAGTAGTATATGGACCACTCTGGAGACCCCCACTCCTATCCCCACTCCTATCCCCTCCACTTTCCCCCCGCGTCGGAGCCTCTTTCCGAGCGTGGTGGGGGTTGTGGTGGGGAGAGGTGGTGGGGGGAAAGAGTTCTGAGGGTTCGCCAGAGTGGCCCGATTATTATCATTATTCAAATAATAATAATCCATACTTTTTTTTTCTCTTTATTTAATTTTATATACATTTTCACTTAATTATACGTAATGCTTATATACGATGAGAAAAGGATTTATCTTTTACGGGCTATAACAGTTTTAACGATGTGATCCAAATGATGCGTCAGTAGATTGTCAATTATCGTTGTTTTTGTACAAGTAGGTAATTCGTTATATGAATTATTCGGTGATCTTCGTTTTTGGGTAGCTCTCTCTCGTATTTTCGCACGCTTCGTGCGAATATTACGGCGTATGCAGCTCGTTGTAAAAATGGATGTTTCTGATGTTATTGCATCTACAAGAGAGTCTCTGCAATTTGTTACCTCGTTGCAAACACGACGAAGCCACGAGATATTTCTGTTTATACTGGCTTGTAATAATGACAGTATAATTAATTGCTCTTTTGTAAAACAGAATATCGGTAACGAGCGATGTGCAGGGTCTTCTTCATCCTCTATGTTGAAATGATTTTGAAAATCGTGCCAAGAACGACCGTCCATGGTTAAACAACCATGGATATAACATTTGAAGCTAATCACAGGCCGTAACGTACCGTTCCGACAAATATCAAGGCCCACCCACACAGATTTCGTCCCCAAATTATTTAGCTTATAGGCGAACGGTAGCAGTAGCGCATGTAGATTGTTAGCACGTTTCGCATACATCGCAGGACTTAATAATTTGTTGACGGTTTGAATTCCAGATTATTGAATTTTGTTCCACGATGGCCAAATTATTTTCACGGGCTGCGGCTATCATCTGCTGAAATAGCTGATCATCTTTTTCGAACAGTTGGACGAATCTGGCTGGTAGGAAGCACGCAAATGTGTTTTCCACGTCGATGACGATACGCGTGCCCCATTTAGTTTGAACGGTTCTTATGTCGCCGATGCTGTAGTCTTTTTTGAGCTCCAGTTCCGAAGACTTTTTCACAGGTAGAAACGCGGCCGTTTGTCCCACTTTGTTGATTCGTGCGAAATCCATCGTAAATATCGAGTTCGTCAAATTTTCGTGTCAAAGAGAGAAATTGCGACCTTGCTTGTATTACTGCTTTGATACTCGCGATGTCGTGTGAAAGTGCTTCTATTCGCCGCTTTAATTCGCGTCGTTTTCTCAGCATACACCTCAAATGACAGCAAATGAAAGTCTTTAAGAGTTTTTGAAGTTTACTTCGATATCTGACCACGGTTTGATCGCGAATGATGGTCGTTCTCCAGGGTCTAACTTATACTCTGCAGTCGCCCTGCAGTCGCTCTGCAGTCGCCTCCCCCCACTATAAAGATTACTCATTTTATTAGAAATACCAAAGACAAAAAGAAATTTGATCGTCTACATATGATACCCTATAATGATGACTCATTTCCTTAGACATAACAAAGGCAAAAAGAATTTTTTTCCTACCGATTCGAAGAATCGACGGTTTGATGCACATTCCGCTTGAAATATGATAGTCGCTAAAAGTGACTTTTGTACCCAAAGAATGCTGAATCCAAGGCGCGTGATCGCAGTTCAAGGATAGGTAAAAAAAATAAAACGTGAAAAATTTCAATGTCGATTTTATTTCTTATATTAAAATTAGATTCATTATTGCCGTACACGGGAACAGCAGTTCTGTATACAGTGTAAGTTTTTATGATTAAAATTATTTGTACCACAGACACCACCAACCGCAGAGTCCATATTGAAAACTTTGCCCCGAGGCTTAGACTTTTCGCGTTTTTTTATATACGCATTATAATAATCGTTCACTGTTTTATCGTTTCGGGATAAATCATCTGAAAATACGCTTCAAAACTTATTAACACCAAAGCCAGTAGACATATAATGAAGAAACATAATGCAATACTGTCCGCAACACTGCGAATCTGGACCCTGAAGCTGAGTAGCGTTGCATCGGAAAAGCTTGCAGTTTCTTCGGAGTCGGATGAGATGCTGCGGAACGATTGGAGGGATCCCGTAGCTGTCAAAGTATCGTCCTTCTCCAGTTCGATCGACGTACATGGCGACCCAGCGGGATCCGGGTAATTTGTGGCCATCGGTATTAACGACAAAAGCTGTCGGCCACGTCCACACCTTCGGGATACGATCGGCTCGGTATACGCCTATCGTGTGGTCTGGTATGTTCCGCAAGGCCTGCAGAATTTCTAGACTGTTCATAGCAGCCTGAAGCAGAAGGTTTCTTTTTCTTTTCCTCGCAAGGCCCGTCTAAGCTCCAGCTCGTGGTCGTTCTATATTCCCATAAGGAGTCGATGCGATCTTTATGACAGAGCCAATCTTTTATTTGTTTCGCATTATTCAGCGCACATTTGTACGTGAGATTGTTATGTAGCGATCCGTGGTATATACAACGAGTGTCGTCCTGATGAAGATAGCGGAATGAAGGAGCCTCCTCCTCCTCCTCTAAATTTATAATGAAGCAACCTGTCAGTTGCGCCAGGTACTCTGATTTTATTGAACCCCTTGTGAATATTCGATCAGACTGTTCCGAAATATTTTTCAAAATTGATTCCATATGTTGCGCCGTTGTATCGCCCTCACGCCATTGTAAACCATGATGATTTCTAGTCAACCAGGAATTCTGACGCTTCAGCGCCGGTGATAGATCCTCATTATCGTGAGGTGAAGACACAAGCCAATGAGCGGTGTACGGTCCGTGTAGGCAAATGATCGCAACTTCTTTCGGCACAAAACGATTGTTTTTATCTCGCAAACCCTGTATATTGATTGCGATATTCATGATGCTTTCTGGTTGCTCTCTCTGATAATACTGTTCAGCTCTTTGCGTCACGAAGACCTAGCTCGGCGGATACAAATTCTGCTGACTATCCAGAAAAGTCAACGATTACTTGTCTGGACAAGTCAATCTCCAGCACATTATCATACTCGGCGTACACAATACAATTTACCGTTGATGCGAGAGCCTTTTCGAATCGTACTTCTATTCTAACACTGCCGTGTTTTACCAAATTCCAATGAGTACTGCTGTTTGCTGATAAATCGGGCGTAAGATCAAACGCGAAAAGGCAATACCCTTCGGGGTAGGCCTCCCGTGAAATACAATTACCTTCATTGAGAAAGTGAATACCCGTTCCGGAGAACAGAGTATGATACGCGTCTACGTAAAGCTTCGATTTTGTAAAGTCGGGCTGCAGAGCCTTTGACGGTATTTGCATACCATCCACATACAACGATAGATGATTGATTTGATAATTTTTAAAATTAAACGGGTTTTTATCGAGGCAGCCGTTGAACGCTTTATTATCGACGAAACCGATGATGATACGTTTTGGTAGCTGGCCGAGGATTACATTATCGAGAGTTTCGCCATGTACTCCGCTATGCATGGATATAGCCTTTACCTCCACGCGTGTCAGGGGATATTTTGCCGTAGCTTTACACAGAGTTCTTGCATGTGCTAAAAGTATACCAGGTGCTATCTTGGCGCGTCGTGCGAGAAGCGACGCTTCGACAATATGTATTTTATAGTCTGCCGTCCCGCCCATAAGGCAAAATTAATTATTCGTGCGTACGAGTCGCAGACGCATTTCAACACCGTTCAATAAGAATCTCTCTTGATTAAAGACATCGCAGTGAAGATGACCGAGGAGATCAATAGTTTTTCCACTGCTAAGAAGGTCTCTGCGGCTAACAAGCCCACCGTTAGCTGTATCTGTATCCTCCATTTTTCCCGGTGTATCGGCGAACCAGAGCACACTCGTAAGATGAGAGTTTTTTGCGCCGTCTCCATAATTTAGCAGTGTTTCAATGTATGCTCTGTATGCATACGCGTTATTCGGGGGCGATACAAGTTTCTGATTGAAAAACACATCTACTTGATTAAACATTGAATGCATCAGATTATTGACGGGGCCTATTTTAATCGTTGAATCAGGCTTCTCAGCCAAACACTGTATTTGAACGCGCATGCTTAGCATGGAGTGAGCAAGATCAATGTATTCATCACGCTGACCAGGTACCACAAACTCAATTGGTGAATCATCCGTTAAAGATGAGATCAGTTTGTAGTACACCCATTGTGTTCCCTCGATGGTGGTTTGTGTAGGAGGCAGTGTAAATAGCTCGAGCTCTGACTTTAAACACTCGCAAGAGTGTGTGTGTAAGAAAGCCATATTTACCCCCTCTCTCTCTCTCTCTCTATGCGAAAATATCAGCCACCGTTCGTAGAGCCTTCCTCTTCTTGGTTGTCCTTCTCTTATTTATCTTCCTCTTTGCCGTTGCCCACTTTCTCGGTTTTCTCGACGAAGACGTAGCTTTCTTTCTTTTTTTCGCACTATGGATACGTCGCACACCGCGGCCGGAAATGGAATGCCGAGATCGATTAATTTTTGCCATTTTATAGCCAGAACCCTTCATAAGCGTATCAATTTTTTCCTCCGCCTTTCGCTTCAGATTTTCGCCAGACTCTCGTAGACGCGTTTTGAACGCTTCTCTTGGCCGTACACCATTGTCCATTATATCGGTGGCAACATTAACACCGGCACGCAGAGCCTCCTTGCCGACAGCCCGTGCTCCATTCTTCAAAAGAGGTATAATACGGCGGAAAAGGCCACCGAGAAAACTGCCAATCCCGTTGCCCCTTTGATTCGGTGAGCCTATGTACACGTTACTGATACCCCCATATCCGGTCCGAGCACCACCCGTCTGCATATCAAAGTATTCATCGTAATAAGTCATTGCGATGACTTCACTAATCCATACGCTTGAACTGTAATGTCGCCGTCAGCGTCCCGTACTCAAATGGTATCGGCTGCCCAAACTCATCCCTTATATCGATATCGATCGATTGAAAGTTTGTATGAGGCAGAGGTATGTAGCGTGGTGGCGAAAAACCTCTAATCTTCACAGAGCCGTAATTGTTGCTATCCGCGGTATAAGATGGTACAACACGTAACAGAGGTGCATGCACATGTAATGTAGGGTTCACAAATATCCGTATAAACGAATAACATATCGGGGATAGCATTAGTTAGTCTGGCAGGTCGTGCGCCTGTATAACCAACATCTCTGAATGCAGGCGGGAGCACCACACTGCTGGGTGTGGTAAATCCTAAAATCTTGTTGAGCCTTGGTGAGAAATGGAAAGCATGAATTAAATTTTCGCAAGAATCGCAGATACGGGTCACTTGGACGTAGCCGTTGCGAGCGCGCTGAAATAGTAAATGACCAGCAACGCCCTGTAGTTCATTTATTACTTCGAGCAATGAGTCTATACTCTTATATACACCGGGTGGAACATACACGCAGCTCTTTTCAAAGTCAATAGCAGAAGAGTGAATACCCTGTTGTACTTTATACGGTGCGGTCTTGATGAAGTTCTGCTCGTCTTCCTGAGGTATATGCAGAATCGTCATGGGTATATGTATTTCTGTAAGTCCAACGGCCCAATTGCCTTGCAAGGATACGCGCTGTGGCAATCGTGTGGTATAACGCGTTGTCGTATTTTGCGGGTAATATTTCATACTGCTGTTGCTCGGTAAAACGATATAAAATTCGTCTCTCATCGTGATTTTTTATTTTTTTTCGGTAATAGTACGAACTCTCGATAACTCGGCCTCGTAAAAAATACCGTCAATATCTTCGCCGTGAAGATCGCGTAAAAAGTACACCGTCGGCCAACTAGTCGTCGATATGCGATGAATTTTGAACAGCTCGCTGCTCCAGCCGCTCTCGTAACCTTTTGCAAAGGCCGCTTTTGTACTACTGATTCGTACAACATCACCGATCCCGTATTTAGGGATGTGTTCTCGCTCCGAATCCTTGTAACGCTGCATCAAATTAGCACGAGCTTTAGCTGCAGTGGCAAGAGTCACCGTTACCAGGGCCATTTTTATGCTGCTATGCCGGGCATTATTATATGCAGACACTATATTTTGCAGCACATTGATGTATCGCTTCGCGCGAGTATACGTAAAGTATCGCCACATTCTTTCTTTCAATGTTCGGTTAAATCTTTCCACAATTGCGGCTTTTATATCAGGATTCCGTGCAGCTCGAAACTGAATATCTTTCTTTTTTAGGAGCTCTTGAAATGCAGCACCCATGAATTCTTTGCCTCGATCCGATTACAGGCATACGGGTGATCGGCTATTAGTGGCTTTTTGCGTGAGTATCCGCGTAAAAGCCTTAGCCACAGACGCAGCAGTCTTGTCGCGTAAAGGCTCGACCCATGCATATTTACTGAGCACATCTATGACTACGAGGAGATAGGTATGACCATCGTTGTAATCTTTGATCGAGCGAAGATCTACGAGATCAGCCTCCCAGACATCGTCAATGTTTCGCACGCTGTAATGGCGTCGTGGAAATCGATGTTTTACATGGCGATGTTTCGTGTAAGCATCCTGTGTCTCCAACCACTGCACGGTCTTTTCGTTAAAAATTTTTTTTCGCGTTGCGCGTAATAATTTTGCAGCGCCCGATAACGATGCTTCGTGGGAGGGATTATAGTACAGCTTTTCCAATGTTTTCATGATTTAGAGTTTTAGGTTGGCCTAAATTACACGATTCTTCTTCTTTTTACACTGGCCAGCGCCTGTTTGCTCCCGCTCAGAGGTACTCAAGAGCTCATAAATACTAGGATCGGTGGATTCGTCGCTGCTGTGATTGGCTCCCGCGTCGCTCAGCGACAAGTCGTGGGAGCGCACAGGTATTTTTCTTTTTTTCCGGAAAGGCGTCGAGGTAGGCACATCGGACCTCCACAGATCCTCGTTTCCAACAAAGTCGCGTGGAATTTTTGACGCTTTTAGAAATCCTGCAAATGCATGACGACCCGCCGGCGTTGAGATTTTCCTCGCGCGCATAGCATCGTTTATAAGATCGACAATATTGGAGTCCTTGATTTCTTTGCCTGCGATGGAGACGGTGCCTGTAGGATCCCAGCAAAACTCTGTTACTGGTACAAGGCGTAAACGACGGAGCAATAGTTTTGCTTTGTTGCGATATTTTGTCGGGACACTCTCAACGATCATAGAGTCGTTTATGCGTGGAATTTCAGAGCCTTTTCCACTATTCCCCTCCTCCTCTATAGGTGTCGTGATGTAATCATCATTTTTTGCGAGTGCACGATGCTGCTGCGCTCGCTCATTATCGGCAAAATGGAGATAACGCTGCAACACCGCGAAATACGCCGACCACTTTTCCCTCTCATCCTTGTACGAATTAGAATTCAGAATATCGTTCATCTCAGTGTCCAATCTACTCAGTGTCGTACCAAGGGTTTGCACTGTTTGCTGCTGTTGCCGTTGAACAGATTCCGTTTGTCGATTATTCTGCACAAAACGTTTCTTGCTCTTCCAACTACCGCTTTGCAGCTAGTCGTCGAAGAATAGATGCGTGGCGACGCAACTTTTTTCTTTGTTCAGGCTTCAAAGGCACGTTACCACGTAGAATGTTTAACGCACACTCACAAATACAACGAATTATTCGTGGATTGGCTTTACGCAAAACGGCGTCTCGCTGCTCCTTGTTGAGATGCTGGAGTGCGTGCAATATTGCAACGTGCTTCTTGCAGAGAGAGGACCTGTTACCCGCCATCACAGCCGCAAGACTGGTACTTCTCCGGCTGTGTCGGTGCTTTTTAACTCTTTTCGCGGCACGTAAACGAAATGCTGTGGATCATCGGGGAAAATACACGTTCGAAATCTACAGTTATCGGGAGTCGATTGTTTCAAGTCCAAGAGCAGATAACCGTGTGGTTAGCTCGTCGCGTCGTAATAAACTTCCTGCAGAAATCGGGGGTTTTCGGGGTAAACCTGACGCGCCAAGTGCTGTATTTGAGCGCGATCTCGCGGATTTTCGAAAACTACTATATAATTAGCGTTCAGCGATATATCCCGTTGCCCGTGGCCCTGATGAAATAAATTTTGCGTTATAAAAAACACGCTCAAATTCTTATGATGACTACCCTTGGTGAAGAGGTCGACAACGCTATTGTTCGATGCCTCGCGCATCAAATCGTCAATAATTATAAGTTTTGCACGCGGATCGTTTGCATAATCCGAGGCTTGTGGTAAACCTTCGCGAAACTCTATCGAAGAACCGTACTCCATATACGCTTGTTGCCACTCGGAATAATAGAAAATAATTCGTTGAAACGGTTCACTATTCAAATGCGAAATTAATTTCAAAAACTTTTTCACAAAGTATGTTTTACCGCAGCCCGTGGGCCCGCAAACCATCGCCGTCCAAGGATGTTTCCACCGCACATCCATTTTTGCGAATGAGCACAATCTTCGTATTAGCTTAAACATATATAGGGTTCGAAAAGACGAATATACGTAAGAACATAAAGTTTTATTTATATACATTATTTACAAAGTAGTGCGAGGTCTATATCTATATACATTATTCTTTATAACCGTAAGGAAGAGTGCCATATTCGCCATCTCGTCTCCGTTTGACGCTCGATGGTTTGTATGATTTGGTTTCAGGATGTGTGACGACCTGATGAAACGCCGTGCGCCGTATAGTGTCATACTTTAGCACAACAGGCTCGTCTCTCTCACCGGTTATAAAAGAGCGCACTCAGTTATAATTAATTAATCCCTTGTTCGCAAAATTAAGCGTTATCCCTTTCACTTTACATACTTCTTTTTCCTCTCCATTAGGAGTGCATACGATAAAAGAATGAAATTTTGGTCCGCCTGAAATGAAACTTCTAATATAACTACCATCCCCGTAAGAGCTCAGCTCATCTGTGAGATCCCCTAAGAGCTGTCCCGTTGGAGGCTCGTACTCGTCTTTTTTTTCGTGCGATACGTAAATTACAGAATCGGTATCGCAGTACAAAGCACGATGACCCAGACGCTCTAGGTAACTATAAAGTTTCAGGCGGGCCTGGGCTGTGGTGTATACTGCTACTACGGCGTTCGCTATGCTGGATGGTATAACAGCGTCACTGATTTTCGTGTAGCTTACATATAATATGTCGTTATTTACGGGTAAAATCCCCGTGATTTCGTACTCAGGGCTAGTCAATAGTTCCATAAGCTTTTTACGCGTCGAAACTGTCTCTGTCTGCGGTAGATTGTCCCGCTGCCCAAACTTCCCTCAAAATGAATTAAGGCACAGCTTTGCGACAGATCGCAACCCCGGATTTTTAGCTATGGAGTCGCAATTTAGCTTGATTCCTTCCGATCGTTCGAAATCCGCTATATAGAGGTCTTGCGCGGCGTTATCTTCGGAGCAATTGTCGGGCCACCCACTAGCTACTTGTTTGATTTTTAAAAACGTGTGAATTTATTCGACAAAATGGCCCCCTGTCTGTGTATCGCGATTGAATTGCGTCGTTTCATATTTCCAGATTTCAGTCACGTCTATCACTCTGTACCCGCACGACACAGCTTTTCGCAACTCGTCGACAATCCATGTACCCTTGAACACGCGCTCTACAGGATCTTCGTGTGTACATACACCCTGATTCATAATCTCACAGCAGCTGCGGCATAGAGCAAATAATAATCGATTATGCATACGCACTGGTAATACGGGGTGGTAAAGATTACGAGGCGGCAATACGGTACATTTTACGAGACCCTCAACGAGAGCGAGATCGGTGTTATCAGGACCTGTCAATTCCATGCACTCGTTACCCACGTATACTTTCGGATGGCCCACGGGATATTTACCGAACTTACATATATATGGGTACAGAGAGCAAACGTCTACATATCGTATTTTTTCCGTAGCGTTAACGTCATAGAGCGTAACCATGTTTTCTGTCCATCCGCCGAAAAAAGCATCACGCAGATTGAGAGGCTCTGCTGTAGCTAAAGGGTTATCTTGCAGGAAAGTCCTCATCTCGGCTGTCGAATTTAACAAGCGATCGTAATCACACTCCCAAATTTCCGTGAGCAAATACCCTCCCGTTCGAATCCTCTCAGTTACAGCAGTAGTTCTCTCGAAACGCTCGTGCATGGATATTCCATCGCTTTGTCGGTTGTCTCTGTTTGTGGGATAGCAACGTGGGCAACCGTGCCAGTAGCAACCGTGAAACTGCAATACATGCGCCCCATTAGGAGTCTCGTAGTACCCGTCTACCAAGAGATTTTGAGGTATTCTGAATTCGCGTGTTCGGCCCGCATGAATAATACGAACACCCAGTGAGTGCTCTATCCACGATAGCCATGAAACCGCTTTTTTCGATTGATTTTGCGCCCATCTGTATCCCCCCGTGGGTATAATGCCTATTGAATTATCTTTCAAGAAGTTTTTTCGAAAAACTCTGAAGCAGGCTGATGCTATTGTTGTACTTTCATCAAACGGGCAGACGCGACCGCTGGTAATAAACATATTGCGAAAAGCCATACACGCACGTCGTAAAATCGTGACATCTGTCTTACAATAGCTGATAAGCTCTTCCGAAAAAACGAATACGTAATTTTTGTCTTTTGTTTCGCGATACCAATCGAGAAATTTCCGGCGCTCATCGGCGCGCATCGTGTCCGGAGAATAATGCTCGAGAGGCGGCAATTCGCCTACGTAATTTTGATTTTCCGGCCGGTTAAACAAATGTGGAAAAGTGCCTTTAACGATAGCACCGGTAAGCCCGAAGGCTTTCGGTAAACCACTCAGAGGCATATGAAAATAATTTAGACTGTCGAGAAATACGAGCTTTCCGACGCGCATCGTAATAATTTTTGTACCGTTCATGGTTAGTGTGGGGAGCTGAGTTTTTTTCTCTTCGATGAAATAACGCAGGATAAATTGAGCGTCGAAACCCCCTGCATTGTGAGCGATACAGATGGTACGCGAAAAACCTTCGAGCGGTTGCATGGCTAATTTGACAAGCTGGGCTACGGGGCTGTGACTAAACACAAATTCGTGTTCCCCGCAATGCTCGCACGGTTCGGTTATAGAGTCGTTAACACAGCAAAACGTGCAAACGTGCTGTGCCACGCAAAGATGTGGTTCGTGTACAAGAGTAGTCGCATCACCCTTCACAGGTGTGCTCTGCTGTGTTTCAAAATCATAAAAAATGAATAGTATTTTTTTCAAATCTGGAGTACTTCGAATCGGTTTCATGAAACACAAATGATTATTCGGTTGATCGGATTTGCACGTTTTGCAGTACCCTACTCCGCATTTATGCTTCTCTGATTTTTCCAAAGGCCTTATTGCTCGAAAGCAGTTCCGGCATCGTTTCAGAGCTTCACAAACGCTAGGCTTTCTACGCCTCATGGTCACGATCGGCACCTTATGCCTCTGAAAGCAGTCCTCTCCGAAAAAATCGCGATTGCACGCCTCACATCTGATTATATTGCGCGAGCGCGTATTGCACGCCTGCAGCCCCCAGCATCGAGGACATTTTTTCTTTAAACATCTATGACTGAGTCGACGATATGCTGTGTTACACGAGGAACAAAAATCTCTACTGCCAACAGCTGCTCTGAGATTGGGAATAGGCTCGAAATGATGTGAATGCTCGTAATACAATATATACAGGGTGTGCTGAATTGTGCCTATGCTGTTCAGAACACCCTGTCTCCCGTCAAATAGAGGCTCCTCCCCGCGACCCAAAGTTAAAAACTCGTAAACGACAATTGCTAAGCCGTCTCGTGCCAAATAATCCTGATAGCGAGCAATCTCATATACGCCGCAACCTTCTACAGGTACACGAACATTTGCTTCTCTTGTAAGTTCGAGCGCTGCCTGTTTTTGTACAGGCCCCTTAATTTGCCTAATACGTTGCCATTTATCATGGAGGTTACCCGACCGTATTTCTCCTCGTTCTGCGTATGCTCGGGCTGCTACTAGTGAACGAGGTAAACACAGATTGTCAGTGTTTCGGATCGTGAGAATAGATTGTTTTGCGACACCTTCGTGTGTGAGACCTTTCCAACCGCGCCCTTCGACCCCCTTGACAGCGCACATTTTTATCGTGCACGAATCATCGATGTTCAAAGATGATGCACTTTGTGCCACGCTGCTTATCAATTTCCAAATATCTTCGAAAACATAATCTCGGGCCGGTCGGAAAGATAACCATACGGGCCCGTGCGGTAAGCTATTCGCTGTAAACGAAACGCCTACATGATCGCCGCCCTCGCAGGAGCTCATGATGTGCGTTAAGAGGTCGCGAAATGCACCGTTGAGCCAATCTACCACGCTAATGCCGGAGTCTGGCTGGCGAATTCTTAGCGAAGTTTCACGCCCTCGTAGTTTAAATCGCTTAAAATATCGCGTGTAATCGCCGATGATTTCGAAATGTTTTCCGGGTGGATGTATTTCTTCGAGAGGCCCACTCCTTGGTACAGTACGTCACCTGCCTGCTCCTTTTTGCACCTCCGGAAAAGAGTCTCGTATTAGATTCTAGAATGGTTAAATGCAAAAATTATTGTGTTTTATCAATATTTGTACCTCTCACGTGTCATAGCACTGCTTGAACACTTCGATATTACCAGTCAAACAAAGATGCTGACGAATACCCTGTTACAAAAGGACCCACTTACTTACATGCTTAATTAATTTTTCATGTGTAAGAAAAATTATTTACCAGAGTCGTCATCAGTCACGAGCATTTGAAGCCAATCGTCAGCTCTTTGCAATGCTATTTCCTCGTCTCTCTCGTTCTCGATCGGATATTCCCACAGCTGATTTTCGCGATGGTCAAAAACATCATCAGGGTCAGAGGCTGGGATTGTTCGTCGTCCAGAATGGCATAGACCTGACGGGCCTGGTACAGCAGCGTCTGTTACCCTCTCCCTATCTATACCCTCTGGATAAATTTATAATTTAAAATTGACGCCACACCAATTTTTTTTTTATTTTTTTTTAAATTTTTTTTTATTTTTTATTTTTTTTGCACCTTAATTTCAACTTACGTTCGAAAATCGACGAATTAGTAAATATTTCCGAAGGATGCTCGATGCTGGAAACAGTACTCATAGGCTGCTCATCATTCAGCTCGGTGCATGACAGGTGCTGACTGGTTATGCTTCTCTGCTGGCATGCTAATTCCACAGCACAAGCCCCTTCTATAAGAGCTGCTTCTTCATCCGGCGATGCATCCAAGAGCTTTCGATATACTATATTAGGTGCACAACCATTAAAAATAATGCCCCTCTTTGAATAGAAGTACTGCTTTCAGCTCATAATTTTTTCCGGTAAACGAACCGTGTTAAAATTTCATATAAATGTTTTTCTTACGATGATAATGTAAGGAGAGAGAGCTTATATCAATTTAATAAGACAGAGAAAGAGGAGATTGGTGAATAAGAATACATTTTTAAATATATCATGTTGAAATTCGTAAAATATTTTTTCTAACGATAACAGGCGCTCTGTACCCCTTTAATGAAAGAGAGAGAGACAGCGAGAGGTAGAGAGCACGGAACTACGCAAAGCATAGCACAAAGAGTAGAGCTCGATAAATAACGATTATCTCTGCTTACGCAAACAGGTGCTCTGCATCGTGCTCATGAAAAAAAAGCGAGAGAGTGAGAGAATGGCAAAGAATGCGGAACCACGCGAAGCATGGCACAAAGAGTAGAGCTCGATAAATAGGGTTTGACCATACTATCGAAATAACAGCCGTGAAAATATTTTTTCAATACGCTTTAAGATCCATACCGCTTTAACGAAAGAGAGAGAGAGAGAGAGAGCGAGAGAGAAAGAGGAAATTGATCAATAAGAATACTTTTTGAATATTTCGCGTTGAAATTCGTAAAATTTTCTAACGATAACAGAAGCTCTGTATCGCTTTCATGAAAGAGAGAGACAAGGAGCGGTAGAGAGCTCGGGACCACGCGAAGCATGGCACAAAGAGAAGAGCTCAATAAATAAGGCTTGCCCGTGCTAGCGTAATAATGGCATCGTGAAAAAAATTTCAATACGTGCTGGCGTAATAATGGCGTCGTGAAAAAATTTTTCAATACAGTTCAAGTATTACAAATATACATAATTATTTTTTATGATAGAACAGAACTTACTTCTGATTTCATCGACAATACCGCGGACACATGGCGCGTTTTCCAATCCTCGACGCTGCAGCTCTTCAAACACACACGCTAGCACTTGTTGACCATTTAGTATGCCTCTGTTGTAGGCTGCCGCTATGATTCGCAAGGGCGCCCACCATACAATATATTTTAGGCGTCTTATAAGTCTATCGCCCGATAATCGATTTAATTCGTTGCACCATTGCTCGTTACACCGACGACGAAGCTGAGAACTATGTAATACGGCCAGACGCAAAAGATTTAATATACACTCGCGAAGTGCTCGATCTGCCATGATTGATAACGATACGTGATAATTCCCTGCTGGATTGAGACTGATTAACATTGCATCTTGTTCTGGCCATATAAATACTTAGCGCTAGCGCTAGCCTTCTGAGCGAATTTACTCATTTACTTAAATTGCAGCGCCATCAAAAATCGATGCCCCTTACGGCACAAAAACATGCACGATGAGGCATCAAGATATCAAGATATCAAGATATCAAGATCTCACCACATATGTATATAAGCATTCCAAATGCTCTTATTGTTTCAATGTAACATTATATAGCGAGACTCTGATCAAATTTTTTAGCGCTAGCCTTCTGAGCGAGTTTACTCATTTACTTAAATTGCAGCGCCATCAAAAATTGATGCCCCTTGCGACACAAAAATATGCATGATGAGGTATCAAGATATCAAGATATCAAGATTTCAAGATCTCGCCACAAATGTATATAAGCATTCCAAATGCTCTTATTGTTTCAATGTAACATGATATAGTGAGACTCTGATCAAATTTTTTAAACGGCGACTTCTTCGAAAAGCGCAACGAAGTGGAGATCGCTTAGCTTTGATATGCATTTTAAAACTTAATATCATTTTTCAAAAAATATACTTTTAAAAACGAGAAATAATTAGGTGGTCTAAATAATTTTCATAAGTCTTAATGGGTCTTGAGGCCTAAATATATTAAAATTATATTACTATAAAGAGCATGAAGTACGAAAACACATTAAATGAAGAATAAGGAGAGATTCGCAGCAATGAGCAAAGAAGGCATGCAGTCTGCTGATGCTCCGCTGATGGTGCGTTCCACGCACCTCGAGAAATCGAGAAATCTCGTAGAGTTATACCCGAATACTCGGTGTACATCGAAACATATAAAAAAAAGCCCCGCTATTGCTGCCATAGAAAGATGGAAAAAGATATGCATCAGAAAAGAGAGAGAGAAAGAGAGAGTTAGCGAATATTCGCACAAAGAGGAGAGCTCGATAACTATGCTCGTGATCTCAGCCGTACCTCTTTGCTAACCCTCGAGCTCATATCTCTCTCCAATATTTTTTTCTTCAAGTCCGATCAAATTTTCTTACATACCTCTAATAGGTCTTATATCATTTTCATGAATCATTGTGATATTGATACTCGGTTTTCGTCAAAACAAAGTAAACTTTCATCCTCTATTCCAAAGAATATGACTTATGGATTTGGCTTGCAAATTTTTTATAAAATATTATTCTTATGCATATGCTGCTCTTCGAAAGAAAGGGTTGTATATATATATATATGCTGAACTACGGTGCTCGCGAAAGACGCGAAATAAAAAAGATGCTGTATAGGCTAAACAGACAGTCGTGTCTCCGGGGGTCAGTTTACTCTTATATTAATTACAAAGGGGTTCATTTACACGGACCACGTGCATTTTTGCGGGCCATGCATTTCTTGACGATCGCACCTTCAATACAGCCACAGAATCTTCTCTGCTGCTGTATATTATAGTACGTAGACTTCAGTCACCATTAAGTAGGCAAAGAATTCAGATCGCGAGCGAGAAATTTTATTTCAAATTAAAAAAAAAAAAAAAAAATGTATCCGCGATACAAAGAGGCCATTCCATCGGGCGCGTTTTGGTGTCGTGTGGTGGGGGTGCTGAGCGAACAGTTCATAGCCATACGTACCGCCGAAATGGTGGATACGTATGAGCAATTGGCCCAGTTGTTGTGCGATTTTTATATCGCACAACAAAAAGGCGCTCGTATGACGGCCAATGATGTGGTGGCGGGCGCGTCATGCGTTGCACGGTGCGACGCGATAATGTTACGCGGGGAGATAATTTCTTCCGATGACGCCGGATTCATGGAGGTACGCCTCATCGACGAGGGGCACAGAGAATATTTCGAGGTCGCGGACCTATACCAGCCGGAACCGTTGTTCACCATGCTACCACCCCAGTGCGTGGTATGTCGATTGATGGATCTGGCTGGCGTGGACAACGCAGGCATCATCACCCTTTTGGAGAACCTGTGTCTCGGCGAGCCCCTCATGGAGGCTCGCATGGTGTACCGTAGTCACGATACACCATGTATACGCCTGCGGGGCCCTGATCGTCGGGATGTAGGGGGCATTTTGATAGATGCCCTCGGTGACAACATACCCTACGATTGGGGGTACCCCGATGAAGGGTTCGCCGAGGACGAAGAGGGTGGTGACGCGTAGCGCGTCCACTTGTGTGTGTGTGTGTGTGTGCGTGCGTGTGTGTGTGTGTGTGTGTGTGTGTGTGTGTGTGTGTGTGTGTGTGTGTGTGTGTGTGTGTGTGTGTGTGTGTGTGTGTGTGTGTGTGTGTGTGTGTGTGTGTGTGTGTGTGTGCCCCTCAGTGCATCGGCTGTAGGCGTCATCGGAGCGGCGTAAGGATCTCCCCACAGACACGTAAGTTTTTCATATTTATTAATAAATAACAATAAAAATAATGATGATAATCGGGCCGCTCTGGCGAGGCCCTCAGAACTCTTTCCCCCCCACCACCTCTCCCGAGAGAGAGCGAGAGAGATAGAGAGAATAATTTTAAAAAAATGAATAATAATAATAATAATAATAATCGGACCACTCTGGCGAACCCTCAGAACTCTTTCCCCCCACCACCTCTCCCCACCACAATCCCCACCACGCTCGGAAAGAGGCTCCGACGCGGGGGAAAGTGGAGGGGATAGGAGTGGGGATAGGAGTGGGGGTCTCCAGAGTGGTCCATATACTACTCGTATATATGCCTTTTTCCACATAGCTGGGACATGACCCCGCGCTAATGAGAGGTTAAAGAGACGAGCCAGATAGTTACCTATACTAGGTAGAGCTTTACGCAGACTGAACAGAGAAATACTGTCTGGCCCCGAACTAAGAGAGGACGATGATAGTGCATTGATAGTGGTGATAGTGATAGCTGAAGTGACGGTTGAAAACGAAAACACAGGCCCGTCCACCATAATACGCCGAATTTCCCTCAAAAATTGATCTTTGCTCAATGCCTCATCCGTACTAGAGATAGCTACAAATTGCTCATTAAGCTGATTTGCCGAAAAAAATTGAAGAGGGGACGTGAAACTAGATTTTACTAGACCCAGATTAGCGAGCTCTCTCCACATTATCTTGGGATCAGCAATCGTACGTAGTCTGTTCAAATGATAATCACTTTTCGCTTTCTTTAACTCTATCGTGAGCTTGTTTCTGTAATCTCTGTAGATAGCCAATCCAATGAGACTATTCGCTCGTTTCGCGCGTTTGTAAAGACTATTTCGTATTTTTATTTTTCCCTTAAGATCATCATTTAGCCACGGTGTCGATGGCCTGCTCACACCAAAAACACGCAGTGGAGCGTGGATATCCATAGCCGAATTTAATGAATTCTAGAGTGCAATAGCAAAGTGTTCGGTGTCTGGCGGTGAAGCCGTCAACTCTTCGTGAAAGTTGACCTCGGAAAGCAACAAAGACACTGTTCGATTGTAATTCTGATCATTAAAGTTCTTTGTACAACGTCTAGTGATAGTGCGCGGCTGAGTTACTCGCAATAATAACGCGTAGCTCAATTCCAAAAGATCGTGTCCATTAATGAACGGCGCATCAGATTTCGAAAACGATATGATATTATCCTCGCTATCGGCTATTAAAACATCTAGCCAGGAGTCACAAGTCGCAGTATGAAACGTAGCACCTGACTCAATAAGATACAACGACTGAGTATTTATAAAATCTCTCAAATACTCAGCCTCAAAATTCCTGGACGGTAAATTGCAATTGAGATCTCCCGCAATGATAAGGTGTTTGTACGCATGGGAAAGTTTGTTGAATTCGACGATAAAGTCTTGTAGTAAGCAAGCTTTCGGTCGTCTATACATCGCTGTAAGCAAAAGTTTATCGGTATTATCTTGATAGACCTCCATAATCATAAATTCCGGTTTGTTGGAACAGGCACCAGGAGATAGAGCAAGTAACGAGACTTTCAAAGAATTGTGCACATAACACGCAATCCCCCCTCCGCGTTTGCCTTGCCTGTCATTTCTGAGCAGAAAGTAATTATCTATTTTTACAAGCGCGTCGTGAATGTGCGCATCTAACCAGGTCTCGCAAACTCCTATTACATGAAAAAAGTTAACAGTGAAGTGATATCGAATTTGATCTATGTGCGCCAGCAATGAATTGGCGTTAAATTGTGCGAACTTCAGATGGGTTGACGGTACGAGCGGCTTTACTATTTCACGGGGCAGTCAGCTGATGTTATTCAGATCTACAGAGGTTTGTATTATTTGGCGTGGTTGACCGTTGTCTTTTCTCGCATAGATAACACCCCCTCTAACCCACACATGCTTAAAGCCAATTTCCTTAGCCTTGATTTTGGTCTCCTTTAAGTGATTGTACTTGGAAACTGGCAGCATTTTGTTTACATAAATATTGAAGTTACCAGTCGTGGAAGCGCAATCTTCGAATGTGTCTCGTCTCTTAAGGTCTCTATTTGACCACTTCATATCAAGTACTACTTCGCATACTGCACTTGACGTAAGCTTGATGATGAGAGACTTTGAGTTTCTCGGCTGCTGCGCTGCCCGACTACTGTTTCGATCGTTGGTTTTAGTCACAAGATCTCGTGCCGATAAGATGTGGCAAGATAGTTCCGGGATGCCAAGTACTTCAAAGATCTTGCCTACAATGGCCTCTGAAGAACACGGAGCATCCGCCGGTATACCAGAGACAATGAGCTCACTTGATCCTGAATATTCCTTGGATGGATTCTTGACCAACTGGTTCAGTGATTCCACTTCACTCTTCAACTTACTATTTTCCTGTTTAAGCGCCATAATTTCAGCTTCATGCTCAGTAACAATATTTTCCAACACCGGAATTCTCTCGAGCATAGTTCGAAATTCAGCATTTGTCTTTTCTTGGTTATCGCTAAGTGCAGTAATTTTTGCCTCCGTTCTGTCGACAATTGCGAGAATTTTATCAAACATTTTCTCAATTTTTGAGCTATCAGCCATCGAAGAAGAACTCTGATCTGATGAGCTTAAAATCGCTCCGGTCTCTTCAGATGCCATATTACCGTGCTGACTCGAGGCGGCAACGACCGAAGGTAGTAAACCACTATTTACTTTAGGCAAGAGATTTTCAATGGCGCATGCACTAACGGTCCTGGTGGCGAGATAAAATTTGCAACATCCAGGATGAAAAGCCATCGAGCAGATACAACAAGCCACACGCTGACCAGCAATTTTACTTTTACATTTGGAGAAAATCCCCAACATGCAGAACAGAGCCTGGATTTTCTGAGAGATGATAACTTATCGGCCGAGGCCACACGAACCAGCTGTCGAGTAACAGCAGGTTACCGATCGAGCAAATCAGAATACGTTGCAGCACAACCAGATAATCAGAGTGGTAATCGATAATACTCATGCGCAATAATCAGATGTTGTGAACAATCATACGCATGGGCGAAGTCCAGCCAGAGTAAGGAGAGCTATGTAGGAGAAGAGCTGCGCTTGCGCAGGATAGTCGCAACGGTGAGACCAGCAAGAGATAGCAGAACCAAGCAAATACGTACACAACCAGGAGCATGCGCTTTGACGATAACTGCTTGGCGCGTGCGCAATAACGATGACCATTCGGAGCATGCGCTAAGACGACGACTGTTTGGTGCGAGCGCAATGACGATAACTACTCGGAGCATGCGCTATAGATGACTGCTTTGTGTATGCACAATGATGACGACAGAGAGAAAGAGAGAGAATGAGAGAGAATAAGAGAGATTGAGAGAGATTGAGAGGGATTGAGAGAGAATGAGAGAGATTGAGGGAGAATGAGAGAGATTGAGAAAGAATGAGAGAGAATGAGAGAGAGTGAGAGAGGATGAGAGAGATTGAGAGAGAATGAGCGAGATTGAGAGAGAATAAGAGAGATTAAGAGAGATTGAGAGAGAATGAGAGAGGTTCAAAAAGAATGAGAGAGATTGAGAGAGAGTGAGAGAGATTGAGAGAGAGTGAGAGAGATTGAGAGAGAATAAGAGATATTGAGAGAGATTGACAGAGAGTGAGAGAGATTAGGAGGGAATGAGAGAGAATGAGAGAGATTGAGAGAGAATGAGAGAGATTGAGAGAGAATGAGAAAGATTGTGAGAGAATGAGAGAGATTGAATGAATGAATGAATGAATGAATGAATGAAAAATTTATTTATGCCATGGAAACTTATCCTTAGGCAACTTAGATACAGTAGATATGTTTTATACATTTTATAAGCTAGAGTGATATTAGAGATAATATAAGCTAACTTAAAACTAAACTAAGCGCACGCATCTCAATCCTCCAACGCAGGTAGCAAATTTGCAATATGCCGTATATACATGCTCATTTCCGACTATGGCTTACGCAGTAGAATATAAAAGTAAGAAAATCCAACATGCTCCAAACGAGAGAAAAATTAATAATAGCGTAAAAAAGATAATAACAAAAGAAAAAAATAAAAAAATAAAAAAGAAAATTAGCAAAAGAAAAAGATAATGCAGTAATATAAACTAGGAGCATAGAAAGCGTCGGTCCCTAGAGTCAGGTACCAGAAGCTCAGGTGGTCTCGGATGAACAGCGAAGCAAAAAGGCGTGCAAGCGTGTTTTAAAAGAGCCGAGAGAATCGGCAGAGGTAATTTCGGGGGGGGAGGGAGTGCCAAAAATAGGTTGATGCCACTGCGAAGGATTTTTGTAGGGTGGAAGTACAGCAGGATGGAATAACGAAGGTAGGGGGTGCCGATGCACGCAAAGGGCGACAAGGTGGTGGCACGAGGGTAAATAGGGACTTAATATAGGCAGGGAGCTCACCGTGAAGGACCTTATACATCATGACACCCATAAAATATTTCCGTCTATCACTCACGCGCATCCACGACAATCTCACTCTGTAAGGAGATATGTGTTCGTCTCTGCGGATATTGAAAACAAAACGAATGCATTTATTAATGAGGCGCTCCAGAACAAGATTTTGCTCGCCTGTCAGATCGTTATAGACTAAGCAACAGTAATCAATAATCGGGAATATTAGTGAAGAGACCAGCGACTTACGCAGTCCAAACGAAAGAGAGTGCATGTTATGTTTGAGTCTGAACAGAGTGAAATTGATTTTGCGTGAGATAGAGAGAATATGCCGGTTCCATGAGAGGTTTGAGGTGAAGATAACTCCCAGGTTTCGAACCTCATTTACAAACGGAATAGACGAGCCGTTAACAACAACGCTTGGGAGACGGGCGGTATCAATTTGATTTAGATAGGTACCGCTACCCATAATGATTGTCATAGACTTCTTCAGGTTTAACGAAAGGCCGTGCGTGGAGGCATAGCCGGCAATAGTTTGAGCGTCCTGGGATAATCTGTGCAGCGACTCGGATAACTCTGAGGGGCGGCAGGTAAGATATATTTGTGTATTACCAGCGTATGTTATGTGTCTGGCATATTGAAGACCAGTACCAATATCGTTGATGAACATAGAGAATAAAAGCGGGCCCAATACAGAGCCTTGAGGGACGCCAGTATTAGTGGACATCCAGCTCGATAAGGAACCACTGTCATCCATTACCGCCTGAGTACGATTCGAAAGATACGAAAAAACCCAAGATAGTGCGCTGTCAGAGAAGCCCAGGCATCGCAGTTTCTTTAATAGAGATACATGTGGAACCGTGTCAAAAGCCTTACTGAAGTCAAAGAGAACCAGTATCGTGAGCATCCGGCCGTCAACGGCCCGTCTGATATCCTGACACAATTTCAATAACGCGGTCTGAGTGCTAAAGTTCTTGCGGAAACCAGATTGCATAGGTTTCAAGAGATTATTGGAGTCGAGGAATGTTGAGATCTGTGAAAATACTAGTCACTCGAAGAGCTTAGAGGCCTCCGATAGATTTGCGATAGGACGAACATCCGAGGATGTAGACGGCAGGTTTTTTTTAACAAGGGGTCGAAGAAAGACACGCTTCCATCGAGACGGGTAGACGTGGCTCTGGAGACTGATATTAAATATTTTGGTTAGGACCGGCGTGATGAGAGAGGCACATTTACGGAGGGCAAAAAGAGAGGTTCCATCTGGACCCTGGGATAGTGACTCTGAGTTGATTGTGAATAGGGCCTTGTACACACTCTGAGCTGAGATTTCTGTGAAGTTGAGAACAGGAATATTTTCGGGTAAGGCACCCACTAGATCCGGGGAAAAGTCCGAGGGATATGGAGAGTGCGAAAAAGAAATAGAGGCAAAATACGCGTTGAGCTCGTCAGAAGGAAAAAACGTAAACGGCGAGATGCCCCTAGGTTTTGCGAGGCCAAGGTGTGTTAGCTCCTTCCACAGTTTGGACGGATCGGTGATTTGCGAGAGTCTGCGCTCGAAGAAACGCCTTTTTGCCTCCTTAATTTCAGCTGATAGAGTATTTCTATAATTCTTGTATATAGAGAGTTGTAGTTGACCACCTGACCTTCGTGCCTGTCGATATAGGTCATTTTTTATTTTAATTCTCTCTTTTAACGCTGGGGTGAACCACGGTGCCTGAGGTTTGTGCAGAGTCCAGGTGCGGAGCGGCGCGTGCTTATCGAATGAGGAATTTAAGACGTCAAAGAAAGAGTCAGTAAGCGAATCAAGAGGGAGGTTACTGTCACAGCTTGAGTTTGAGTTTGATAAATCAATCGATGCCCGAATGCAACCCTCCCGGAGCGACTCCAGAAAATCTGATTGTACGAAATGTTTTATATCACGTCTGGTAATAGTAGCTTTGCGAGGAGGATCGGCTGCGAAACTGAACGTGATTGAGAGAGATTGAGAGAGAATGAGAGAGATTGAGAGAGAATGAGAGAGATTAAGAGAGAATAAGAGAGATTAAGAGAGAATGAGAGAGATTGAGAGAGATTAAGAGAGAATGAGAGAGAATGAGAGGGATTGAGAGAGAATGAGAGAGATTAAGCGAGAATGAGAGAGATTGAGAGAGAAAGAGAGAGAACGAGAGAGAATAAGAGAGATTGAGAGGAATTGAGAGAGAATGAGAGAGATTAAGAGAGATTAACCCCTTGACTGGTGAGCCCGCCATATGGCGGGCAATAGAAACTGTGCCATAACTGGTGAGCCCGCCATATGGCGGGCTGTCGGAAAAAATGCGTTATATACGAAATTTCTTAGAATTTCAGTACCAAAACCCGTACTCGGGGGTTTTTGGGGTCACTGATCACGAATCTGTACTCCAAATTTGGCAATTCAGAATGGCGGATCCAATATGGCGGACAAAAATGCAAAAAGTCACTCGACGAGACTGAACGTTGGTACTCGGGGGTTTTAGGGGTCGCTGATCACGAATCTGCACTCCAAATTTGGCAATTCAAGATGGCGGATCCAATATGGCAGACCAAAAATGCAAAAAGTCACTCGACGAGACTGAACGTTGGTACTTGGGGGTTTTTGGGGTCGCTGATCACGAATCTGTACTCCAAATTTGGCAATTCAAGATGGCGGATCCAATATGGCGGACCAAAAATGCAAAAAGTCACTCGACGAGACAGAACGTTGGTACTCGGGGGTTTTTGGGGTCGCTGATTACGAATCAGCACTTCAAATTCAGAAGTTGAACGCATGATTATTTCTTACCTCCAGCATTGGTTCGCAATTTTCATACGATCCAAAGTGTGCCACGAGGAGGCTGCATGGTAGGATTTTACACTTCATTTTTTTTTATTTTTTCACTTTTTTTCTTTTTTTTAATTTTTTTTTTTTTTTAGATTTTTTCCGTTTTTTTTTTCATTTCTCTATTTGTGTTGTCGTTGTTTTTGTCCATGTTTTGCATCAAGTTTTTCCAAATCGGTAACTTTTTTCAGTTTTCACGATCCAAAATATATTTTGCTCATGTTTAGAAATTTTGTTTTGTGTGGAATACTTCGAAACATGGAATGCACAAGCCTACGTTGCATTCTTTACAAAAAGTCGGTACATCTTTTCGGATACCATGCGTACTGCACACTTTACATTGCCTTCTAACGCCACGTGAGCTCTCAGGCATGCCGGGATTCTTTACTAAACATGCGTTCAACTTCTGAATTTGAAGTGCTGATTCGTAATCAGCGACCCCAAAAACCCCCGAGTACCAACGTTCAGTCTCGTCAAGTGACTTTTTGCATTTTTGGTCCGCCATATTGGATCCGCCATCTTGAATTGCCAAATTTGGAGTACAGATTCGTGATCAGCGACCCCAAAAATCCCCGAGTACCAACGTTCAGTCTCGTCGAGTGACTTTTTGCATTTTTGTCCGCCATATTGGATCCGCCATCTTGAATTGCCAAATTTGGAGTGCAGATTTGTGATCAGCGACCCCAAAAACCCTCAAGTGCCAAATTTCAAATTGATGGTAAAAAAAAAAATTGTCTACCAGAAATGTCCACTTCACCCTCAAATCCTTTACCAGTGAAGGGGTTAATGTCACTGGTGCGCAAATAAAACGTGAATGCGTTTTATATTTTTCTTAGTTTTGTTTATTTATTTATTTTCGATGTTTTTCTTACACTGGTTTGCCGGGGCTACCGTGCTACCGATTTTTATGGTTAAAAAGTACAGTAGGTTTTATTTAGAGAAAAAAATTGAATATTTCGCGACGGCTATAATGCTCGAGTGATCTCGGGGGACCAGGCTCGAAGTTCGACTGACTGTCCTTAACTAATTGCTGGTCATTATATAGGCTCTTATTCTATTGTCGCGTAAGGTGGAAGATGTCGGCGCGTGAGGGAACAGTTTCTCTCACACCTCGACATTTTGCTGACGATAATTTCCAGACGCTTTTCCAATTATGGCGGCTGGTGATATGAAAAATCAGCGTCGAGACATCGATATTCTCCAGACGGAATTCTGACTATTGTCAGCGCCGGGACATCGATACACTCGACGCGCAACTTTTTGTTTATGTTGAGGCTCGTCCCTAGGCGATAAGCGCGGCCATTTTGTGCGAGCCGGCGAGACGCTGATTCTCACCGGCTTCCAACATCTGTGGGAGCTTGGTGATAACGCGCGACATACGCCGGTTCGTCACTCGCGCGCCTTCTCCCCGCGACGAGCTTCGTTCGTTAAAGGCTGAAATTTCGTGTGTTAGGTGTGTTGCATGCTCGCAGGCATACTTCGCGCTTGGCGGGTTGCGTGCCTGCAGGCATGCCTCACGCGTGGCGGGTTGCATGCTCGCAGGCATACTTCGTGCTTGGCGGGAGAACTCCGGCAATGAGGGTCACCCCTGGTCATTCGTGTTTTTCCCGTGAATAAATGAGAGATTAAATATTTCTACTGCGGATCATACGGATCCGGTTTTATGTTTGATAAATGGTATATGAAATGAAAATTTTTAAAATTTATTTGTGTTTTTTCGACCCAGGACGTTACACTATACTCGTTCGGTATATTTTTTGCCAACCAATAAAGGTCTTTTTCGAACCCTTTTAGGGAAAAGTGCTCTTGTACATTATTTCGGTGTTCCTCACCCCTACCCCCCCTTCCGCCAACAACTATCTCCCCGGTGTTATTACATTTTTTGTTCCTTCGAGCCGGATCTGGTTGGAGGTAAGTAGAGAAACTCGACTGGTTCTACCCCAAGACCCTTACCACCGGCAATTACCGCCATTTTTAGCTCTGAAAAAAACGTCTTAGCTTAGCCATGAAACGCGGGCGGGGGGAGCTGATTTTTTTATGGTGGTATTGGAGGAATTGGAATGTCGCTATCTCCACAGGAAGCTGCGGTGCACCGAATCTTTTATGGCGGCATTTGCATGTCGTTTATCAGTTGGACTCACACGTCTATCTATTAGGGAGGAGGGGGGCTAATTTTAAGGATGGTATTAGATTGTCGCTATCTCCTCAGAAAGCTGCAGTGCACCGAATCTTTCATGGCAGCATTTGAATGTCGCTTATCAGTTGGACTTATACGTCTGTCTATGGGGGGGGGGGGGCTAATCTTAAGGATGGTATTCGAATGCCGCTATCTCCTCAGGGAGCTGCAGTGCACCTAATCTTTCATGGCAGCATTTGAATATCGCTTATCAGTTAGACTGGTGCGTCTGTCTGTGGAGGAGATAATTTTAGGATGGTATTGGAATGCCACTATCTCTGATATCCGCAGTGCACCTAATCTTTCATGATGGTATTGGAATATTGCTTTCTCTAAGAAGTAAATAATAAACTGGAGCGTTAGATCTTTTAACCGTATCCGACACTACACCCCCTGGACTGACGCGTCTATCATGCCCTTATCGCTTGACATAAATAATTTCTGGTCGTGTGCTGTCAGACCGCAGTCTGGAAAAGGCCGAATCATGAGTTCATAAAATCTTGGAAGTGGCTATCATAGTGTCTGACGGGTCCTAGACACTTGACAAAAAGCGTTTAAATGCTCCTAACGGGTATTCTTCTGACCGCGTATATATAAGCGTTTCTCCATCACTAGTTCACATTATCTCCCGTACATTCATACAAATATTATCGAGTGAAAAATAAAATGAATGCGCAAATGTGTAAAAGGACTATCGCGCTTATGGAGAAGGCATTTTTCATAATTAGGAAAAAATCTAGACCAGCCTCAGTGAAAAAGTGGATGAAGTTCAGCAATAAACATGTGAAGATTGTGGGCAAAGTATTATGTGCAAACGTCCGACAATTGGTGAAAAAATTCGTATTCAGACAACAATAGCGATAATGATGTCGCTAAGTGAAAAACTGAAAAACGCGGTGATGGTGCTGTAAAAAGTGACAGGGTACGGTGGAGGGACATAGACACTGCGTTTAAGAAAATAATTAGGACTGGAGTCGTCATCAATCTACAGCATAAAGATGTACAAAGTTTTCTTGACGACGCGAGATCTCTGATAATCTCAAAACTATCTGCAGTATTGAGAAAAGTGAGCCACTTTAAAGTTAACGTTACCCTAGCCTGCCGTTTTCACATCACCAAACTCAATGAAATAATGGAAGATAATAAATTCTTTAATATGCAGAATCAAGCTATATTACCCTCGACAGACATCGAAAAGTGGTTCAGGGTACATGTAAAGGATAAATTGTTTGTGGAAATTGAGGGGTTTACAGGAAAGAAACCCGGCTGGTCTCTCTTCCATAATTAACTTAATCATCAATATGAACAAATACATGCCTCTACGTGGTGGGCTATCTACGTATACAAGTCTACCGAAAGAAATTCAATTAAAACGTGCAGTCGTCAATATTATAAATGACGAATTGTTTTTTATGGTCTGTGACGGCAGCACTTTACCCTGCAGTTGAAACATGTCAGCGAAAATTTGAACGTAAATCGTCCTACCCGTAGTTCAGTGAAGTGCTTCAGTACACTGGGCTCAATTTTCTAATGAGTCTAAGGGACGTACCGAAATTTGAAAAAATCAATAGTTTGTAAATTAAGGTATATGGCATAGAAAATCATCGTCGTGGAAAGCTTCAAACAGTGCCAGCATATTTGAGCGCTCAGAGGTCCGATAGACCTACCGTACACCTACTTATGCAGGAAGCTCCGAGCGAAGAAGAAGAAAAAAAAAAAAATAAAGACAGCAATCCGGTGCATCACTTTTCATGAATCGAAAATATTTCTCAGCTGGTCAGCTCGCAAATTTCAAAAAATGCACATCATACTTGGCTCTGTGACAGGTGTTTGTGCCATTTCAAATCAGAAAATTTGCTAACAAAACACACAGATGACTGTGTAAAAATCAATAAATGCCGAACGGTCTTTCCGGAGGGCGAGGAGAAAATATTAAAATGCATAAATTTTAAATTCAAAAAATATGTTCCATTCGTCGTGTATGCCAATCGAAGTGCTCACTAGAGCTTATAATATCAGTACAGAAGAGCACAATTGGATATCAGAACAATGTGTCCCACAGTATCAATTATTATCTGCACTGTAGTTATGACGATGCGATTTACGAATAAAAATCGCACTGTGGCAAAGACTGTATCCCGTGCTTTATGGTGGAGTTGGAAACCCTATCAAAATCGCTGCATTCGTGTCTAAACCATATCACCTCGATGGATAAACTAAACACCGTACAAAATCATTAATTCACGACGTCTACAACCTGCCACATTCGCGTGAAAGAATTTCTTCCAAGTGATCTAACGGTTCGAGACATTTGTTGTCATTTTACGGGTCGTTATCGCGCTGCTGCACACTAAAATTGCAATTTAAATTTTAAGAATTCTAGTGTAGTTCCCGTTGTATTCCACAATGTATCCGGATACGATTCTCATCTTTCAATAAGTTCATTAGCGACTGCATTCGAGGGCTCTTTATATATTTTACCTGTGTACAAGGAAAAATATATTTCATTCTCGATAAGTGTCAAGGGAACAGTTGTAAATTACAAATTTATCGACTCATTCCGATTTATGCTGACAAGGAAAGTCTTTCCACTGACGTCCTTCGATTTCGACGAAATTCAAATATTTTATTCTACATCAAAATCTAAGAGACACGTATTTTTTTTTATCGGCGGAAAAACGTTTCTAGGGGGTGAAATTATCCTTTAAAGTTCAGACCTCCGAGGGGTACTTTTCTGGTTTCACCTATTTTCACTTGAGATAATCGAATGCACCTAAATGGATAATTACCTTAATGATAAACGATGAAAAATACAACTGGTTTCAAATCGGGGGGTTGCATAGGAAAAAAGTTATAGGGGTTGAAATTCACAAAATCGTTATAACAAAAAAATTATTGCACCTATCTCGATGAATTCAATTGCACTTCAAAGAGGGCAAAAAAATAAAACATATAGGTTTTTGCGTTTTTCTCGCAAATCAAGTTAAGGGGGTGCCCCTATGCCTATGTATGGAAGCCACTCTGATCTGCGTTGAATGTATTTGACAATCCGTACGTTCTAATATTTTGCTTTACGTCATAGACAAATTTTTGAATTTGTTGTTCCAAGACTTTTCCATCTTCAATTGTTTTGGATGTAGTGAATTTATTAATTTTTCTCGATACGTAACGATGAGCTGCTTTGAATGAGTTTATCCACGTACGAGATGCTTTAAAACGAAAATCAGTATGCCCTATTTCTTTTTGAGCATGTAAGGCCCATTTTTTCAAATCGGAATCATGCACTATTAAACCAGCAACCACAGCAGCTTTGAAATTTTCGAAAGCGTAACCACAAATTCGTGCTAATTTTTCTTTGTATGCCCCCCCCCCCCTTGTTAAAATTGTGGGCCCACCGCTACAACTGTCGTATAGATTGCACTTTCTTGAACTTTTGTTTAGCACTGCCCAAACCTAAATTTCCTTTCTTCCCGCTGCACCAATACTCAACGGCCCTTAATTTGTACTCGTAGAATAAGTCTTCGTTATCACGAGTGTATGTATCAGGCGGAAGTTCTGGTTCATGCAGGGCATTTGCCGATTCTTCATCTTCAACAATTTCCATTTCCCAATCCTTAAACGGTTCTTCAAAATGCAGAGAATTTTGTTCTACCATTTCGAAATTACTGTATTCGTTCATTGCACTCAACAAAATATTTTCAAACTTTTCTTCCAGCTGTATTTCATCGTTATTTACTAGTGAATCCGGTAAACGCATAACTTCAAAAGTTGCGAGAAGCATTCTAATAACGTTCAAAGGATTTATCTTCATTTTGATTAATATTTACAATTTCGTTTTAAATAGTCTCGAATTGTAAGTGACTTCTTTCGTCGTGTAAAAGAAAAATAGCCGACTGCGGTGAATATATTCCGCGATCGCAGTTTTATCACTGCTTCTACGTCGTATTTCAAATCTAATTTTGGGAGTGAGTCACAGACTGAACAGAGGTGACTCCCAGATAGCACCGTCAAGTAAGAGGGGGGGGGGGGGGGGGAGAGAGAGTTATGATAACTATGAAAATACGTCAGTATTTACTAAATTTTTGTGAAAAATATAAGGAATAAATATTTTTGAAATTCGTCTTGTGGTTTATACAATATTAACTAATAAAAAAAATTGTTATCCGTGAAAATTATCCAATCTGCAGTTTTTGGCGGAAAAAAAGTGAATTCTTTCAAACTATGGATGTGATTCGTATAAATACCGTAAAAAGTTACAAAAAATAAAAAACTGATAAAGTGGTAGAATTTTCAACTGAAAAATTTGATTTTTTCCAATTTTCTTTGCTCAATTCGGTAAAATCTATTGTTTAAATAAATTTTAAATCGAATTTTTTAAGTGTAACTAGAAGAGTCTCAAATGCATTCAAATTTAAAAAAACCATTAAGATTGGACGTATACTTTTGGTTCTATCACTTTCACCAATTATGAAAATGTAATTTCGAGAAAAATCTATCCATCATTTGATATGTAGATGTTGAGAATTTAAAGAAAAAACGTATCACTAGGAGAAGAAATAGAAAAAAAAGAATTACTGCCGTTTTATTGAGATTAAATGTAAACATACATAGGGGCAGTTCACCCCCTTAACTTGATTTGCGAAAAAAACGCAAAAACCTATGTGTATAATTTTTTTGCCCTCTTTGAAGTGCAATTAAATCCATCGAGATAGGTGCAATAGTTTTTTGGTTATAACGATTTTGTGAATTTCAACCCCTATATCTTTTTTCCTATGCAACCCTCCGATATGAAACCAGTTGCATTTTTCATCGTTTATCATTAAGGTAATTATCCATTTGGGTGCATTCGATTATCTCAAGTCGAAATAGGTGAAACCAGAAAAGTACCCCTCGGAGGTCTGAACTTTAAAGGATAATTTCACCCCCTAGAAACGTTTTTCCGCCGATAAAAAAAAATACGTGTCTCTTAGATTTTGATGTAGAATAACATATTTGAATTTCGCCAAAATCGAAGGACGTCAGCGGAAAGACTTTCCTTGTGAGTAGCATCGACAAATTAGCCTCATATTTAAACAGTAATAACAAAATAATTACACGTGCAAAATGTAATACCGAAAAGGTGTTTTCCCGTATGACTATGTGAATAGTTGGAATGTCCTCGATGAGACCGAATTGCCCTCGAAAGAAGATTTTTGTTCCAAGCTCAATAATACGGAGATTTCCGATAGCGAATATGCGGACGCGTCTAATATTTGGAAATCATTCAAAACTTTGATAATTTGATAATTTTTTAAATTGTTTACTTTGACGGCTTTTCCGAATTTTGCAAATTCTTGGATTTTTGGCGTCAATACGTTTGTTTTGGTCCCAATAATGATAATCGGGTGGGGGGGGGGGGGGGGGGCTAACAAAATTAAGGGGTTATACAGGAATATTCAAAATTTGTTTGTAATTATTTACTTTGACGGATTTTCCGAAATTTGAAAATTCTTGGGTTTTTTTTTGCGTCAATACGTTTGCTATGGTCCCAATAATGATAATCAGGTGGTGAAGCCCAAAAAAATGAACGGGTTATACAGGAATATTCAAAATTTGTTTGTCGGAAGCTGATATGCACGTGGAAAGTGTGTCGCATGCGAAAGATGTTTGCTACTGGGTACCGCAACATAGCATCCGCGAACAAAATATCCACGGAAAAAACAGGAAATAAAACAAGCATACATTAAAATCGCCAACACCGATTTAATTATTAAATTACATGTTTGTTATTACGAGTAGAAAATTTTATAATTATTAATAATATATGTACATAAATATAATAAATATTATAAATGTATATACATAAATATTATAAATAATATAATTGTATATAAACAAATATTATAACGGTATACAGCGTGACCATTATAATGTGGACGGTATTTTTTTGAGGGTTTTGGGAAGTGATATCGGGGTTTTTCGGGTGCGGTTTTTGAATGGTTTTTCAAGCCCGATTTGAAAAAGAATACGATGTGCATGTGATAATTATAATTTATACAGCAGAAAAATGGTTGTGACGAAAAATAATGTCAAGTTGATTTTTATTTTTGAAACATGAAGATTATTTAATTCTGAATACAAAGCGCTGGTGGAAATTTTTTTTTTTTTGACGCAGATCGCATGGAGAAAAAAAATGTTAAAAGTTGCATTTTAATGCGTTTTTATTCGAAAAGGTGGAATAGAACTGTGCCGCGTGAAGTAGCATCACATAAGCTCTGCCTTGGCTCACGGCTGTCGAAGCTTATGGCGCTTGGCCCGAAATGACAGTTGAACGAAATGACAGAGCGAAACGTATTTTCAGCTATCTCTCTCGCACCCGTGCCAAGCTGTAGTGGTTGAAAAGTGATTTTAAAAAAATATGAAAAGATTTTAAAAAATATAATAAAATATGCAAAAAGAAAGCGTAAAAAGTGAAAAACAGTTTTACAAATATTGTTTTATAATTGTTGTTTTATAATTAAAAAAATCGAAATTGTATCAAAATTGATAAAAATATCAACATTGATACAATTTCGATTTTTTTTTTCAATGTCTAGCACGTGCAAGTTAAAAGATATGCTAAATTTGTTCGAGAGTATCATCTGGGGATAATTGTATTTTTGTTGGACAGAATTTCCGCAAGTTACCAGCTGCAAACGTTACTTTAATACAACTGCCTACCGCTTTTTCTAAAAACTTTTTCACTTGGTGCCAAATTTCAAATTGTTCAACATTTTCGCTGCCCAAGTTGGCTTTTACCTGTCAGTACTGTTATTAGCAGTTGTTTAGCTTGACTTTTTGTACACTTTGGCTCTGTACAAGCTGTGAACTTGCCATTTCCTGAGAAATTCAAAAGGTTCAAGCCATCTAGCATTTACCTTTGGATTAAGGGATCATCGCAGTGCGACCGCCGGAAAAATAGCCGATTTTCGCTATTTTTTTTTTGTAAGGTGGATAGGATAAGCTATTCGGTCTAATTTTTTTTTACAAATTGAAGCACCGATAAAGAATACAAAATTTATTTAAAAAAATTTTTTTATCCATTTTTTAACATTTTTTTATTTGCGTAAAATTGCGTGGAAAAAAATGGTGTCCCATGTTGGCCAAGATTGCGACCGCAAATTTCATGTGAAACAAAAAATTCACAATGATTTATTAATCTGTAAGAAATCCGCTATGTTCTTATCGAGGTTTTATTTTAGTGAAATTTTAAAAAATGGCGGCGGTTTCAACAAAAAATATCGAATTGAGATTTTTTCGACAGTTTTTCGTGAAAAAAAGGATGATTTAAAAAAAAAGCTTCCATTGAAGCATAACGAATGACGTGAAGAATGTTATGTCGAAAATTCAAACGGATAGGTTGAAAACTCTTCCTTTGAGAGTGGCCACCGTTTTGAAAAACACCATTCCAAGAAAAACACCATTCCAAAGAAAACTTGTTTTGTTTGATTTCATCTGCTGTGGCAGTAGCGAACGTCCATGACTAACCGCGAGGAAAACGGTGAAAGGACAATCTGCATTTTCACTGCGCGCGATGAAATCCACGTTCCTGATAGAACCTTTCGATTCGTTTAAATATTTGGCTACTTCAAATTGCATATTTGAGACTGATTTCATCTCCAGCGTTTAAGGTGAACGAACGACAAGTAGTGCAGCTGAAGGTGAAGGCAAAATCGTTTTAAAAATCGACGTTTCCCCTCTTGTTCATTTAACAAAATGTTGAGTTCCATTCAATGTTTAAATATTGTAAATCCCGCTCCCGTTAATAGGTTCATCTCCAGAGGGAATAACGAACGCCAACTTGTAGTGCCACGCGTGATAAAAATTACGATCCAATCTCTGCATTTTTCGCTGTGAGAGATGAAATCAACACTTCCGACTGCACGATTCCATTCTACGCAATATTTGACTATTTACGATACCCTTGTTGTGTTTGATTTCATCTGCTGCGGCAGTAGCGAACGTCCATGACTAACCGCGAGGAAAAAGGTAAAAGGACATTCTGCATTTTCACTGCACGAAATGAAATTCACGTTCCTGGTTGAACCTTTCGATTCGTTTAAATATTCGACTACATCGAATTGCATATTTGAGACTGATTTCATCGCTTAACCCCTTGACTGGTGAGCCCGCCATATGGCGGGCAATAGAAACTGTGCCATAACTGGTGAGCCCGCCATATGGCGGGCTGTCGGAAAAAATGCGTTATATACGAAATTTCTTAGAATTTTAGTACCAAAACCCGTACTCGGGGGTTTTTGGGGTCACTGATCACGAATCTGTACTCCAAATTTGGCAATTCAAGATGGCGGATCCAATATGGCGGACGAAAATGCAAAAAGTCACTCGACGAGACTGAACGTTGGTACTCGGGGGTTTTTGGGGTCGCTGATCACGAATCTGCACTCCAAATTTGGCAATTCAAGATGGCGGATCCAATATGGCGGACAAAAATGCAAAAAGTCACTCGACGAGACTGAACGTTGGTACTCGGGGGTTTTTGGGGTCGCTGATCACGAATCTGTACTCCAAATTTGGCAATTCAAGATGGCGGATCCAATATGGCGGACCAAAAATGCAAAAAGTCACTCGACGAGACTGAACGTTGGTACTCGGGGGTTTTTGGGGTCGCTGATTACGAATCAGCACTTCAAATTCAGAAGTTGAATGCATGTTTATTTCTTACCTCCAGCATTGGTTCGCAATTTTCATACGATCCAAAGTGTGCCACGAGGAGGCTGCATGGTAGGATTTTACACTTCATTTTTTTTTTCTTTTTTCACTTTTTTCTTTTTTTTAATTTTTTTTTTTTTTTAGATTTTTCCGTTTTTTTTTTTCATTTCTCTATTTGTGTTGTCGTTGTTTTTGTCCATTTTTTGCATCAAGTTTTTCCAAATCGGTAACTTTTTTCAGTTTTCACGATCCAAAATACCGATTTGGAAAAACTTGATGCAAAAAATGGACAAAAACAACGACAACACAAATAGAGAAATGAAAAAAAAAAACGGAAAAAATCTAAAAAAAAAAAAAAAATTAAAAAAAAGAAAAAAAAGTGAAAAAAGAAAAAAAAAATGAAGTGTAAAATCCTACCATGCAGCCTCCTCGTGGCACACTTTGGATCGTATGAAAATTGCGAACCAATGCTGGAGGTAAGAAGTAAACATGCGTTCAACTTCTGAATTTGAAGTGCTGATTCGTAATCAGCGACCCCAAAAACCCCCGAGTACCAACGTTCAGTCTCGTCGAGTGACTTTTTGTATTTTTGGTCCGCCATATTGGATCCGCCATCTTGAATTGCCAAATTTGGAGTACAGATTCGTGATCAGCGACCCCAAAAACCCCCGAGTACCAACGTTCAGTCTCGTCGAGTGACTTTTTGCATTTTTGGTCTGCCATATTGGATCCGCCATCTTGAATTGCCAAATTTGGAGTGCAGATTCGTGATCAGCGACCCCAAAAACCCCCGAGTACCAACGTTCAGTCTCGTCGAGTGACTTTTTGCATTTTTGTCCGCCATATTGGATCCGCCATCTTGAATTGCCAAATTTGGAGTGCAGATTTGTGATCAGCGACCCCAAAAACCCTCAAGTGCCAAATTTCAAGTTGATGGTAAAAAAAAAAATTGTCTACCAGAAATGTCCACTTCACCCTCAAATCCTTTACCAGTGAAGGGGTTAAGCGTTTAAGGTGAACGATCGACAAGTAGTACAGATGAAATTTAAGGCAAAATCATTTTAAAAATCTACGCGGCCCTTCGTGTTTTTTTTAACGAAAAGTTTAGTTTCGTTCAATGTTTAAATAGTGTAAAACCCGCTCGTGAAAATAGTTTCATCTCGAGCAGAAATTACGATTGCCTAGAACTACACGTGATCGAAATTACCATCGAATCTTCGGCATTGCCCACTGTGCGAGATGGAATCAACTTTTCCGATTGCACGATTCCATTCTACACAATATTATTTGACTATTTACGATGCCCTTGTCGTGTTTGATTTCATCTGTTGCGGGAGTAGCGAACATCCATGACTAACCGCGAGGAAAACGGCGAAAGGACATTCTGCAACTTTCACTGCGCTAGATGAAATCCACGTCAGAGATGGGCAAAATTAACTTAAAAAAAAAAAATGACGAATGGTTTTTCATTCCTCATTTATTGTAAATTTAAGTGAAGAGTGGATTTCCACTCGTCATTTACTTTGGGTAAGAGTGGCGAATAAATTTCCACTCGCCATTCGTTTCGCGTTCGAGTGACGGGTGGATTCCCACTCGTCATTTATTTCGGGTACGAGTGGCGAAAGAATTTCCACTCGCCATTCGTTTCGCGTTCGAGTAACGAGTGGTTTTTCATTCTGTATTTACTTCGCGACCGGGTGACGAATGGATTCCCACTCGTTGTTTACATCCGAACTGAGTGGAGAGTGGGGGAACCATTCGAACCCCGTCTTCGGTTGGAGTGGAAAAACACTCGTTATTTGTTTACTTTCAGATCCGAAAGAACTTCCACTCGACAAATTTTTCGAAATAGATGGATTCTTGAATCAATAATTTCTTTAAATTAATATGAATTTTCACTCGATATTCGGTTCAAATACGAGTGGAAATTTATTGACGTGATGCAGTGAGAATAAGATAGATAGATAGATAGATAGATACATAGACAGAGAGATTGAGAGAGAATGAGAGAGATTGAGAGAGAATAAAAGAGATTGAGAGAGATTGAGAGAGCATGAGAGAGAATGAGAGAGATTAAGGTGGCTCATCAGTGAATTAAAAAACCGGCGATACGAATGAAACTTCGGGAGATGAATGAAGAAGATGCAATGAACGCTCTCTCAAAATTTCAGGGTATGTTGCCAGGCAAATTATTGCGAACGAGTAATTTAAAATTACCTAATTTAGCATGGGTCTTATGGCAGTTGATTCCATTTTCACCGGAAGTGACATGATACCTTTTGATAAAGACGAGAGTTCTTATTCAAATTTTGAGTATTGAAAGATGAAATCGTGAACTTTCCAATGGTATTTAAAAAATTGTGTCTTGCCAGGGATTTTCCCGAGAAATTTAATCGCGAAAGTCATCGTGTGTGCAAATCTCGGATACAATATATATGTCTGTCATTCTGCACGCGAGGAAACATATGAATATCAGCTATCGTTTTTGACTTGATCGCTCTGACAGCGTTAAATACTTTTGTCAGTTGAGACTTTATTTATATTATTTATAATAAATTATGAATAAAATATCACGGGAAACGTCATCGAAATTCATAAATTTTATTTAGACAGAGTATTTAGAAAATATTATGATAGGTTTATGATTTTTTTTTCACGTCACGACTTTTTACTAGTGTTGTCACTGATGGGCCGCCTTAAGAGAAAATAAGAGAGATTGAGAGAGAATAAGAGAGAATGAGGGAGATTAGAGATTGAGAGAGAATGAGAGAGATTGAAAGAGAATGAGAGAGATTGAGAGAGAATAAGAGAGAAAGTGAGAGAATGAAAGAGGATGAGAGAAATTGGGAGAGAATGAGAGAGGTTGAGTGAGAATAAGAGAGATTGAGAGAGATGGAGAGAGAATGAGAGAGAATGAGAGAGAATGAAAGAGAATGAGAGAGATTGAGAGAGAATGAGAGAGATTGAGAGAGATTGAGAGAGAATGAGCGAGATTGAGAGAGATTGAGAGAGCATAAGAGAGAATGAGAGAGCATAAGAGAGAATGAGAGAGAATTAAAGAGATTGATTGATTGATTGATTGATTGATAGAATTTTATTATGCCCTAGTTTTAAAAACTGTGGAGCAAAGTGTGATATAATTATACATAATCAGATAAATTTAGCGAGTATAGGTAGAAATGTAATTTTATAATAATGATGATTTTATAAGTATAAGATAAGTGTGCATGTTGTGATGATTTAAATTTAGGGAGTATGAGTAGTAGTATAATTTTATAATGATTATTATTTTATAAGTATAAGTAAAGTGTGCTTATTGTGGTAATTTTACATATAAATCAGTTGTGAGTATGACCAACTAGAGAATTTGCGTTAAATAGAGAGATCTTCAGGCTTTTTTCGTGTGTAGGTAGAGCAGACAAGTTCGGGGTTCGATTTTTAGTTATGTGTCAAACTACTTTCGTGAGGTCGGCTGCCTCATTAATTTCGATGGTGGGGTAACCATTATCGCGTCTGACGTAGATTTTCCCAGATTTCACCCATGCAAATTTATATTTAGCTGCAGCCGCTTTGGTTTTTGCTTGCCTATATAGTTGATAAGTATTCGGTGGTAGCATTTCATTGATGAATATCAATCCCGGCGTGTTGATGGAGAAAACCTCCTGAATAGTAAGATCTCGTTTTTTTTGCTTACTGTCGATGATAAAATCTCGTATATACGGTGACTTGAGAGCAACGACCTTGGACTGAGTGAGTGATAAGTTGTGTGTTGCTGGTTACCTAGAGCTGCCCGCTGTTGCCGGATCGCGATGAATTTCAGCTTTCTTTTTCATCAGTCGGACACTTAAAATGTCAGATATCAAGTCTTGACAATTAAGAGCAGTAAGTGTCTTAATCACAATATCGTCAGCCGAATATTGTAGGTCGAGCGGTAGACCTGCAATGATAAGCTCATTTGTTGTGGCGGATGGTAAAGTAAGTGACGATGATACTGGCGTTCGCAATTTAATCGATCTTAGATCATTCGAGACTTCGGTAAACTGGTTCTCTAGTTGCGATATGCGCTCATCATGATTATCCACACGTTGAATAAGCTCGGGGATTTCTTTGATTGCGGTTAATATCCCGGTATTAGTGCGATCTTGCTTTTCGATGAAGGATGTTAGGGTGGCAATCAGCGCTCCAAGTTGTGGGTTATGGGAATCGTCCTGAGTCGGTGTACGCTGTGGTAACGTAATGTCAGTGGATAGGTTACCGACCGAGGTACCAGTTGGCGTGGTGGGCGGGCTCCGCGGCAAGCGAGTAGAAGAGTTGAACATATTCGAAAGATATGTCGCACAACACACGTTTGCAGATTTGTTTTTGCGGTAAGACTTACCACAGCCTGGATGGAAAGCCTTTAGATACGTCGAGCAGCAGACACTTTCACCAGCTATGCCTTTCTTACACTTGCTACAGTTCGACATGCGAACTGCGAAAGTAGCGTTGGTGTGGTGAGTCTCTCTCTACACCGTCTTGAGAGACGGAAGAAGAGTAGCGACACAGGTGCGGAAGAGGGGCAGCAGAGTAGATATACCTCGCTCGGTCTGAGTGGGTATTTACGCTAGTAGATATAGCCACGCACCGAACTCACCCGCCGGTGTCCATTGCAGAACGCAGACTGCCGTGAAACCAGATGGTATGAACGTGCCCAAATAAAATAAACGTAGCCCGGTGACGAAGACGATGTGCGAGTATGGCGAGCCAAATTTTGTTGGTTAGAAAATTCCTCAACTTTCCATCCAGCTTTACTGATAGAAATCAGAGAGAAGCCGGCAAGATTATGCTGCCAGTGGATGAAAAGCAATAAAAAGCGTGCTTAGAGTCTGAAACAGAACGCCCGGAGGCAGAGTGAGGCAGATTTTTGTTCGCAATAACGGAGCTCTTAGGATATCGACTGATCATACTCACAGAGAGAGAGAGAGAGAGAGAGAGAGAGAGGATTAGAGAGATTGAGGGAGAATGAGAGAGATTGAGAGAGAATGAGAGAAATCGGGGGAGATTCGGAGAAAGAGAGAGATTGAGAGAGAATAAGAGAGAAAGTAAAAGAATGAGAGAGGATGAGAGAAATTGGGAGAGAATGAGAGAGGTTGAGAGAGAATAAGAGAGATTGAGAGAGATTGAAAGAGATGGAGAGAGAATGAGAGAAATCGGGAGAGATTAAGAGAGAATGAGAGAGATTGAGAGATTTAATTTGATTTGATACTTTAATTTAGCCTTCTCGGCTATTTTCAATACATTCCTTCATTTATACATATCGTTTTACATTTATTTTACTTCTATTTCCGTTTCGATTTCTGTTTTGATTTCTTTCTTCCCTTAATCTTAATAGAGTTAATCTAAATAGAGTTAAACTAAATAGACTAAATAGAGTTTATACTTATACTTACATACCTATTTCCCTATCTTATCTTTTCTTATCGCCTTGTTGCCTTGGAGCCTATTACTATTATCTATCTAATACATACTTCTTTACCTCCGTTTTAAAGCATTCTACATTTTCAATTTCTCTTATTCTAGTCGAAACCGCATTATAAATTTGGACTCCTCTGTACATTATACTTTTCGGCGCCGCTGTCGTTCTTCTATGCTTCATATATATATTTCCTGTGTGTCTCGTCTTACGCCGTGTATTTACTTCGCCTTCCGTTATTATTCCTCTACCCTCTCCGGTCCGCTGTCTCATTACCATTTTATATATAAATAATATAACATTATATTGCAGTCTCTGTCGCACTGACATGAACTGCAGCGCTTCTAACATCCGTGTTACGCAAGTGTACCGGTTAACTTGTAAAATAGTTCGCATTGCTCTATTTTGCGCCTTCTGCAATTGATCTATTTCTGCTTCTCCTATATTAATCATCGCCGTTGAGCAGTATTCGAAGTGTGGCCCGATAATAGACTTATATACCGTACACCTCGCATATCCTGATATATAATGTCCTATTCTATTTATAAAACTCGTTTTTTTTCCGATTTTCTTTAGAATATAGTCGCACTGTTCTTTAGATAATAATTTATTGTCAATCATGGCTCCAAGATACTTTATTATGTTTACTTCTTCCAGTCTTGTGCCATCTCTCGTCCTTATTTCGAATTCTCTAGGTAATATGTTTCTTACCCCTCTAACGGTCATACATTTGGTTTTTCCTGCATTTAATTTTAAACTATTTTTATTGAGCCATTCTTCCATTTTCTGTAATGCCTCATTTAACTTTATTTCTACTTCCTCTACACACTCTCCTTCCGCGTATATTATTGTGTCGTCCGCAAATAGTTTTATCTCCGTCTCATGTGTTTGTGCCTTCAATATATCGTTGATGTATGATGTATAGTATGAACAAAATCGGTCCTAAGACTGAGCCTTGTGGCACTCCAAATTCTGTTCTGTACAGCTGAGACACCTCCTTTTCATATGTTACTATTTGTTCACGATTTTCAAGATACGATTGAAACCACTTCAAAACATTGCCCCCTCTTCGTATTTTTCAAGTTTTTCTATCATTATTCCTCTATCCACCGTTTCGAATGCTCTTCTTAGATCCATAAAAATAATTCCCACTATCTTTCTTTACTTATAACTACTTTCCATTTGGTAACGCAAAAAATGTGCGTCTCGGCGATCTTAATTTTAATTAGGATCGTCTGGTTGAAATAAATTGTAGAACGTCGTTGTATAACGTAATTGTATAACGTAAAAAAAGGGAAAAATACTTTATATATATATAATAATAATAATAATAATGAAATGATGTTGCCACTTAGGTGGTCGAGACGAGACTGACGCTCACTGGTGCGTCGTTTCCTTTGTGGGCACGAAAAGAGGGGGGGAACCGAGTAACCGAAAAGCGGCCTCGGAGTCTCGAGCGGGCCCAGCAAGAGCCACTATTGCGCGCTAGAGTGCGCGACGTGTCTGATCTCCTCAACACCATTCATCTATGACCTTTTGTAGTGCCGTTTCGCAAGAATAGTTTTTTCTAAATCCTGACTGGTTATCGATAGTTATTCTATTTTCTTCAAGATACTTCTCTAATTAATTCTTAACTACTATTTCTAACACCTTTTCATACATTGGCAATTTATTGATCGGTCTGAATTCACTGGCTCTTTTAGTTTTCGTAATCTTTGGTATTGGAATAATCGTAGAAGTTTTCCGTGTACTTGGAAATTTTCCTTCCTCTAATGACGTATTTATTGTGTCTCAGAGAGAATGAGAGAGAATGAGATAGATTGAGAGAGAATAAGAGAGAATAAGAGAGAATTAGAGAGATTAAGGTAGAATAAGAGAGAATGAGGGAGATTGAGAGAGAAAGTGAGGTAGGGTATTCCAAAAATAAATACCAGAAAGAGAGAAAGATTGACGATAAATAGCTGTCCGATGTAGTGGTATAGTAAATATCGACTGCGGTCTCCTCATGGGACGTTCTGCATCACCATCTACATACCTGAACAGTTCAAGAATATAAGCTGGAGACTTCAGACGAATAACATTGAACATCGAAATGCCTAGAAAATAAAGGCGTCTTGATGTAACAGTCAGCCAGCCAAGTTGCCGCCTAAATGGTGTAATGTGAGTGTCACGTCGGAGATCATAAACAAATTGAATACAACAATTTATGAGACGTTCAAGTTTCGTGTTTAACTCATCAGACAGATTATGATAAACTAGACAACAATAATCTAGTAGTGGAAAAACTAGGGAAACAATCAGCGATGTTCGTAACTCACGAGAAAGAACATTGCGATGAAATTTTAATCTGTAGATGATGAAGTGAACACGATGAGAGATGTTAAGGATATGGGATTTCCACGACAAATTAGACTGGAAAATGACACCAAAGTTTCTGGCCTCACTAACGAATGATATATTTACACCATTTAGAGATATCGGTAATAACGTAGAAAAGTCAAGTTCACGCGTATAGGAATTGCTGCCAAGTAAAAGAACCTTAGATTTACTGATATTTAGTTGCAGACCATTGGTAGCCGCAAAGTTGGAAATAGCGAGAGCATCTTCAGATATCAGTCTAAGTCCGTGATGCAGTTGAGTTGGAAGACAGCTGAGATAGATTTGTGTGTCATCAGTAAATATCATGTGATGAGAATGGCGAAGGACTAGTCCTATATCATTAATAAAAAGCGAAAAAAGGAGGGGGCCCAGAACCGAGCCTTGAGGAACTCCCGAAGTCGTAGGCAACCATGCGGAGCAATTGCCATGATCGTCAACAACTGCTTGTGTTCTGCCCGTTAAATATGAAAAAAACCAGTCGAGTACTTGGTCTGAAAATCCGATTCTCTTGAGTTTAAGTAATAATTGTAAGTGTGGAACTGTATCGAATGCTTTACTGAAGTCAAACAGAATTAGGATAGTGATTCGCCTCTCATCAACATTGCGTCTGACGTCATCGCATATGCGCAATAGTGCCAACTGCGTGCTATGACCACTCCGAAACCCCGATTGGCGTGGGTCAAATACATTGTTGGTAGTTAGCCAATCTGTTATTTGTTTGTGAACTAGTCGCTCAAGTAATTTAGATAGTTCACTTAGATTTGCTATTGGGCGGGTATCAGACGGCGACTTGGGTGTTTTAATTTTAGAGAGCGGACGAAGATAAGCTTTTTTCCAACTTTCTGGAAACTTAGATGACTGCAAAGACAGGTTGAAAATAGATGTTAATAGAGGACCAGAAACTTGGAGCGACTTACTCACCGAGAAAAGTGATATGCCATCAGGACCAGCAGAATAGGATGCAGAACCAGGATTGGAGGAAATAAATGAAGACACTTGAGCTGGCGTAATTTCAGTAAAACTGAATAATTCAAGACGTTCAGACTGAACAACCGAGGACAACATTCGATATTCAGAGAGGGAGCAAGGCGGCAGTTGACTGGAGACTGTAGAATAAAATTCGTTCAGCAAGTCTGATCGAAAAAAGTGAAGCGGAGAAGGAAACGAGGATTTGGCCAAACCGAGGTTAGCCAATTCTCTCCATAGCTTGACTGGCTCAGTAATGCTGGTCAGCCTCTGGATAAAATAGTCAGTCCTGGCCGTTTTTAGGTCATTTTTAAGCTCGTCTCTGTGCTCTCTGAAGATTTCTAAATCAAGTAGACTTCTAGATCTCCGCGCACGAGTAAATAACGAATTCCTTTGTGATATGCGATTTCTAAGATTTGCGTTAACCATGGCGCAGGTGGCCGACGCACTTGAAATGACCGTAAAGGTGCGCACTTATTTAGCGATGCAAGAAATATCGTCGAAAATTCGGTGACAACCAAGTTAACATCTTCCGGTAATACATGTAAATTTAGGTTAGTATTAACGATGAACGTAGGATCAAAACCCCGTAGTGAAGAGACATTGAGTCTACTGGTTAACAGATGACAGAAATTCAACGCATCGAAATTACGGTAGGCTCGGCGAGTAATGATGCGATCCGTCACAGCCTTGGTATTAAAAATGTAACTAAGCTCAAGAAGATCGTGACCGGCTATGAACGGAACCTCAGATTTCACGAAAGAGTGGATTTTCTCCTCGTTATTAATAATAAAAACGTCTAGCCACGAATCTGAAGTTGCCGTATGGTGAGTAGTAGGTGAGTTGACAATATGCATAGAAAAGGAGAAGGTTAATTGGCGTAAATGCTTCGATTCGTAATTATCGCTGGCTAGATCACAATTGAAGTCGCCTCCAATGATAATATTCTTATATGCATGTGAAAAAGTATTTATGGCATGAAAGAAGTCACTAAGCATTCGACCCCTGGGCCGTCTATATACAGACGCAAAAAGAAGCTTATCAGCATTGGAGCTTGTGATTTCAATTATCATGTATTCTGGTGAATTAGAGAACTGATTTGGGGAAGTCATTAGAACCTGCGCTTTCAAGGAATCGTGAATGTAACAGGCCACCCCTCCCCCCTCTTTGCCCTCTCGATCATTACGAATGAGAAAATACCCATCAATGTGTATCAAACTGTCATCGATAAAGGAATGGAGCCAAGTTTCGCACATGGAGATAATATGAAACTTTTGGTCGCAAAAGGCAGACTGGATAAAATCAATGTGACCACGTACAGAATTGGCATTAAATTGGGCAATTTTCAAGCAAGATGGCGGCAATGAGGGTGGAGGCAGAGCCTGGTTCGCTGGTGCTAGTCAGATTAGCTTATCGAGATCCGCCGCAGTGACAATGACAATTGGTGGATGACCATCGCCTTTGCGAACATATAAGGAGCCTGAGCGGGTCCAAACATATTTGTAACCACGTTCCAACGCTCGAGATTTCGCGAGTCGAAGTAGGTTGTAGAGAGCTGGCGGAAGAAACTCATTTAAATATACTGTCCCTGGTTGCTCGAGCCCAAAAACTTCAGTTACAGACAAAACTTTTTTTGCTCGCTTCTTGTTTAAAATATGTTCTCGAACTTGGTGCGATTTGAGGCTGATGATGAAAGATTTGCTGGAGTTACGTCTTGAAGTCGAGGTCGAAGGTGCGTAAGTATTGTCGCCAACAGGTCCATTGTTGACGTTTCTCTCGAGACTGTGAATCTCAAGGATGTCGGTGAGGAGATTCGGAATACCCAAAGCCAGGAAGACTTTCTTGACGATAGCTTGGGCAGAATCATCGATGGCCAAAGGTACACCGGATAAAGTGATGTCTGCAGATGGACAGAAAGAATTCGTGGCCGACGAGGAGAAAGGACCTGATGACGGATTTTCCATCGTTGAAATACGACTCGACAAATCGCTGATGCGGGCTTTCAGTAAGCAATTTTCATTTCGAATGTCTGCCGATTCAACTCGGGCATCAGCTGAGTGTTTCTCGAGAATAGCAATGCGATTTGTCATAGCTTCTTGTGCAGTGGCCAGCTCAAAGACGTCGTTACGAAGTTCAGCAATATTGTGCTCCATGCCAGCAAGAGAGCTCTGTATTGACTCAAGCTTGTCATTAGTCGAAGTGCTTGACAATTTAAGTTGGCACATGACATCTTCGAGGGTAATATTCTTTGCCACAAGCGGAGGGGTACGTGCTAAAGTGTTAGATCGATGAATCATACAAACATCACAACGAAAGTCTATTCCATTGTCGGGGCGAGATTGGTCGAATCCGAATTTCGATGTAGCACAAGATATGTGAAATGTCAAATCACAATCACCAGTGCACTTAACTATGTCTCCGACTCGAGTCGTCCGATTGCAAACACCGCAACGAGCTGACATATTATATAGAACTGGAGACTCGCTAGAGGCTCACATAAAGAATCAGTGCAAAGGCCGGCATGTACTTGGCATACTGCAGTGGATTTCTGGTGGAAAAAGTTAATATATGTTAGGCGTAAATAAAATAACACAGACGTAGAGCTGAACGTTCCAACAGTCTCACTTACACAGTCAAATGTTTAAAACTCCAAGGGCACAAGGACAAAGCCTCACATATGTAATAGTCATAGACGATAACGGCGCGAATGGAGCTCAAGACTCGACACTCCTGGCTCAGCGTTGCGACAGTCTCACTTACACAGTCAAATATTTAAATTCGATGAGTTAAAGGTCCAAAACATCACATATACTAGTCGTTGACGAAGACGGCACGAACGGAGCTCAGCACTCCTAATATCACACGCACATAGTTAGACGTTTGAGATCACATAGGTCCGAAATCCAATAGCAACACAACACTGATATAGAGTAGGCATAAGAACTGCTGTTCGTGTGTTCTACTAAGACAAGTACAAGAGTACACCTATCAGTGGTGCGCAATAACCGATGCGACGATAGCCTAACGGCTTGCCAAGCTGCCAGGCAAACGAGAAAATGACGATGAATTATGAAGAACAAAAACCGCAATAACCACTGTGCACCACGTAATCCAAAAAATAAAAGTACATGTGTTGAAGGACACAAACTCCCTCGATCTCTAGGTGCAATTTAATTACGAGTTAGTGCGTAATTCCGCGACTAGTGATAAATAAAACACGGAGCTGATCTGTCTCTGTTGACGCTCTCTGTCGAGCGAGATTGTCGAGTTTGAGAGGGAATGAGAGAGAATTAAAGAGATTAAGCGAGAATAAGAGAGAATGAGAGAGAATGTGAGAGAATGTGAGAGAATGAGAGAGATTGAGAGAGAATGAGAGAGAATGAGAGATATTGAGAGAGAATAAGGGAGAATGGGAGAGAATAAGAGAGATTGAGAGAGAATGAGAGAGATCTCTCTCTATCTATCTATCTATCTATCAATCTCTCTCATTCTCTCTCATTCTTTCTCAATCTCTCTCATTCTCCCTCAATCTCTCTTATTCTCTTTCATTCTTTCTCAATCTCTCTCATTCTCTCTCAGTCTCTATCAATATCTCTCATTCTCTCTCATTCTCTCTCAATCTCTCTCATTCTCTCTTAATCTCTCTCAATCTCTCTTATCCTCTCTCAATCTCTCACATTCTCCCTTAATGTCTCTCATTCTCTCTTAATGTCTCTCATTCTCTCTCAATCTCGCTCAATCCCTTCCATTCTCTCTCAATCCCTCTGAATTTCTCTCATTCTCTCTCAATCTCTCTCACTCTCTCTCAATCTCTCTTATGCTCTCTCAATGTCTCTCACTCTTTCTCAATCTCTCTTATTCTCTTTCAATCTCTCTCAATCTCTCTTATTCTGTCTCAATATCTCTCTTTCTCTTTCAATCTCTCTCATTCTCTCTTAATCTTTCTCAATCTCTCTCTTTCTCTCTCAATCTCTCTTAATCTCTCTCATTCTCTCTCAATCTCTCTTATTCTCGCTCAATCTCTCTAACTCTCTCTTAATCTCTCTCACTCTCTCTCATTCTCTCTCAATCTCTCTCATTCTCTCTCAATCTCTCTCATTCTCTCTCATTCTTTCTCAATCTCTCTCATTCTCCCTCGATCTCTCTTATTCTCTCTCAATCCCTCTCAATCTCTCTCAATCTCTCTCATTCTCTCTCAATCTCTCTCATCCTCTCTTAATCTCTCTTACTCTTTCTGATGCTCTCTCAATCTCTCTCATTCTCTCTTATTCTCTCTCAATCTCTCTCAATCTCTCTTATTCTCTCTTAATCTCTCTCATTCTCTCTCAATCTCTCTCATTCTCTCTCAATCTCTCTCATTCTCTCTCAATCTCTCTCATTCTCTCACAATCTTTCTCATTCTCTCTCAATCTCTCTCATTCTCTCTCAATCTCTCTCATTCTCTCTTATTCTCTCCTAATCTCTCTCATTCTTTCTCAATCTCACTCATTCTCCCTCAATCTCTCTCATTCTCTCATTCTCTCTCAATCTCTCTCATTCTCTCACATTCTCTCTCAATCTCTCTCATTCTCTCTTATTCTCCCTTAATCTCTCTAATTCTCTCTCATTCTCTCTCAATCTCTCTAATTCTCTCTCATTCTCTCTCAATCTCTCTCATTCTCTCTTAAATAGAAGGGGGAAATTGAACAAAACCGAACTTCGAGCTGTCTATATTCTCGAGCAAAACTCCCATAGAAATTCACGTGTTCCCAACACAGTTTCATAACTGCAGTACCGTGCGCTAGACGCACGTGCTTAAGTAGTTAAATTCTCTGACTACAGTACTGTGCGCTAGACGCACGTTCTTAAGTAGTACAGTACCGTGCGCTAGACGCACGTGCTTAAGTAGTACAGGACTGTGCGCTAGACGCACGTGCTTAGGTAATTACTTCTTCCTCCCTCCGAGTACAGTCCCGTGCGCCAGACGCACGCTCTGTACTCTAACCAGCCATCCACAACTCCGTGCGTTAGACGCACGCACTGTGGTGGAGGTTTCAACCCTACCATATGAGAGTCCTGCCCGAGAGTCAGGACTCACTCGAAGAGGGATCATCAATTTTGTTATTTAGATTTACATGGGTAGACGCTGCAGTGGCAAGGGGGAAAAATTGAAACGTTTCAATCGTGGCGAGCTCCACTTCATAAAGGGGAGTAACACACCGACTCGACAAAACAGCGAAGTACGGGTTGCCGAAACGGTGGCAAAAGTCGTGGCTCAACCCTTACCAGGCCCTTCAACACGACCGATAGTTCCTTTCGGATCACAAAGTGTTAAGGGAGCTTTCCAGTGTGAAATTTTCAAAAAATCAATTTTTTTTTTGCTTTATCGAATAGTATACACTCTTCCGAATATTCCCTGAAATTTTCATGCCGAAATTCAGATTATTTCGGTTACTGTACAGCATTTCTTGGAAGAAGGGAACGGAGCGCTACAGCTGCCGCGTCGGCCGTCACTTCCTCACTTGAAACTTTGAACGCGTTTTTCTCGAAACAGCATTTTTTAAAACGGTGTCCAACCTGGAGGGCAGAGTTTTAAAGCTATCGAGTTGAATTTTTTACACAATATTCTTAACGTCATTGTTTATCGTGCTATGGAAGCTTTTTTTTTTTTGACATCTTCCTATTTTTTTGTAAAAAAAATTGCCAAAAAAAATGCTAAAATCGATACTTTTTGTTCAAACCGGCGCCATTTTTGCAAAAAAAAAAAAAAAAGCCTCCATAGCACGAAAGCCAATTATATACCGATCAATAATCTTTTTGTGTTTTTTGTTTCAAATCAAAATTGTAACCCCCAACGTGGACACCACATCCAAGTGCATTTTCTGCAACAATTGTTTCATCATTTTTATAGATATTAATTAATAAATAAATCGATCTTTAAAAAATTGTTTTGTATTCTTCAATACCCAATTAATATACAAAAAAAAAACCAGACCGATTAGATTATTTTTTCTTTAAAAAAAAAAAATCGCGAAAAACAGCGATTTTTCGGGCTGTCACACTGGAAAGCTCCCTTAAGGAGCGCCCTGTGGGGGTAGCCACGATATTCCGAGTTCCCGAGGGGACGGCCCCGTACGTTCTCCCCGACCCCGTTCAACGGCCCCATAGAGATAGTGTCAGCGACGTGTCAACGTTAGGCGCAGACTCCGACAGCGCCGACTCCAACGACCCCGAGGAGATTATTACATTGGAATAATAACCCGCTACGCCCAAAAAGTAAGTGAACAATATTTTACCAATCCCATTACCGCAAGCCTCTATCCCCGACCGGCGCATTCCGGCCGAAACAAGAGGTTTCCTTGTGACTGTAAATCGTGCATCACGGGCGGGACGTATTAATCCTCGCCCAGGACGTAACAATAGTAAATAAGATGAGAGAGAATGGGCGAGTACTCGAGAGATGCCGCGAATATGTAATATGGCGGACCATTCTGCCACGAGGCCGGCTTCCTATGGTGTGACCGACACCGCGAGAAATACCGTGATTCTATTAATGCTGATTAATTATCCGAGAATAGAATTTAGAACCGAGAGAGTCAGACCGGATTTAAATATTCAAGAAACACGAGATTCACCGATGCCGACATTATTCAAAGAGAATTACCGTATTACGATATCGCTTGAGCACGTGTCATTCGTATGATCTATTCGTTGAGACTGGTGAATAACCGTTCCTTTTCCCCCTACTTTGTCCGAAAACTCCGAGAGAGTTGCCCGAGAGGAGCTGCCACCGGTGAATTGAGAGCGCGAATTCAAACGATATTTTCCCAACAACTCGTAAAACGGTACCGTCGAAATGGTACAAATTCTCCTGAAATTCGGTACTCGGAGGTTTTTTGGGTCGCTGATTACGAATCAGGCATCAGATTTTCAAAATTCAAAATGGCGGACATCAAATCTAAAAATACCACTAATATTTCCGAAAGTCTGTACCTGAGGGTTTTTGGGGTCACTGATTACGAATCCGGTATCAGATTTACGAAATTCGAAATGGCGGATCCAGTATGGCGAAGGTCAAATCGAAAAATGGTACCAATTTTTCCGAACGTCTGTATTCCGGGGTTTTTGGGGTCGCTGATTACGAATCTGATATCAGATTTTCAAAATTCAAAATAGCGGATCCAGTATGGCGAACGTCAAATCTTGAAATAGTACCAATTCTCCTGAAATTCTGTACTCGGGGATTTTCGGGGTCGCTGATCACGAATTTGGCATCATATTTTCAAAATTCAAAATGGTGGACGTCAAATCGAAAAATGGTACTAATATTCCCGAAAGTCTGTACTCGGGTTTTCGGGGTCACTGATCACGAATCTGGTATCAGATATTCAAAATTCAAAATGGCGGATCCAATATGGTGAACGTCAAATCGAAGAATGGTACAAGATTTTCCGAAAATCTGTACTCATCGACTTTCGGGGTCGCTGATTACGAATCTGATATCGGATTCTCAAAATTGAAAATGGTGAATCCAACATGGGGAACGTTAAATCGAAAAGTAGTACCAATTTTCCTGAAATTCTCTCTTCAAGGGTTTTCAGGGTCACCGATTACGTATCTGGCATCCGATTTTCAAAATTCAAAACGGCGTATACAATCTAGCAGACGTCGAATCGAAAAATGGTACCAATTTTCGATTTGACGTCCGAAATTTCGAATTTTGAAAATCTGATTCCAGATTCGTAATCAGCGACCCCGAAAACCCCTGAGTGCAGACTTTCGGGAAAATTTTTACTATTCTTCGACTTAACGTTCACCATATTGGATCCGCCATTTTCAATATTGAAACTCTGATACCAGATTCGTGATCAGTGACCCCGAAAACTCCCGAATACAGACTTCCGGGAATATTGGTACCATTTTTTTATTTGACGTGCACCATATTGGATCCGCCATTTTGAATTTTGTCAATCTGACTTCAGAATCGTAATCAGCTACCCCAGAAACAAATAAAAAATCTACGATTTTCGAAATTTATTCAGTAGAAAAATGTGCCCCTCAAAGGGCTAAATGCGTTTTTCTCGAAACGCTCGAAGTGCTCCTTCACGTCCTCTAGAGGAGCAATCGTTATAAAATTTGGCACGCACGTATACAACAAACATCTTTATTGGTCAAATTAGAATTATCCAAAAATTTTCTAACGTTTTTATTTTATGAACAAAAAACTATACAAATTTTTGGCAAAAAAATATACAAATTTTTGGCAAAAAACTAAACTTCCGCTTCGATCGCTCACTATTTTTTTATTTTCAAAACTTCTTCTTCATTCTAATTCCACTTATACACAATTCTGTACAAAGTAAAAATATGTTTGTTTTTTTGCTTCAGATCACCTGTCTAGGATTTAGAACTTCTGCAAGCGAAGAATATCATCGCCGGCGCACCGATATACATGGCTCCTCCCACTCCCTATACCATGTTTTGTCGAACTTTAAAAGATTTTATCACGTTCAATGAAGATCGTTGAGTAAACATACCAAATATCAACATTCCATTTTAATATTTTTTCCATAAAAAATTGGTGAAAAATCGATCATTTTTTGGCCCAACAAAGTAGAAACCTCCCTTAAGGATCATCGAAGCGAGGCCTGCCTAAATGCTCTCTCGAAGCAAAAAACTCTCCATCCCACATACACACAAAATGGGCCCTTCGACGAGTTAGCGATCTGTGCTCAAGGAAAGATAGAAAACTCTGCATCGAAACCGTACGTATGACCTCATTGACATATGAACACCTAATTGCATAACTGTGCATCCTCATCTATCCAGAATTCGAGACAGAGTTAAGGGTCTTACTGTAGTCTCATTCCGATTAATGACAATTAACTGCATGGCGGCCGGTGCTACTACGTACCGATCTTGCTGTAAAAGTCTTCGATTTCGTGTTTCAGACAAAGCGGATGGGATATGCGGGAAAGAAACACATTTCTTATACATACACGGAACTTTTCGACCTATGCTTGAGATCGTTAGTTTCTCCTTGGTGATCGAGCTGCTTACACGCTCAGCCATACTATAGTGTATATCCATCTGGATTCTTAAAAACTATTGTTATAAATTGTATTTAGCTCGTTCTCTGCTCATACTGTCGCTTACAGAACATTATTCGCGTTGAAGTTTGATTCCAGATGTGATAGAGAGGTTCCATCTCTTCTGACCAGAGCGTGTGAACTATTTTTAACATTCTGCGCATTGAAAATTGTGAGTGTAAAAAACCAGAGGTTTTCAATGAATATTCGGGCAATTTTTTGATAATATTATTGAAAAAAAAGTCTCTGTCCGCAAGTGGAGAAGCTTACTATTTCTGCATTATAGGTACTGACCAACGTCTCTTGAGATAACTGTGCCAAGAGGTACTAGGAAACTTGCATAGAACTTTTAAAAAATGAGAAAATAACTTGCTGGTTACGATTGGAACATTCTCTTCGGCATTGTTAATACGTCTCTTGATAGCCACCGCATAGAAGATTTCGGTAGACCACGCTGAAGTTTTACGTATTAACGTAACTGGTGTGAATGCAAAAACAAATACTATAACACGAACAAAGACATCACGAGATATTTTTTTCGCCCTGTTAAAAAGATGTTGATAATTCACATTGGGATACTTTGAATACAAATAAAAAAATGTTGATGTTCGATATAAGTTCAATATAGACGATAGATCGCCTTTACTTCTTCGCCATTTTTGTACATAGCGTAGTCTCATCTCTGTCATCACTAGGTCCGAAAAGAGGGTTTCGAACTTTTAAATTTGATGGAAATGGCACTGTAGATGCATCCAGAAAATCCGTGGCTTGCCTTGAAATCCCATGTAGTTTACGTCTGACTGTGACCGATCCCGCAGGCGTGATATTGACTGAAAATAAAATTATAATTGAACGAAGGAACACTGAGTTGTGTAGCAGTATACATTAAAGGTGCACGAAACATAAAAAGCCCGAAAGATTAACAGTTGAATTTAATACTATTATATGGCTGATCGGGAAACAGCCTAGCATCTCGACACTAGTACATCCCGACTGAAACACGGTAACGAAACAAAAATCTCCTGTGGATATTACGCGCGTCATCACGCTCGCAGATAAAATTGGGATAATTCAACTTCTCCGGTCAAATTCAGAATATTCTCAACCTGGAATTACATTTAAGGAAACTATAATTTTAAATATAACAAATGTAAATGAATTTATCTCGGTGAAATTTAAAAAAACGTGTGAGTTGGCGTTGGAACTCACGAAATTTGATGTGTAAACATTAAATTTGAGCTCGCGTCAGTTTGGTGTGGGAAAATTGAGGTCGTGCATTGGTTAAGGAGGTACGACTAGTTCTTTGGAGTCAAAAAAAAGTCTAAATTCATTTTACCCACAGCTGTTCTGATTTATGTTTATTTGCATTGATTATTCATATTATCGATTATAATGTGAAAAATTTTGTGATAAATGATTAATTTATTGCGCATGAACTAATAAAAACTGAAAAATTAGATTGTCAACGACTCGATGGTAGTCTCCATCATAATAATAATGACATGTCTACCACAAAAACGGACTAAAAAACATTTTAAAAAATCAGCCGAAAACCTATTAAAATAGACTTGAATTACCTCAGTGGAATTAATACGATCGGCAGAATGATAATTATACATATAATTGATACGTGATAAATAATAAAACTCCATAAATAACATGATGGAATTTGAAGTAAACACTTGGCAACGTCGCATTGGCGATGCTATAAGTTGGTATACGTGACCAACGAAGATGACTCTATCCTCGTTGCTAACGTCAAAACAAAGCTAGGTTATGTTTGCCGAAACCCATATCAGCTGTTACTCGCGACGTTGCTAAGTCTGTGGGTGCTATTTGATCGTTCTGACCATTTACAACCGGAAATTGAAACTTTTTTATGATGTAGTGCCAGAACTACACGGTGAAGAGTAATTTTTCAATTTTTTACAATATCTATTATATCTAATCTATCAAGTTTCAGTTTTTCAACGGGTGTAGTTGGATACGTGAGCAGCAAAACCGTGATCACAGCACTTCCGGTTAACCGTCTCCATAAGACGACGTGCTTTAGTAACTCAAACTGCTCGACTTTGCAATTTTATTACGAATAAACTAAACGGTCAATATAGCTCAAATTTTGGCAATAGGCGCATAAAGTATTCGGCAAAAACATATAAAAATTTCAAGTCCGTCAGTTGGATTCTTCATACTAGTCGTACCTCCTTAATCTTAGCCCGTACCATCAGCTATCAGCTGTCGAAACACACACATTCACGGGCTCTCACACGGACCACGGTGCGCGCTGTACGCTGCTCACGCCTGCGCGGCGCCGATGTCCTATACATAGAAGTGTTGGTTAGCCCCCACCGTGTGGCGCTCTCACACACACATTCACGCGCTCACATAGACACGGATCTTACGCTGACGGTCGAAGTTTTACATCTGACGCTCGAAGTCCCAGCTAGCCCCTACCGTAGACCGAGCGCTAAGATGTTTACACATCAAAAACATGGTAGCTGAAGTGTACAGATTGCGTCCGTTATGAGTTACGAATCAAGAAAATCAACCTGGAAGAAACATTATAGGATTATGGTATCAGTTTGGCGTTTGTATTTGATCCTGAAACTTATTGTAGAATTTACACTTTATACAGTCCGAACTCTATCATCGATTCATGCCGAATTCACTACCAATCATCTGTTAAGGAGGTTCACGAAGGTTTGCGGGAGGTGAGGAAGGTCGGCGGAAACTCTATGCTTATACATGGGCCGACGGCCCTGCAGACAACTGTGAAAATAATTTATCATGAATCGGAAAATCATGGAATTGAGATGAATAAAGTAACGATAAATTAATACTGAACCCTTTTTGACAATTAAGGATCGATAAAAGTTATTTTACATTGATATAAATGAAAGAAATTCGATTTTATAGTGTACATAATTCGCAAAGAAGTCTGACAACAAGGCGCGTATTTCTTACGGTTGGTACCGTCAAGTGTCATAGCCACAGGCGCCAGAGAATAGTCGAGCTATCAAGAAAATTGCGCGCTCAGCCTAACCTAACTGCTCCAGTTCTACAGCGATGTTGCCATGCTCATCCCCTCTTTACATCCGTTTACTGCGAATAAATATGAATTCTGTGGGTTCATTGAATAGTATTCATGAACTAAGCACACAATCAATCTGATTTTTGTCATGCTGCTTGATTCATCTATACTGTATTGAAATAATATTTTTCAAAAAATTTCTTTCCATTTTCTCCGGAGTTACAAAGGGGAAAAAATGATTAAAATATCGAAATTCGAGAACTCGGAGAAAGTCTCGGCCAAGATTTCTTAACGAGTTTGCTGTTTGAAGAGAAGATAATGTAGTTGCCCGCTTCATTTTTCCAAATATTTCAAAAACTTTGGAAAAAAGGAAAAAAATCTTATAGAATCTTTTTGTAGAGAATTTGATTTTTTTACAAAAAATATTATTTGCATTATCGTCGTATCTCACATAGTTTTCGAGTTATTATGAACTGTGTCGAAGCTTTTAATTAATAAGCTATCTCAACTTGCCGATTCACCGTGGAATTCAATCGCTGGAAATTTTTTAAAACTGGCATTGAAGACCTACTACAATAAGTGAAAAATGTGCAAAGTTTCAAATTTTTTGGTGCAATACTGCGGAAGGAAAAAAATATAAGCTAAAAAGTGCCGAAAATCGTATGTTAATCAAATTGTGAAATTCGACAGCTTTGGGGACGTACTTAGAATTGATCTACGAGGCTGGACCGTCGGCTACTTTTTTAAAAATATATTTCGAGACATTTAAGCCTCTGGGAGCGACAAAATAAAATTTTTACCCAAATAAGGACCACCCTAATACACACACACACCACATACACACACGCCCTACTACTAATTACTGACTGATACATCACAAATGGGAAAATATTGACTTGGATCAATTGTCCCCCAGACAAAATTTACCAGGATCCACCACACGCGCTCACGCGCGCGAACGGTTTTCTGACAGCGCTGCAGCGCTCTACTCTAGTTTCGATGATCAACTAATCACTTTCACAACTGTCAAACTGACAGTGGTGTCAATCCTTGTCCGCCAATCGACCAATCACAGGACGAATAAAATGGGGACAATGAAACTCGAAAATTTTGATATTTCGATAAAAATATCATTTCGTCACTCACCAACTTTTTAAGAGTTGATCTATATTCACTGGGAAATAAAAAGGAATGCAAATATATGCAAAGGAAATTTCATCGAGGGAGATTTTGTCCGGGGAAATTTTATCCAAGGAGATTTGTTGGTGAATCATTTGTTGGTGATCCATGGAGAAAAACCAAAATTTTGAATTTAGTTTCATGTTAGTTTCTTTTTGTATAATGTCTAACGCATCTATGGTTCGATTTGTGTGTTCCAACGTATATCCTTGCGGGTTTTTACGTATTAACCCTTCCCATTTGATCCCTCCTCTTACTCCGTGCCCGCACTTCGCTAAGCTAACCTAACTTCCGTAGCATCCGCAGCTGCTTTTTAGCTACACTGTATCGCATTCGCCGTGGACATGGGGAAACTGCGGAAAACCCATGCCGATACAGACGGCCTTATTTTTACTAAGTTTCCGATATGTTACCATCCGAATCTCAGTAAAACTACCTCCCGCTCGGTAGTCGGCGCACCAAGCCAGTGCACGGCTGAGCGGTCACCCATCCAAGTAGTGGCCTCGGGCCAATACTGCTTTACTTGGGAGATCGCCAGAGCCGCACACCGACCGCACGTCCATTACTGTCGATCGCATCTATGGTTCGAATTATACAGTGAAAAAAATCTATAAGACAAAAATAAATATACATTTCACAAATTCAAACAAAAAACTTTTCGAATGGCGTGTTGGCACATTGTAATTTTCTCATTACGTTGTAACTGGCTCGTTACTTACAAGGGTTTTATACGAGTTTTCAAATCAGGGATATACGTTGAAAAGAGTTTTCCGTATAGTATGGGTAATCGTTAGTGCGTGGTTCCTGTTTTTAGGTACGTTACACGAAATTACTAATCATGTATTCTTATAATTCGTTGTTCCTTGACATTTAATTATTTTCTAAAGTGCTTATTTGCTTTGAAGCTATCATTACCGATGATGGTATACTTTTTTCGGATTCACTATCCGAGGAAAAGGCGAGAGCGGATTTAGCTTTCTCAAAGATGAATAGCTATATAGCTTTAAAATTTTTTGTACTCGCTAAACTACAAAATTATTGACTGACTTATTTTTAACCGAATTCCATCTAGTCAAATTCATCGACTCACTAACGCTCGGTGTCGTAGCATGGGCATAGACAACATGTAACCTAGATGGGGCTTAATTAAGGATTCTTCACGTATACATTCCCAGCCAGAAGTAAGATTCGGTAAGAATTTTAAACCCTTTGCAATGGAATAAAAATCTGAAAAAGTGAATTATTTAGAAGATCTTGAAAACATTAATATTATATAATATATACAAATGTTTATTTCCCTTGCGGGGTACATTGCGGACTCCCGCTCCGCTCACACGTTTGTCCTTATCCTACACTTAACCTATCTTATCCTACCCTACACTTCGAGAGAGAGAGAAAGAAGACCATTATCCTTTCTTAATTCATCCATTCCTTAATTCTTTCCTCATTCCTTAATTCCTTGCTCATTCATTCACCTCATTCACTCCGTGACTTCCGTTTCCGCTGCACCACTCTACTCCCCCCCCCCCATATCTTCCCCACCCCCACTACATCCCTTCCCCCCCTTTCAATTCTACCCACGTCTCTATCAGTATCATCACATCCCAGCTCCTCAGTCCTTCCCAAAACTCCTCATCCTTGTTTTTCACCCCCGCCACGTTCCAGCACCCCACTTTTATCGTGCCCCCTCTCCCCCTCCCAACCCTTCCCCCATCGCTGCCGTTATTTCCTTCCGCTCCCCTTCCATCTGCCTCCATCCCCCCGTCATCTCGTCCCATCTCCTCCATTCGTTGTCTACCCACATCTTCATATAGCCTACTCGCACGGTCTTCCCCTTCCTCCTTTGCATCTCTGCCTCCCTCTCTATCTTCCACTTCACCTCTCTCTCCATCCTCGTCAAGTCGTCCTTTATCCAAACTTTCTCCCCTCTCAACCTCCCTTTTGACTTCATCACCTCTATCTTCTGTTCCCTCCCCTCCATCTCCACCAACACCATACCCCTCCCCTCTTCGTTTACCCCTCCAATTGCCTTCATATCTTTTATCCTTCCTGTCACATCCATCTTACTCCATATCCTTTTTATCTCTGTATCCCATTCCGCCCCCTTTTTTCTCATAACCCCTCTCACTACTACATTCCTGGCTTTTTTCTCCCTCTCCCCCCTATCCAATTTTATCTCCAACTCTCTCACCTTCCTTGCTCCCTCCTCTTCATTTCTTTTCCCCCCTTTCGTCCTTTTCCCCTGTTCCCTCAACCCTCCACCCCCTCCCCCTCTCCTAGGCTTTCCACTTTCTTTTCCAGCTTATCAATCCGGCTTCTCAACTCCGTCCTTTCTCCCTCCCATCTCTTTATCAGCTCTTCCCTTACCATTCTCGCCTCCCTCACTACCACCTCCATTCTCTCCGCCCACCGCTTCACCATGCTCTCTACTCTTTTCTCCCACCCCTTCGCCATTTCCTCGAACCTTTCCCCCCCCCCTCTCCTTCCTGCCTCATCAGCTCCCCCATACCGTCCGTTACTTTTTTCAGCCATCCTTCCTCCTCTGCTTTTTTCTCCGGCGACCTTCCTACTATTTCGCCCCTCTTCTCCGCATTCTTCGATCTTCCCCTCCTCTTCTCTACCTCTACACCGACCCTTCTCCCCTCGCCACCCATCCTCACAACTTGTCTACTCTTTACCTTCCGCTGCTTCCTCCACACACTTCACTTCCTTCCCTACCGACACCTTTCCCCGTTACCGACCGCTTACGACTCTCTCTCTTCCCACTTTGCCCGCTTTTCCGCCGCTGCTCCACTGCCGCCCGTTCCTGCTTTTCCCCCACCCCCTTGCCTCGACACCATTCTAACCTCAAAATCAACCCACCCGACTTTTACCCCTGTCTAACTCTCTTTTCCCTCCCACCGCACCATCCCTTATCAGTCACCCCTGGCTATCCCGTCCTACCCTCCTTATCCCACAGCACTTTTCACCCCTTCATTTCCCGCTCTCCTCACTATCGCACACTTTCTGCCCACCTGTCCCACACTCACTCTACACCTTTGTCACCGGAAACGGAAGTCCTGATATTATATAATAATAATGCCGAAAAATTATCACCAAATTTGTTGAAGAAAAAGTACTCCAATAAATCATGAGATTTTTTCTATTTAAATGGAAGAATCCATGAATTTCTGTCAATGCGTATGCATTTTTTTTAGAACTTTCCTTTTTTTTAATTCATCTTTAAAAAATTTGTTAAGGTTGTATATATAAAAATATTCATTCAATGACCCAGAAACTGTTTCAGTGTAATATTCAGTGAGATACTTTTCAACAAAAATTTTAAACTTTGGATATGGATCCAAAGTTTAAAACTTTACACCCACTTCTTAAAATAAAAAATAAAATAAAAATTATAAGAGAAAAAACTCTTAAAAAATTCACATTTATTCAAAAAATCAACAAATTAATTTTATACACATGATTTACTCAGAAATTTTGTAAAAAAAAAACGCTATAGGGGGATATCCGTGCCCCCGCACGGATTATGTTGATTTTTGTTTAGTAGTTGCTATCGATAAACGATTACGATTTGCCAAGTTTCAGCCCTTAAGGGGGGAGGTCCGTTTTACCGGGTTTTAAAAAGTTTTTTTTCATGAATTTTTTGTGTCGAAACAGTAAGACCTATTGAAAAGTCTTTTTGCGTGAATATTTATTGATATTTTTTATGCTTATACAAATTTTTATAAGACATTCCGTTGAGTCGTACTCGCTTGGCGTGCTGGACCGCAAGAGGCTGCATTTCATCGGCACCCACGATTGCGCCCGTTTGACTGATTTGAAACAAAAAATCCGAATATATTTTGGTTTGTCAGATGACCCTCTATAGCCCGTAGCTCAATCACACTGATAACATTAAAAATCACAAAATGGCGCCACGAGAAGGAATTTTTCGACTACGCCCAACGAAACCCAAGTATAATAAAACATGGGACCCGAACGTTGTGCTGCGCACTCTCGCGAGGCACTGTGCGGTCGAAGATTCGAATCTTCAAAAATTGTCCGAGAAGCTTGTTACGCTAATGGCACTCGCCACAGCTCATAGAATCCAAACGTTATCTCTTATAAAGATAGAAAACATTAAGCGTTCAAAGGACGGATTCGAAATCGAAATACCGGATTTGATCATGACTTCCCGACCAGGCCAGTGTCAACCTTTATTATTAATACGATATTTTAATGAAAAGCCTGAAAGAAGTACATAAAAATTTAATGAAGCCTTTCAGGAGTACATAAAATCTAAGGAACGGATTTAAATGTAATTTCGTAGAGGGTGGTTTCATGGATCCCTTGGATTGCGAATCTGAACTGAAACTTCAAAAATTCCAAATGGCCGATCAAATATGATTTCGGTTCATCATGTTGGATCGGTCGTTTTGAATTTTTGAATTTTTAATTCAGATTCATAATCAGCGACCCAACAAACAACCCTATACCAAATTACTTCTAAATCCGTAGCGTAGATTTTATGTACACCTGAAAGGGTTGAATGCGGAAATCCACCTTCTTGGGAGCACGGGTTAGAGTAGAGATAAAAATCTGAAAAAATATGTGATGATCCCGGATTACATCCAAGTAGACGACACAAATGAGAGAGATTAATCGGTGGCCGTAGCGCAGTGGTTAGCGCTCCCGCTTGCAAGCCGAAGAGTCCCGGGTTCGAATCCACGGCAGCACACTTGATTCTTTTCCTCTCGTCGTCTTGGATCGTCACCACTCATCAACCCCATTCGACCATTACAAATATGGGAATTATTTGGAGCCGATTTGGGGGCCGGACGGTCGAAATTCAAAAACAACCTTTTGAAGGACCACCCTAATAGATATGTTTAATAATTTTAATTGTTTTAAACTAAGAGGCACAAAAAAAATATTCTGAAAAATTATATATCATGTCAAATAGAGTTCGACACGTGTATAAAAATTTTCGTAATTGTACAATGAACATAACCTCAAAAAAAAATATTTTTCAACGTTTTATTTTTTTAGCTATTACGCACCTGGAAATAAATTCTGAAAATATTTTTTATCATGAAGAATATAGTTTGACAAGCGTACAAAAATTTTCGGAATTATACAATGAACATAATGTCAAAAAAAAAATATTTTTAGACATTTTAGTTTTTTTAATTATGACGCACGCGGAAAAAATTCTGAAAAAAATTATACATTATGTAAAATAATGTAATACACGTGCACAAATATTTTGGTGATCGTACAAAAATTGCAAGTTGATTAAAAAAAATGAAAAGTAAAACCTTTTCTTTTTTGAGGTTATAAATTTTTGTTCCGAGTTGGCAATTTTTTTTACAAATGCACTATAGTGATATCTACAACATATTCAAATTTCAGCCAAATCGGTTGAATCATTCAAAAGATATGGTTCCGTTTCCGGTGACGAGGGTGTGGAGTGAGTGTGTGACAGGTGGGCAGAAAGTGAGTGATAGTGAAGGAAGTGGGAACTGAAGGGGTGAAAAGTGCTATGGGATAAGGAGGTTAGGACGGGATAATCAGGGGCGAGAGACAAGGGTAGGTACGGGGGGAGGGAAAAAGGAGTTAGACAGGGGTAAAAGTCGGGTGGTTCGATTTGAAGGTTAGAGTGGTGTAGAGGCGTGTAGAGTGGTGTAGAGGGGTGTAGGGGAAAGCAGGAACGGGCGACAGTGGAGCAGCGGCGGACGAGCGGGCAAAGTGGGAAGAGAGTGTCTGAAGCGGTCGGTAAGAGGGAAAGGTGTCGGTAGGGAAGGAAGTGAAGCGAGTGGAGAAACCAGCGGAAGGTAAAGAGAAGGGAAGTAGTGAGGATGGGTGACGAGGGGAGCAGGGTAGATGTAGAGGAAAAGAAGAAGAGGGGGAGACCGACGAATGCAGAGAGACTGGGAAGAGAGCGGGTGGGGAGCGAGGGGAACGTAATAGAGATGCTGGAGAGGAAAAGGAAGGTTTTAGATCTGTCGGAGCGGGAAGGGAATGCGAAGAAGAAGGAAAGGGATGAGGACGCATTTAAGAGGAGCAAATTAATAGGAAGGTCACCAGAGAAAAGAGCAGAGGAGGAAGCATGGTTGAAAAAGGTATGATAGTATGGGGGAGGTGATGAGGCTGGAAGGAGAGAGGAGGGAGCAAAGGGTAGAGGAGATGGCGAAGGGATGGGGGAAGAAAGTAGAGGACATGGTGAAGGGATGGGAGAAGAGAGTAGAGGACATGGCGAGGCGTTGGGAGGAGAGAATGGAGGTGTTAGTGAGGGAGGCGAGAGTGGAAAGGGAAGGACTGATAAAGAGATGGGAGGGGGAAAGGACGGAGTTGAGAAGTCGGATGGATATGCTGGAAAAGAAAGTGGAAAGCCTAGGGGAGAGGGAGGGGGGTGGAGGGTCGAGGGATCAGGGGAAAAGGATGAAAGGGGGGAGTAGAAGTGAAGAGGAGGTAGCAAAGAAGGTGAGGGAGTTGGAGGTAAAATTGGATAGGGGAGAGAGGGAGAAAAGAGCCGGGAACGTAGTAGTGAGAGGGGTTATGAGAAAAGAGGGGGCGGAATGGGATAAAGAGATAAACAGGATATGGAGCAAGATGGAAGTGGTAGGAAGGATAAAAGATATGACGGCAATTGGAGGGGTAAACGGAGAGGGCAGGGGTATGGTGTTGGTGGCGATGGAGGGGAGGGAACAGAAGATAGAGGTGATGAAGTCAAAAGGGAGGTTGAGAGGGGAGAAAGTTTGGATAGAGGACGACCTAACGAGGATGGAGAGAGAGGTGAAGTGGAAGATAGAGAGGGAGGCAGAGATGGAAAAGAGGAAGGGGAAAAACGTGCGAGTAGGATATATGAAAATGTGGGTAGATAACAAATGGAAGAGGTGGGACGAGATGACAGGGGGATGGAGGCAGATGGAGGGGGAGCGGAAGGAAATAACGGTAGAGATGGGGGAAGGGTTGGGGGGGAGAGCCAAGTAGGAGGCTGAGAGGAAGAGAGGAGGGGCAGAAGAGGGAAAAGAGGGAGGGGCGGAAGGGAACGGGAGGAAGAGGGGGCACGATAAAAGTGGGGTTCTGGAATGTGGCGGGAGTGAAAAACAAAGATGAGGAGTTTTGGGAAGGTCTGAGGAGCTGGGATGTGATGATATTGATAGAGACGTGGGTAGACTCGAAAGGGTGGGAAGGGATAAAAAGGAAGTGGAAAAGAGGATATAGGTGGGAAGTGCAGGAGGCGATAAAAAGCAGAGGGAAGGGGAGGGCGAGAGGGGGATCGGTGGTGGGCATCAGGGAGGGGGTGGAGGTAGGAGAGGTGAGACTGGAGGAGGAAGGCTGGATATAGTGCAAGGTAAAGCTGGGGAAGGACTGGTGGTGGGTAATTGGAGTATACGTGAATGCAGACCTAGAGAGGAAGATGGAAATGATGGAGGGGTGGATGGAGAAAGAAGGAAATGAGGAGACAGTGGTGTTTGGGGGGGATTTTAATGTAAGAACGGGGACGGAGGGGGGACTGCGGCGATGGTGGCAAGTGGGGGAGGGAAGGGAGGGAAGGGAGGGAGAAAGTCAAAGGACAGAGTTCTAACGGGGGAATAAGTGGGGGAGATTTCTGCGGGAAATGGGGTGGGGGATTATAAATGGTGGGGTGGAGGGGGATGAACAGGGTGAATGGACATACGTGGGGGGAAGAGGGAGGTCGGTAATCGACTACGGGGTAGCCGGGGAGAAAGCGAGAGAGAAGATAGAGAGGATGAAGGTGGAGGACAGAGTAGATTCGGACCATATGCCGGTGGTAATATGGGTAAGGTCGCAAGGAGGGGGGTGGAAGGGAAGGAAGGGGAAGGGGAAAAACAAAGAGTGGAGAGGGGAGGATGCTGGGACGAAGAAGGTGCAAGGAAGTTTGAGGAGGGGTTCGGTGAGTGGTTGTGGGAGGGGGAGGAGATAGAGGTAGGATGGGGGGAGATGGGAGCAAGGATACGGGGGGCAGTGAAAAAGACGGAGGAAGGGGAAGAAGTGGCGCAGCAAAAGAGCTGGTGGGACAGGGAGTGTAGAGAGGGAAAGGAAAGGCTCAAGAAGAAGCTGGAGGAATGGAAGGGAGGAAGGATCGACGAAAACGAATACAAAGAAGAGAAGAGGGGGTACAGAAGGATGTGCGAGGGGAAAAAAAGGGAGGAGAGGAGGAGATGGGAACAGGAGATAAACGGGATAAAGACGGAAAGTCAAGCCTGGACGGTGATAAATAGAGGTAGGAGAAGGAAAGGGGTGAATGAGAGAATAAGCATCCAGGAATGGGACAGATATTTTAAGGGGTTGCTGGGAGGGATGGACGAGAGGAGGGTGGGAGCTACGGTAAGGAACACGAAGGAGGAGGGAGAAAAAAAACTGACGAGGCAGGAAGTGTGGAAAGTATTGAAGAAGCTGAAGGACAATAAGGCAATGGGGGAGGACGGGGTGCTGAATGAGGTGTGGAGGTACGAAGGAGAATGTGTGAGGGAAAATCTGTGGAGAATGTGTGCGAGGGTGTGGAGAGGGGAAGGATGGCCAGAGAGATGGAAACAAGGAATGGTGGTGCCGGTGGTGAAGAAAGGGAAAGGAGATGTAGTAGAAGATTACAGGGGGGTTACGCTGACGCAGACGGCATATAAGGTGTACGCGGGGGTGTTGGGAAACAGACTGAAACAGGTGGTAGAGGGGAGGGGGATGCTGCCGCCGAGTCAAGCGGGATTTAGGGAGGGGATGGGGACTATGGATCACATATATGTGTTGAACTACATAATAAACAGGGAGGTGAGGAGGAAAAAGAGGGAGCTAGTGCTACTATTCGTGGATTTAAGGGCGGCGTTCGACTCAGTGGATAGGGGGAAGCTGGCGGAAAGTATGAGGGATCGAGGGGTGAGGGAGGGGCTGGTGGAAAGATGTGAAGAGGTGCTAGAGGAGACGGTGGGGAGGATAAAGGTAGGAGAGGAGCAGGGAGAGAGATTCTGGACGGAGAGGGGAGTGAGACAGGGGTGCCCGCTGAGTCCGCTGCTGTTCATAATGCTGTTGGCGGACCTGGGCGAGGAGTTGGCGAAGGGATGCTGGGGAGGGGTAGAGCTGGAGGGGGGGGGGGAATTGCATTCGCTGGCATACGCGGACGATCTGGTTATCATGGCAAGAGGGGAGGAGGAAATGAAGGGAATGATGGCGAAGCTGGAAAGGTATATGGAGGGAAAGGGGCTAGAGGTGAACATAGGGAAGACGAAGGTGATGAGATGCAGGGCAGGGGGAGGGAGAAAAAAGAAAGTGAAGTGGTGGTGGAAAGGGAAGGAAATAGAGGAGGTGAAGAGATATAAGTATTTGGGGTATGTGGTGAGAGCTGACGGGGATCAGAGAAAGCATGTGGAGGAGAGGGTGGAAAAGGCGGTAAAAGCAATGGGACAGGTGTGGGGAATAGGAAAAAGGAAGTTTGGAAGAGATTGGGGCAGGAGGCTGTGGTTATTCGACAGGTTGGTGTGGCCGGTGATAGGATATGGGGTAGAGATATGGGGGTGGAAAGGAAGAGAGGAGGTGGAAAGGGTGCATGAGAGGTTTATGAGGTGGGTGATGGGGGTAACGAGAAGGGTACCAGGATACATGCTGAGGGAGGAACTGCAAAGGGAAGCGCTACAGGGGAGAGCGGGGATGAGGGCATGGGGGTACGAGAGGAAGCTGGAAGAAGGGAGGGGAGGGGAGTTGTTAAGTAGGTGCTGGGGAGAAATAAAGGGGAGGGTAAGGAGAGGGGCGGGGGGAGAGGGGTGGGAAGAGGAAAGGAGGAGGTTCTACGAGAGAATGGGGTGGGATGAGGAGGAAGTGCTGAGAAAATGGGAAGAGGGAGAGATGAGAGGGGAGAAAATGGTGACGCGGGAAAAGGAAAAGCAAGAGGGGGAAAGGTGGAGGAGAATAATGGAGGCGAGAGGGAATAAGGAATACAAGTTTGTGAAAGGAAGAGGGATACCAGGATACTTAAAGAAGGGATGGACGGAGGAAAGATGGCAGAGAATGGCGAGATACAGAATGGGGGAAGAGATGAGGGGGACAATGTATTGGGAAATAGAGGGAAAGAGGAGCTGCAGGATGTGCGGGAGGGAGGAGGAGACGTGGGAACATGTATGGGAGATTTGTACGGACTGGGAGAGTGAGAGAGGGTGGAGCGAGGTAAGGGGAGAGGTACTGGGAGACGAGGGAGAGGGGGAGGAATGGATAGAGAAAATGGAAAGATGGAGGGGCGCGCAAGGGGATAGAGCAGGGGGGCGGGAGAGTAGAGGGGGTGGAGAGGATATAGGGGGGGAGTAGAGTGGTGCAGCGGAAACGGAAGTCACGGAATGAATGAGATGGATGAATGAGGAAGGAATGAAGGAATGAATAAGGAAATGTAAAGAATTAAGGAAGGAAAAAGGCCCGATCTCTCTCTCTCAAAATATAGGATAAGATAGGTTAAGTGTAGGTTAAGGAAAACATGTGAGCGGAGCGGGAGTCCGCAATGTACCCCGCAAGGGAAATGAATATTTTACTACATTCAAAAGATATGAATTTTTTTCGATTTTTCAAAAATAAATTCTCACCCCCTAAGGGTAAATTTTCAAGGGCTGAAACTTGGCAAATCATAATCTTTTATCGATAGCAACTACTGAAAAAAAATCAGCACAATCCATGCGGGGGCATTTCACCCGTGTTTATTCCCCTAAAGCGTTTGTTAATAACATTCTGGCACTATTGTTATTATTGAAAACCCATTTTTAAACGTATTCATTATCGTTAATTTTTTTCAGATTTTTGTCACATGGCACAATCCTGAAATTCTTATCGAATCAAACTTTCGTTCAGAATGTATATGTGAAGCATCTTTAGGAAATCGACGATCCCAAAAAAATCGCGTTGCCGAACATAGCAGTAATTTTTTTATTCCACGGTGCCCCACGAGAGTTCTGCCCTCCAACGCTGTCACTAGGTACTATAATATCCAGTGTCAATTTACTGCCATGGGCAAAGCGATGAGTATTTCTTTGCGGGAGGGGGGGGGCATTGTGGGGAGGGTGCAGAGGTAAAGTGTGCCCACTTTTAATGGGCTGGGAAACCGCGCAAGCCTGGTGTACAGAGTGCTAGAAAGAGTAACGCACATGAAGTGAGATAACCTATAAAAAAAATACAATTTTGAGTGAATAGCAACGTGATTTTATTAGTAATAACAATTTTGAAAATTAATATGGTGTAACATAGGTCAGACCACCGACTGTAGAGGGAAAAATGTAATAGTGGTAATGAAGGCCGTAACATTACATTTAACAGGTGATTAAATCGTGTATCCCAAAAGTTACACGACATCTTTGGAACTAGTCATTATTAATAGACCGGGAGATAGTGACAGAAAATCTTACCCCATTTTTTACAAGTATAGCACCCCTTCAGGAGTCGAATTAACGAAAGGAAAATAATGGCGATAGCGCTGGCCGTCGGGGCTTTATCGTAGGACGAAGTATTTGAACGATTTTTTACACATAGAATTTAGCATTTTCCGGTAGTTATATGAAAAAAAAATCCCGCGGAAGCATAATGCCATATTCATGCGGTGGGGCATTACAGCCCGCCATGCTCATCGAAACTGGTAAGATTTTTTTTCAAAACATTTTTTACAGGCTCATTTTTGTTCAGACCAATCATTTTCAAGTAGACATTCACGAAAATCGCCACGCCATATCGTTTTAACACGTCTAAATAGTCGCCATACTTTTTGAAAGTTACTAAACGACTTTTTACAGCCTATACATTTTTGACCAGATATTTTGTGACACAATTTTTTAATCTTCGCGTCACAGGTCGTTTCGACCATGGGTTTCAGTCAATATTTGGATAAGTTCAGTTAATTTTAGTGCGTAAATTACAAGTCGAATTCGGTATTTTCTCCCGTTTCAGCCTGTTTCTTTACTTTTGCGTTATCGTACGTTTGCGGTATTGAGTTTAGTTTTTTTGGGGTTCTTGCGCGTTCGAGATACCGAGTTACCGTTGGAAAAGAGCCGAAATAACCCGCTGCCCGGTATTCTCGGTCTTTCATGAAGAGTAATATTAGTGCGTAAAAAGGTTCGAGTGCGAGTCTCGACGCTTCATTAAAAAGGTATGGGAGAAAAGGGCGGTTACGTTTTGAGGTCCGTTTAAGTTACGTTTACGTTTGGAAGGCCATTGTCGGCGGGGACTGCAATCACCCAGCCGCCACGGATTGCCCGATCGCACCGTTATCGTAGGTTTAGTTTTAGGTAGTCCCGGATCTCCCCATACCCGAAGAATACCACTTGGAGGACGATCATCGCAACGGCAGGACCCACACACCATCGGAATATTTCGGCGTATTTGGATTATTGATTAAGAAAATGTTATTTCATTATTTAATTTACGCATTATCGTTTGAATTTCCCAGCATTTTTCGAGTTTCGATAAGGCGTTAGCGTTCCGTGTGACGTCAGGAGAAGAGAGGATTTCGAGCTTTAATTGCGCGTGCGCTTACGGGTCTCTCTCTCCGAATTAGCTTTTCGAGCGGATTATCTGCTCGAATCGCTCTATTTCGTTTCTGCTCTCGATCTGAGCGGTTCGCCGCTCGGAGCTCTCATTATGCTACCGACTATACTCTTGCTTCCGTTCTCGCCTAAGCCTTAGCTATCGTCTTCAAAAATTAGATTTCTTTTATGATAGTTTTCTTTCATTATTGTATCCGCGTTTCCGTTACCAAATAAATTTTTTTGCTTCATTATTTGATTAATCAAATTACCGAGTCGATGTTTCCGAGTCTACACTCAAAAAAAATTTTGGTTGTGACAACCAAAGTTTCGTTGGCGCAACAAAATTCGTTTGTTAACATGTGATCTACAAAACGTTTTGTTGGCGACATGGGTATCGTTTTGTTAAACACATTTTGTTGCCGCAAGCAAACGTTTGATTGCGCTATGGAATGATTTGGTTACCTTAGCCAAACAATTTTGTTGAACGAACATATATATTTTGTGGGCTCAACAAAACATTGCTGTTCGAAACGCTATATTTTATGTATGTAGAACAAAGCAATTTTGTTGCAGCAACAAAGATATTTTGCATACAGAGCAAATCATTTTTGTTGCAGTAATAATCGTATAGTGCATGGGGATAATCAATGCTCTCCGCTATAATACTGTTAATAAATATTTAAAAAATTTGGTTCTCTAATTAACTTCCAAAATGCTTTCTCACAGAGCACAGAGGAAGCTTTTTCCGTAAAAAAAGTTCAGAATTTCATGACAGAATGTTTGAGGCGAGGCTAAGGATCAACATAACCTCAAAAACCTTCGAGCAGATGCTTTGTTAGATTAAAAAATAACAAATGAGCCCATCTGAATGATTGTTAGACGCTTTTTTTTTTGTTTTCATAAGGTTATTTAGAAGAAAAATGTCTTCAAAATTTTGGCTGTCTCTCTCGCACTTTTACATGCTTAGCCTCGATGTAAAATTCCACTGTATATGTGCCAGTGTGTATAACTTAAAATTTAGTGAAAACGTCGATTAAATCGCCAAACTGCCATTGGTTCAGTAAGTCTTGCACGAGGTCATCCATCTCATGAAGATTTTTTAATTTTTTAGATTTTTTTAATGTCACTGTTGGCTCGAAAAAATATATTATCACCATATACATGCACACTCGAAGGATTCGCGCGGTCGTAGATCGATTGTTGCGCACCACGCGATACCAAAGATGCTACAGTATTGCCGGCGTGACAAATTTGTTGGGCGAACGTAACGTTTGGTTGCGCCAACAAAACGTTTTATTCCGACAACTATACTGTTTGGTTAGAAGCCGATAGTGTGTCTAACGGGCACGGGTTGTGGTGTTCATGATGTTTTTGTTACGACAACAAAAGATTTTTGTTGTCGACTTTTATTTTTTTTATTGTCTCAACCAAATATACAGATGGGTCGAGGTCTTCTTATTGTATCGTTCGCCCAATCCAATAGTTTTGTTTGTATTACAAAATAAAGTATGTTTTGTTCCAACAACAAACAGTTTTGGTTGTATCAATGAAATGTGATTAACAAAATTAGGACGATATTGCCAACAAAAAGAATTATTTTTATTCATTGGTCGCAACAAAATGTTTGTCCTACGAACAAAATTATATGTTGGTCGTAACAAAACGCAGGCAACAAACGAATTTTGTTGCCGTTACATTACCTTTTTTTTCAGTGTACCTATTTTTCGTAACTGTACTTCTTCGAATTTTCGGTTCTAGCCTTGAAAATTTCTCTGGAATCATCTTCGTGCTATCGGAAAAATATAAATAAATTAGCCTGAACCATGGCTTAATACATTATTCTTTGCATGGAGATTTATCATTTCCGAGTACGTTTCGAGGGAACTTGAAAGTTAGCCAGCCGTCCACGCCCTTTCTCCACACCTACACACTGAGCGAATTGGGTACACCGTTACCATTCTCGCCATCCGACGCGCCGGCATGTATTTTAGTTTTAGTTTCATCTCAGTTCCCTTTTGGTGTAAATTACGTTTAGTGGGTTTGGAGATTCCCGCCGTTGAATAAAGAGATTACCTGGCGCTCAACGGCTCTCCCGGCGTCGAGGATGGCGGGATCGGCCGAAGGTAACGCGAATCGCGAGATTCCCGTTACAAATGGCGCCCAACTTGGGGCTCTAACGGTCGAGTGCCAAATATGTGAGTAATTTTTGCATTTGTGGGAAAATAAAATTATTTCGGTTTTGTCGTGATAGTCTTGGTTCAGTGCTACGAATAAATATTATCAATGATTTCTCAGTTTTGCTCACGATATAAAGGGCGTTATCGAATTTTATTAATTTCGTCATCGCACTGTGGGGGTGTTCTCGAATGAAATTGTTTGTTGAATTCAAGTTACCGAATTGGCGTTGTTACCGGAGATTATAAAAACAAAAAAAGGGAAAATGCTACATTGAACGCTGAAAAAAAAAAATTATTTACGTTCTCAAACGCATGAAAAAAAAGAAGGGATACCATCAGACCCCGGAAAAAAAATATACGCTCTCCAACGAACAAAAAAAAGAGAGAAGAGAAAAAGAATTGCTACACAAAATTTTATTTTAACCATTTTTGCTATCGTCAACTTTGGTGTGATCGTAATTTTGTTCATCGTCGAGTCACCGATATCGTCGTTGGCGTAGATTCGGAAAGTACGATAATTTCGTATTCCACGAATTACGGATCGAAGAAAAGAAAAAAAAACCATTAACGGTTATTCTCGAATTATTTCGAGAATATTCTCGAAGTAAAAAGGGGGAGGTAATCCTCGGACAAAGGAACAGTTGAAGACCACCGAGAAAGTTCGAGCATCTACAAAAAAAAAATTATAAATTTTCGTTTATGTCTATGTCTCTGTTCTCACTGCTCACGTATAGTGCAGTAGAATTAAACATGAGTTCTATTCAACAGGCCCACCAAATCGCCGATTTTTTTGTAGGTAATTTGGACCTTAAAGAATATACTGTGAAAAGTGAAAGATCGTAGGTGTTGTTTTTCTGCCGCAAAAGTGATTTAAAAAAACAAAAAATCACTATTTTGATGTTATTATTTTGAGAACAAGATTTATCGAAAAATGTTTCTTACAAAAAATGTGCGCCTTAATAAAATCTAAAAAATAAGTGCTATACAAAAATCACGTAGATTTATTAGTTTGGGGGTAAACGACTGTTAAACAACCATTTTTTTTATCTATTGTATTTACGTGGATTATTTATGAAGTACTTTTCTGAAACTCATCCATCACCTAAAAGAAACTATCCTGAAGAGATATCGGTAAGTTTTATCCAGCCATTTTATATAGTTCAGCAAGCATAACAGATTTTCGTAAATCCGGCGTTTCGATATAGCACCAGTTCCACAAGGCCCACAAGATGAAAAAAAAATTTAGGGTGGTTATTTTCAACACGTACATTCAGGATTTAACTTAAAAAAAATGGGTTAAAAAAAACACCATGTTTTTCAAACATAAAATTTTAGCTTATAAACAAATAGAAGTTACTCCTTAAATATTTGAGTTATTTGAAATATTCTACAAGATTCTCATAGGAAAAAAAAGTCTCAATATCTTTATTACAAGCCGAGATACAATCATTTTTACGTTTGTTTAATTTATTACTGTTAACATCAACATTGTCGTGAAATTTAAGCTCGTGAGCATTCGTAATAGTGTTAGGCATAACATTCGATATCATACAAACCGTTCTGAGCATTAATCTCATAGCAGATCATGATTGCATTCGGTCGCTCACGCACGGAATAGCGGATGGCAGCGTCGGTGGAACCGGGCAGCGTAGTGGAGGCCTGCGTCTCGCGTAGTGGAGGCCTGCGTTCTCTGATCTTATTCCGTCTCTCCTGCGTCTGTATTCCCTATCTCTTTCCTCCAGCCGCTCACTTACCACCTCCCCGTAATTCCTTGCAATCTCTACCCACGTCAAGCTTGCTCCACACCTGTCCAGATATGACTCTCTCTCCTTACCCCATCTCGCGATTTCTCCCCTGACTTCCTCTCTCCTTATTTCCCTCCAGCACTCTCTTAGCAGATGCTTTGTCAGGTCACTGTTTATTTTCTCCTCGAAGCTTATAGCCCTTCTGCCCGTGGTTACTCTGAGCTTTTCTCTTTTTACTTCCTCTCTTACTATGTTACCTGGCGTCGTTCTCTCCAGCCCTAGAATCCATTTTACATATTTTTCCTGCACTCTCTCCACTTCTGCTCCCCATATCTTCACCCCGTACAGCAGTATGCTTCTGATTATTGAGTCAAACAGCTTTATTCTCCACCTTATGTCTCCAGCGAAGTTTCTTTCCCCTATGCTCCATATTTTTCCCATCGCCATATTCGCCTTTCTTACTCTCTCCTTCACGTGCTCGTCCTGTCTTCCGTTTCTCGTGAACCTGTATCCGAGGTAATCCATTGTTCTTGTTTCTTCCAATTATTTTCCTTCCCAACTCCACGAGACTTTTTTCCTTCTTCCTCCCCTCTTGCCTTCTACCATGACCTTCGTTTTGTCTGTATTTACTATCAGCTTCTTCTTCGCAAAGTATCTCTCTCCTCTCTTCATCATCTCTTCCATTTCCACTTCCGACTTCACCATTAGCACTATGTTATCCCCATACCCCAATGTCCATACCTTTCCTCTTCTAATGACCACCCCCCCCCTCCCATCTTGACCCCTCCTCATTACCTTTTCCATGTCTGCTATATACAGATTGAACAAGGTCGGGCTGAGTGGGCAACCTTGCCTTACTAGTGTTGCCGCAAGAGACAAGAGAAACGAGACCAGACAAGAATGAAAATTTGAGAGACGAGACGATAGTGCGATTTTTTAATTATTGTCTAAATCGAGACAAGACGAGAGAGACACGGCAAGAATGTCGAGTATCGGCGTATCGACATGATGAATCATGCGAATTACTGAGTGCGTTCGGTATAATTTGAGCATTTTATCTATAGGAAATAAGAGTGCGCGTTTATTCGAAAAATAAAGATAATAAAAATTTTATTTATTGATAAAAATAAAATACGAAATCACAAAAATTAGTATCGTGCGCGGCATTTTGATACTTGAATGTTCCTTTGGTTGGATCAACATTACGATATTACCATAGTATCAGTTTTAATGCATTTTATCTTTTATCCAAAACGACAATGAGCACTGGAACCATGAGTTTAGACATAAAAGGTATTCTGCATTTTTGTCGCTCAATCTATTCCTATGTTTCCGAATTATGAGCTCGGCTTTCGAAAACAAACGCTCAACGGGTGTACTTGAAGCAGGAATGGCCAACAAATCTCGGGCCATCCTAGAAAGCCTTGGAAATGAATTTTGGATAGATATAATACAGCTTGGGTAGACATTCTTAAATATCAATCCTTTCCATCCCTTTCTCTTCTATTTTTTTTTTTTCTTCCTTTGATCGAAAGGTTAACCGTCTCGAAGTATACCAGAATTGTAATTTATATTTTAAGCCGCATTCAGAGATGGCAGTACAAGCGGTACAATCGGAGACAAAAAGCATCGGAATTTAAAATTTGTCAATATTAGTATTTATGCCGATGTTTTCAATTTCACCCCGGTCAGTCAAAAAAAATTCGAGACAAGACAAGAGACCATCTTTAGGTCAAGAGAAATTCGAGACGAGAGACAAATTTTCTCTCGTTATTCAAGACAAGACAGTACGATGAATTTTCTTCAAATTGTCGAGACAAGACAAGAGAAGAGAAACTCTTGCCTCGTCTTGTCTTGCGGCAACACTATGCCTTACCCCTTTCTCTACCCAGAATTCCTCCGATGCTTTCTCCCTGATTCTCACTTTGCATCTCGTTTCAGTATTATTTCTTTGACCCTTTCAATTAGTTCTTCGCTCACCCCTCTCTTCGCCATCGCTTTCCACAGGACCTCTCTATCCAGCTTGTCAAAAGCAGCCTTCAGATCGATAAACAGCAAGTACACCTTTCTTTTCGGCTTCTTGATTCTTTCCTGTATTACATGGTTAGTACATATATGTTGTCCAGCGTGCCCCTACCCTTCTTGAATCCCGCTTGCGTCTCCCCGAAACCTCCTCTCTCTTCCATCTCTATTATTATTATCTTACTTAGGATTGCCACGTATACCTTTTATGCTGTGCTCGTGAGTGTCACCCCTCTATAATTCTTCACTTCTTCCAGACTTCCCTTCCTGTGTATAGGCACTATCACTCCTTCTCTCCATTCGTTTGGGTACCCTTTTCTCTCCCACATATTGCCCTTATAAATTGTCGTAAAAAGTTTTTTTTTTTCGAATTTCACGTAGTTTTTTCTCACGAATTCAAAAATACCCGTAAAAATCAATATTCTCCAAGCCTCGCGTGGCTTCATTAACTATTTACATATCTTCCTTATAAATTGTCGTAAATTTTTTTTTTATTCCACAGTTTTTTTTCCCACGAATTCAAAAATGCCCATAAAAATCAATATTCTCCAAGCCCACGCGGCTTAATTAACTATTTCCAAATCTTCCTTATAAATTGTCGTAAAATTTTTTTTTTTCAATTTCACGTAGTTTTTTCCCACGAATTCAGAAATGTTCGTGAAAGTCAATAGTTTTCAATATGTACCCCAAAAACTACTTTTTTAATTCAATTTTGATGTTGGGAGGCCTATAAATAATCTTATATTAAAAAGGTGAGGATAAAAAAAGTCAATTTGAATTTGTCCGTATTTATTTTTATTACAATAATTACCTAAATAAATTCTTACCAAGTACCTTCGCAGTACGAAAGACATTTTTTTTCTCGGGTTCATAGCTATTATCATTATTATCTCCATCGCTATTTCCTTCAACGTTCAATATTGTGCAAAAAATGTAACGGGCAAAATTGTTCGAATGTGATAAAACCTGAATTAGTTCTAAACTATGACGAAGTCGACGAAAAATTTTTACGACGTTCAGACGATGTCGAATGTCGATGATACGGGGGACGTAACGTTTGCAATAAGTGTATAACGATGTAGATGATAACGATAATAGCTATGAACCTGAGAGAAAAAAAATGTATTTCCTACTGCGAAAGTACTTTGTAAGAATTTATTTAGGTAATTATTGTAATAAACAAAAGTACGGACGAATTCAAATTTACTTTTGTTATCCTCACTCTTTAAATGTAAGATTATATATAGGCCTCCCAACATCAACATTGAATTAAAAAAGTTGTTTTTGCGTTACATATTGAAAAATATTGATTTTTACGAACATTTCTGAATTCGTAGGAAAAAACTACGTGGAAAAAAAAATAATTTACGACAATTTATAAGAGAGATATGGAAATAGTTAATTAAGCGGCGCGGGCTTGGAGAATATTGATCTTTATGGGAATTTTTGAATTCATGGGAAAAAACTACGTGAAATTATAACAAAAAAAAATTTACGACAATTTATAAGGAAGATATGGAAATAGGAAGGCAATTTATAAGGAAGATATGGGTTAACCCGCGCGAGGCTTGAAAAATATTGATTTTTATAGGCATTTTTGAATTCGTGATAAAAAAAACTACGTGAAATAAAAAAAAAACTTTTTATTGCAATTTATAAGGGAGATATGGGGACTTCCGTTTCCGGGCGTAAGTGACATGGACGTGTGCAAGTGAGTGGGTTAGGAACGAGAAAGTGGAAAAGAGGGGGCAAAGAGCGACGAGAAAAAGTGCCGGGGATGTGGGAGTGAGCGGGAAAAAGGGCGAGATAAAAAGTGTCGAAGGGCGAAGAAGAGGGAAGAGGAAATCGGGAAAAGAAAGGAAGGAATGAGGTTGGGAAAAAAGGTCGTGCGGGGACAGGGGAAAGCGGTGGTGAAGATAGACTGGCAGAGATAACAGCGGAGAGTAAAAGGACGAGAAAGAATGGGAATGTAATATATGATACGAGAAAGTAGAGTTGGTAGGTAAAGCAGAGAGGATGTGGGGAAGATAAAGCAAAGAGGCTAGAAGAGCGAGTAGTAGAAGTAAGTAATAGATGGAGCAGCGAGTGAAGTGGCAGAGACGCGAGAGAGGAAGAAAAGGTTAGACAGAATAGATAGATATAGATATATAGAGACGGTGGGTAAGATGGGCAAAAAGTAGAGAGACAAAGATGAGCGGAAGATCTGACGAGGAGGAAGATGGGAGCAGGAGAAGTAGAGATGGAATAGACAAACAGCTGGGTAGGCAGAGTATGGTGCGGCAGGAGGGAAAGATGGGCAAGGAGGGGTCTCAATGACAGGGCAGGCAGAGAGGATGAGAGAGGTAGGGAGAAAGACGGGAAGACAAAGCAGAGAGTAAAGAAAAGTACAGTGATGTCTCAGGAGAGATTAAGAGGGAAATAGGTGATTCAGGGGAAAAAGGGAGAAGAGAAAGAGAAAGGATAGGGAAAGTGACAAGGAAAAAGATACAGGCGATAGGGGATGACAGAGAGAAAGGGGAAAGAGGACAAGAAAGGGATAACAGGTAGAGGGCTGGGGATGTGGAGAGAAAGAGGAGAAAGGGAGCAGAGAAGGTTGCAGCGAGGGAGGAGGAGAGGAGCAAGAAGAGAAAAGGAAAGTACTGGCGAGGGAGAATTGAGTATGCCTGAGGGAGCGAGGGAGACGTCAAGGGAAAGTGTAAAGGAGTGAGAGGAGTCGCCGACGGACGGTGAGGTCGAGAATAGGGAGTGAGAGGGAGGCGGGAAAGTTATAGGGACTGAGGGAGAGAGAAAGAGAGGAGCAGGCGGAAGTGAAGGTGTGGCAAGCGGGAGAATGGGAGAGGTAGAGGTAGAGGAGGTGGCTCGCACAGGGGGGAATAGGGGTAGGGGATAAAGTAAAGGGGAGTTGATCAGGAGGGGCGAGAGAAAAGGCCGGGGAAAATATTAGAGAATTATTAGAAATATGGACAGATATTGGATAAAGGGGGAGGGGAGAAATAGATGAAAGAGTTGGAGAGGGCAGAGGCGGAAAGGGTGAGAAAATGGGTGTGAAAGAAGGAATGGAGCGAAAAAGAGGAAACGGAAGTCGGCGAGAGAGGAAAGGCAGTAGAATAAGCGTAGGTTAAGAACATATAAATAAGAAAACGAGCGGAGATAACAAGGAAGAGAGAGAGAGAGACGAGCGTGCGATTAAGGCGGGCGAGGCGAGCGAGCGGATGGATGAGAGAGGAGAGAGTGGCATGAGATATGCAAAGAGGAATATAAAAGATTGTAAAAGATTGTAAAAGGGGCCAAGGAGATAACCTTTGAAAAAAATCTTGTCACCCGGTAGGGAATCAATCTATAAATACATACATACATATAAGGGAGATATGGAAATAGTTAACTAAGCCCCGTGAATGGAGCCACGGGGCGAGACGCAGGCCCCCACCACGTCACCCGGCTGCACCGACGCTGCCATCCGCTATTCCGTGCGCGAGCGACCGAATGCAATCATGATCTGCCATGAGATTAATGCTCAGAACGGTTTGTATGATATCGAATGTTATGCCTAACACTATTACGAATGCTCACGAGCTTGAATTGCACAAAAATGTTGATTTTAACAGTAATAAATTAAGCAAACGTGAAAATGATTGTATCTCGGCTAGTAATAAAGATATTGAGACTTTTTTTTAATTACGCGTCTCGCTAAGACCTATGAGAATCTTGAAGAATATTTCAAATAACTCAAATATTTAACGAGTAACTTCTATTTGTTTATAAGCTTGTTTTATATCCTCGAAAAACATGGTGTTTGTTTTTCAGTTAAATCCTGAATGTACATGCTGAAAATAACCACCCTAATTTTTTTCCACCTTGTGGGCCTTGTGGAATTGGTGGTATATCGAAACGCCGGATTTACGAAAATCGATTATGATTGCTAAACTATATAAAATGGCTGGATAAAACTTACCGATGTCTCTTCAGGATGGTTTCTTTTAGGTGATGGATGAGTTTCAGAACAGTACTTCATATATAATCCACGTAAATGGTTATTATTGAATCGGTTATTCAAGATTTAAATTCAATTTTTGAGATATCACTGTCATTTTTTTTGCATGATTGGACTTCTAGGATGTCAATGTTCATGATTTGAGAGGGATTATGATAATTCCACCAATATAGTGAGTGCTATAAATAAACAAAGTGTTGAAAATGCCTGTTTTTACAGAATAAATGTAATTGTGGGAAGGTTATGGGGACTAGAATAGTGGAACTCGGTGATCTTGGGTTTTCGGGGTCGCTGAAAACGAATCCAACGTCAGAATTGTAAAATTCACAATGGCAGTTCAGATCAGTTTTCATATTCTCAGTCCACCATATTGAATCCGCCATTTTGAATGTCACAATTATGAAGTCGGATTCGTTTTCAGCGATCCCGAAATCTCCGAGTGACAAGTTTCAAGCAAATCAGATCAGTTTTTATATTTTCAGTCCGCCATATCGGATCCGCCATTTTGAATTTTGAAAATTTCTCAATTTTGACCCCGTTTTTTAATTCAGCGACCTCAAGAACCCTTATATTCCCAGTTTCAAATAATTTGACTGCAAGGAAAAATGTATGCTTCAAAGGGTTAAAGTGATTTACCGCCAAACTAATAATTCTATGTGGCTTTTGCATTGGACTTATTTTGTAGATTTCATTACGGCGCACATGTTTTGTAGGAAACATTTTTCGATAAATCTCATTCTAAAAATTGTAACATCAAAATAGTGACTTTTCGTTTTTTTAAATAACTTCTGGGGCCAAAAAACAACACCCACGATCGTACACTTTCCACGTTATATTCTTTGAGGTCCAAACTACCTACGAAAAAATCGGTGATTTGGTGGGCCTGTTGAATAGAAGTCGTCCAAATTAATGTATATTCCGACTAGACTAGTATTGTGAAGCCACTCCGTCGTTCCCGGAATTCTCGCCGTCACGTTATCGTATAGAACATATGAAACAAAGGGCTTCGTGAGACGCTCGACCGAGAGACTCGAGAGAGCGCGAGATGTAAACATCGATGGCCGTGAACGGTTCACAGTGCTCGCGATTTTTGGCGTACGTGGCTCGATGAACTGTGCCATCCTAGGCGTGAGAGGGGAGAATATTCCTAAATATTGGGCAAGGGGGAAACCCCCATCGGGTACTACATGGGACCCTCGTGAGTCGAGGAGAACTAGCGACGTCTTGGACAGTGATTACGAAATTTTCCGCGATCGCGAACGGACGAACCCCTCCTCAGTACGCAGTGCGGGCATTATCCAGTGAGCTACCAAGTCATTAGTTGTAGCAAAACTCGATCGAACGTTATCGAGTGTCTACGCGAAAGTGGATTGACAGTGCGTGCATCCCCGCGAGGAAGACCGTTACCGAGACTACGTCGCGTGTGCATCGGTTATCGCTCACAGGACGCAACGGGGAAAAAGTAAATTCGTTAGCGCCACGTTCACTGACAATTCTCCACGAAAATTAATTGCGCTCTCCTTCGAATATCCTTTATTTATTATCCTTCCCTGTCGTTCGTCTTCGGCGAACTGAGATCCACTACTTCACATAACGTCCAACTCCCGCATTTCTGTTATCGAAGCGAGTTCATTCCTCTTCCCTTTAGGATCATTTAAAACACGATTTCACCTCGTTCTGCTTTTTGAAATCACCTTATCACCTTTGCGGAATACGTTCTCTTGTGATCGCGATAAAATACAACGTCGATAGAGATTTACGCTACGGAAAGTTTCGTTACTTCTTCGCGTTTTCCGCGAATTCAACTGGTTTTCCGCGCCTCGCTGTGGGTGATTTATCGCACCCTCCGTCTAATGGGGCGATTTCAAAACACTTCGAGGATCCCGAGATGGACGAAATCGATACGAAAAAGGCGTTCGGTAACGTCGAAGACATCACGGGTGATTCCCCACGCGGACGGTTACCGACCGTGTCGCAATCCGCACAGACCGACACGTACGACGTGCTCCCTTCGAACGCACCGCCAAAGAAATATGCAACGAATCGGAGGCGATCAAAAACCTCAGTTCTCGAGAGTGGTCGTTCTCAAAACACTAGGGGAGATAGTCAAGATATCGTTCGGTATCCTGACCCCTTGTCATCTTCCGTGAATGACGTACTCCGCGAAGATGACGTTCGTTTAGTTGCCTCAAACTTTGCCTCGATGCAGCGACGTTATCACGATACGCGCGTTACAAATTCCGTTCCGAACGTACCCGACCCAGTGCTCGAAACATCACGTTATCGAGTTCTTCTCCGACAAAACGAATTTCAACTACCGGCGGAGTTCGGTGATCCTCGATTTGAGCGTCCGTTAACTGCCGTAACCTTACCAAACACGATGAAGCCGTGGAATTTATAACCCAAACCGAAAAAACACAAATGTAAATAATTTTTTCTAAAACATTTTTCCAGAATGTATTTCTAGCCACTGACACAAACAGGGTTGGCGTGCGAAGCGTGCAGAGGAGCGAAGGCCCCCTAGTTTATATATACGGGGCATTCCACGACAATTCACACGGTCAAAACCCTTCACCTCTCCAATTTCGATTATCTTGTGAAAATTTGTTTGTCTTGGTCCAAAAACCACCCTCATTTTTCTACAGATTTTTTCAGGCCCCCTGTCACCACCAGAACCCCCCATAAACCCCGTGAAAACACCGAAAACTTGGACATGATTTTAAAAATTGAAAAAAATTACAGATATAGCACATAATATACGAAGAAATTTCGCGGTAGAATTAGAGTGGCTCAGACTTTCGTTGAGCTAAAGAAAAAAGGAAATGAAAATAAAAATTATTTCCAATTATTTTCCGAACGTTTCAATGAAACTTTTTATAAAGGAAATGAAACAAATAAAATGTTTATTTTTCATTTGGATACATTTTTTTCGAAATTTTCATATCATAAATTTCATTAAAAAAACTTGTTTTAGTAGTAAGACGACGTTAGTAGTACGTGGACCACTCTGGCGACCCCCATTCCTATCCCCTCGACTTTCCCCCACGCTGGAGCCTCTTTCCGAGCGTGGTGGGGGAAGTGGCGGGGAAAGAGTTCTGAGGGATCTGCTCCATTTTAAAATTATTCTTCGCCCTGTATGTAAAAGAACTGCTGCTGCTGAACGATACCACGTAAGTATGCCCATATAGCTGTTGACTCTCGAGCGCTACGGCACGATGCCTCGTGAACTTACCTATGGATATTTGCAGAGTATACCTTTTGTGCCTATAGATGTACTCGCGTCGCATCTTCAGATCACATTATGTACATTGAATATATTTTTCTCCATACGAATATAAAGATGAGCGAATTTAAGCAAGCCTGAGCGACGACAAAACATGCACGTGGTGCTGACGGTGCATTTCGCGCGCGCTGAAAAATCTTCTTAATATTATTCCTAAAGGCGTGTGGAGCTTGTCTGCAAGCAACTGTAGAGCACAGTAATCATCGTTCTTTTAATCGAGTAACATGGGGAAAACGTGTACGTGACGTCGCTTGGTTAAAATATTATTCGTTTAAATATTTTATGTACTCTCAGGATTAACGTGGGTGTGCGCTCATGTTAATAAAAATATTGAAAAAAGACGCGGCTCACGGAGATGCGTATAACGAATGCGTCTGTGCGAGGATTCATTTAATCGGTTCTTCAAATAAGGTTGTTATATCTTTAACAACTTCAGCAGCATCGAGTTGTCCTGCAGATATAAGTTTTATTCTCGTGGCTAATGCTAATTCATTCAGGCTACGTGATTCGCTCGTGTCTAAGGCCATTCTTTTTCTTGTTCGTCGACTCGATTCCTCGAAAGTCAATTGTTGTGGTCGGCCAGGTTTACCTGCAGCCACAGAAGTTGACGATGTCCCAACATGTGTAATATAATTCTGAAAAAAAAAAAAACAACATTAAATTGTCTGCATTAGCCCACAAGTCGAGTTTTGTAGTAATTAATTAAATTACTTACGAAAATAGTTACTGAAGTTTTCAACCAAGTTTCATATTTCTTCTGAAAATGATCATTATTTCGACATGCTTCTTGCCATTTCTTATATAATTTACCAATAAGTTTTCGTAGTGCTTCTTTGGAATCACTACAAATCGAAAAATGTATCGATAATTTCGACGCAACTTTCTCCTCGAAAATCACAACTTGCTGAGCGAAACTCGTGTGCAAGTTATTTTTCAGTATTTCGAAAATATCGTTGTAACTGCACGTGTAATGCGTAGTACGCGTTTCTGAAATCAAACAAACATTATAAATATTATTACAAAAATTATGTTTCAATAGAAACAAATTTTAATCTACCTATATTATATCCTATATTATATCCTATATTATAATAAAAGTATCGCAGTGGATTCGGACATTTATTTATGTGTGTACTACATTTGCGTCATTTAAATATTAATAATTAATAATTACTTACAACAATTGTCATTTACATTAATTAAAAATACATTTTACTTACTTTCATCTGTATCCATTCTGAACGTTCGTATTTTCACACTTTAACTTTCGTATATACGCTCTGCTCTGAACTCCACGAAGGTTTCCTTACAACTGCAGTTTCAATGTAAAAGAATGCAGAATGACGAACTGCAGACACCAGAGTTGCCATAATTCGGATGTACAAACGACCTGGCAACCCTGCCCGGGCAGGAAAAGAAGGGTCGGGCGCGGCCGGTCGTCCCATTGTAATGCGTATACCTGCTCGACCGGGAGAAATTTCCCGAGCATTGCGCACCATCACTATTTTGCTTCTCAATGTAAAACTGCACAAAATTAGCACCTGGAAATTTTACTATTCAAATCTTGATAATATTTCGAAGCCGTTAAAACAAAAACCAGCCTGGGCATCCCTGGGCAAAAAAACTTTTCCACTTTTTAGTTACGTTATTTTATTCACAGGCAAGCTTGAAATGCAGATATTCAGCGCCCATTTTAATATGTTATATCCAACATTTCCAATAATTTAACCATACGAAAATAATGTGTGAACCTTCAACATTACCGTCGATTAATCCGTTTTCAAATCGGCAGCGTGGAATAGAAAATATTTCACTTCGCGCGAGTCGAATATTTCGGGCCGAGAAACAGCGCGCGCCACGCTAGAAAAGGGTCAACTTCTGAATATCGTCACCTGCTGAATTCGAAAGCTAGAGACCTGTTATTTCGGCATCAAGTGTAGAAACATGTTTTCTAACGATTCCAAAAAAAAAAAAATGGAAAAAGTCGAAAGTTCATTTTTTGGATTTTGCCCACTTTTCAACTTGGAGCTGTCCATTTTTCGAGCGGAACTCCTACCAGATTCACGTGTTCCCTGTAGCCTACCCTCTAAGTTACAGTTATGTGCACTAGATTGCACGAGCCCTAGTAAGCTTCCTCTCTCTCTCTCTCTCTCTCTCTCTCTCTCTCTCTCTCTCTCTCTCTCTCTCTCTCTCTCTCTAAGTACAGCCCTGTGCACAAGATTGCACGCCCTGTACTCGAATCTCCAGCTACAGTTCTGCGCACTAGATTGCACGTTCTCTCGTAGTTTTCTTACCTTCCTCTCTCTCTCTCTCTCTCTCTCTCTCTCTCTCTCTCTCTCTCTCTCTCTCTCTCTCTCTCTCTCTCTCTCTCTGGGTACAGTTCTGTGCGCAAGATTGCACGACTTGTGCCCTACTCTCTAACCACGGTTCTGTGCTCTAGATTGCACGCCCCCGTGGTGGGGATACCAAACCCTTATGTATGGGAATTCCACCTGAAGATTAGGACACACTTAAAGGGGGAAAATCATTTTAAGATTTTAATGGGTAGACGCCACAGCGGGAAGGACAAGAAATTAAAAAGCCTCGCACTCGGTAAAATTTGTATCGTGACCGGAGACAATAATCCGCGGCTACAAAGAACCCAAGGTGAGGCGCAAATCGTTTCATCCATCATCATTGAACCGCGAGTTAGGATTATAGATCCATCACCCACGAATCAACCCCTGCTGGGCTCTTCGACAACCCCCGATGGACTAGTGGGCGACAAGCATCGACCCATAGGGGAGGCGACGATATTTCGAATACCCGCAGGGACGGCACGATATATTACACCCCACGTCATTCTCCCGGGACCGGTACATCGGCCCCACAGAGACAGCACCAGCAGCGCATCGACCCTAGTAGACGAAGATATAGTACAGACTAGTACAGACGAGGATTTAATCACATTAGAATGAAGACCCACTACGCCCTAACACCAGGGAAAAGTAAATAAAACACCCAAATTCACACAAAATTACTAATCTCACTATCGCAAGCCTCTATCCTCGACCGGCGCATTCCAGCCAAAACGAGAGGTTCCCTCATTTTTATTGTGACTGTACGTCGTGACCGAGCGAGACGCGTTTATCCCCGCCCAGGACGTGACAAGAATTCTTTTTATTTTATTATAACATAGAAAATTTGATCACTTCGAAAATAATTTGTTATATTTTAAACCGTCCCCCTGTATCCGTTGAATGAAAAAAGTTCGATTGCAGATGAATTTTGAAATAAAAATGATACGACCATTGAAAAAGATGAAAAAAAAAGAGAAAACTGACAAGAAACAATTTTTCCCTCTTCACTGATGCCCTCTTCCATCTTAAAAAAATCCTGCGGAGTTGCGTATTGCGCCCCTCTATCAGGAAAAAAAAATAGTGAGTGGAATTTCGGGTGACTCTTTCGTAGAAAAAAAAATCGAAAAATTTTCCCGAAAAATGTCTAATGAGCTTTCCTCCGATGAGGGCATATTTTTTTTCGAAAAGGGCGAAAAAAATTAAAAAGATTCTTTTTTTGGTCGTTAAAATCCGATCAGCCGCTACGAAGTTATGATTTGTACAAAATTGAGAATTTATTAATCATTATCTCGACAATCAACAATAGTGGGGTGATGAAAATTTAGTGAAATGATATATTGTCCTTCAAAATGCCGATACTGAATAATTTTTTCGAGACAAAAAAACGGGGTGGCTGAGTTTACGTGAAATGTGACGTGTACATTTTTTGTACACCATAACAACGCACAAAGTTTCAAGTTTCATTGCATTAATATTATCATCTTTCAGAGTTGTAAATAATACATTACATTGATAATACATTACTCTATTATGACACTTTACACAAAGCATTGTATAATGTGTGAGAGCTCCATCACTAATGAAAAAAAGTAAGGTGTAATGGATAAGGGCTCTATTACAAATACAAAAAAGTAACGTGTAATGGATGAGTGCTCCATTACAATTTAAAAAAAGTAATCTTTAATGGATGAGTTGCATTAAAAATTAAAAAAGTAATGTGCAATGGACGAGTGTTCCATTACAAATAAAAAAAGTAATGTTCAATGGATGAGTGCTTAATTAAAAATTAAAAATAAAGTACCGTGTAATGGATGAGAGCTGCATTACAAATTAAAAAAATAATATGTAATGGATAAGTACTCCATTACAAATTTAAAAAAAAACGGCGGAAATGGCAATTAATCGCTCCAACTTTTGGAAATTTGTAATGCCAAGTCGACGTGGCATGGATGTCGAGTCCATCCATCCATCCATCGATGGATGGATTGATCGATGGATCGATGGATGGTTATATCAATAGATGGATGGATCGATAGATGGATGAATCAATGGATGGATAGATGTATCGATTGATGGATGGATCGATCGGTAGATAGATGGATGGATGTATATCGATAGATGAATGGATGAATAGATGTATCTATAGATGGATGGATCAATGGATGGATTAATTAATTAAGATTAATGGAATAGATGAATAGATGGAGTGATTGATGGATGGATGGTCCGAACGCTCAACGGATGAAAATATATGGCAAGATGGGTCAGTGGATGGATTGACGGATCGATGGATGAGTTGATAAGTAGATGGGTCGATGGGTAGATAGATGGATCGATCGATAGGTGAATAGGTCGACGGATGGATGGATATGTCCATGGGTGGGGCGATGAATCGATAGATGGATGAACCGATATATAGGTTGTTCGTTGGATGGTTAGGTCGATGGATCGATCCATAGACCGTGAATAGAGTAATGGATCGATGGATGGGTGGATCGGTCGATAGATGAGTAAATGCATCAACGGACGGATAAATGGATGGATCAAATGATCGACAGATGGGTCAATTAATCGATAGCTGGCTGGATCAATATATGGGTGGATCGATGGATGGTTAGGTGAAGTAATGGATACATTGATGGACAGATTGATCGATGGATGGGAGGACAAGTCACCGAGCAATTCCTCGGTGATCCAAAATTTTAAAAAACATATCAAAGTCGCAAACAAACCCGCAAAGATAAGGATGAACAGCAGGTACCTGTCGTGTTCTGGAGTTAAGAAGTCTCCCAGGATATGACATGAAAAGGCGAACCTGAGTGCATTCAGGAGCTGAGAATAAGCAGACTGCATCTCTTAAAAAAAATTCGTAGAGCACCTTCTGAAGAACAAAATTAGCCGCAATGCATTAAAATCGGTATAACAAATATGGATTGAGACAGGAAAATAAAGTCCCTTCCTCGACGTCAACGCTCGATTCGACTCCTCGGGTGCTATCCGACCGAGATCCTTAGTTTATACAATAAGGCGACCTAACCATAGATCATTATAAGGATTTGTCGAAACAAGACTCTTCACGCTAGCGAGAACAAGAGGTGGGGATAGCGCGTGTCAATCGATCGGGTATCGAAGATGCGTGCGCCTTAGAAAATTACGTCTGACAAGCCGAGAGCGAGCCGGTAAATTGACACTTTGCTTCCGTCTTTCGGCAAGCACTGTCAGCTATCGAGGAGTCTTGTCGCGTCTGTCGACCGTATTTATTAATGCACTTTGTTAAACTAATCGCGAATCTCGAACGTCTGTTGACGAAATTTCATTAGTCGAATATAGCGCAAACTGAGTATTTTGTCAATTAAGGGTGAGATTGTTTTTGTCGAGCCCAAAGAGAGAGCGCAACAAGAGTGTTGTCGAACGAGTGTTTTGTGGTAAAGATCCGAATCGTCTTGCCGGATCAATATCGCACGGGAATTTGGTCAAACGGACCCGAATAGTCTTCCCGGGCCGATACGAGAAAGACCGTATAAAGTCAACAGAGTTATGTAAGTCAGTAAAGTGAATTTGTATCTTTGTCTTGAATATTCTCTGCTGCACTTGAAATTTCTTTGTCTTTGGTCCTCCAACTTTACCCCTCCTTGCAATTGTCTCATTGTCAAGGGAGCTAGTCGGAATCGTAACTAAAGTATATCGACAGTTTATTAGTTTCTTGAAAACTAATTGGCGCCCCATTATAAAATCGTGTTATAAGAAAGAATATTAGAGCCCTGCCAGCGGAAGGACCACGGCCGCGGCAGGTGAAAGCGTTTTGTCATGGTAAATTGTGTGTCATAAAAAGTAGCCTGTCTCAGGATATTCTCTGAAAAAATTCTACGAGAATATACCAACATGGAAATGATCATTTATCGGTTGAAAGTTTTGCCAATCCATGATTATTAATATTTATCTTCGTTAAGAATACACGTTGTAACACAAATCGACCTTTACTACTGTTATTTAGTGTATTAAAGTTAGCAAAAACCAATGTGCAAATTAAGCACTTATTTGACTAATGTGAAGCGCAGTAGCTACCTTAAGAGATGACTATGTTACTTTAAAATAGCCTCTACTTTGTTGGCTATTCTTTTTGTTTTTTTAGCGCTCACCTGCTTTATACGGCTTATTATCTCGACCAGTATGGAGGACCCAAGTTAAGCAGCATCCATTATTTCTGCTCACAGCACAATAGCGTTCTGAACCAACCTTGATTTTGGATTTCTTGCCTAATAACAAAGTCTGTCCGCTTAGTTTCCTTGGATTTACCTGAAAATTTAAATGGCAATAATTATGAGAAAAAAAAGCAGTGATCCAATGACGTGTTGTAGGTTGCTTTAAACTAGTGGTATAAACAATCTGTGAACTGTACCAAATAAAGTTTTCGCTTTTTCTAACGCAAACAGTGACATTCTGACTGTTACTATTAGTGGTTACGATCATCTATCGTATGTATATTATGGAAAGAAGACTTTTTCTCCTTGTACGTTCAGTATTTCTCATAAATCCTTTCGCAATCCTGAAATAATTTCGGAAACATTCAACTTTAAGAGGCCATTATTGGGCAACTCTAGAAGTTCAGGAACTTCTCATTAGAGATCGTCCTGTGTAATAGATACCCTAGATTACGGTCGTGTATACAGGTCTTCTAACGGCGGGGGTGAGGGTAGTTCCGTTTAGGTGTTGAGCTTTTCGATCTAATTTATACTGCCAGGTTCGCATTAGGTAAAGCAGGGTCATGTATATTGAAGGGGAAAAAAGTTGCCAACTAAAATTTGCATACTACTTCCTTGTAATTTTCTAATTTTTTCAAAGGTTTCCTATCTCGTTCACAAAGCTCCCTCTATAAGCTAGTAAGTTTTGTAACGGGGATCCCACGATCCAAAAGTATCAGTACCCACCTCCAAAACGAGAACGCTAAGTAAAAGATAACATGAAAAAAGAGAAAACCAAAGCTAGCAAAGAACACGAGCTATCGTAGCGATAACGGGGAGCGAGCACTGAGTCGGTAGCATAACAAGAGCTGTCCGAGCGGCGAACTGCTCGAGGCGAGGCGAGAACAGCAAGAGAGCGACTCGAGCTGGTAACCCACTCGAGACGGTAACTCGGAGAAAGAGTCCCATTGAGTCACAGTGAGAGCTTGAAGTCCTCTCTACTCCTGACATCACTCGTAACGCGAATGCCTCACGCACTCCGTGCGGGACCTTTTATCCGAAATGATTGTCCTCGAAGGGGTATTCTCCAGGTATGAGGAATCGGGGCAACTTAAAACGAAGCTAACGATAACGGAGCGATCCGGCAATCCGTAACGGCTGGGTGATCGCAATCCCATCCGCCAACGGCCTTCCATACGAAAATGTAAGCTCAAGCGGAACTGAAACACAAACGCCCTTTTCCCCCATACCACTTAGTCCTAGGATCAGATGCCCACTCGGTCCTTTATACTACGTTCAATTAATCTCGTAAGGAACCAAGTATACCGGCTGGCTCGTTATTTTGGCCCTGATCCACGATAACTCGGTATCCTGAAGGCGAACTGGACCCTTAAAAGACTGAATTGGGACCGAAATTTACGATAACGCGAAAACAGATAAACAGGTAGCGGAAACGGTACAAAATACCGAGACCGGAAATTATAAAGACTTCATATTCCTCGACGTCAACGCACAATCGACCCCACGAGCGTACCGAAAACGTTATATAAATGAATGTTAAGATTAAGTTTTGTGATTATAAAGCATGTATGGTCAATGTAGTATTTTGCATGGATTATTTGTCGAAATTACTGAAGAATGATTCAACAAAATATCGAACGCGACGAACCACGAGACGAGAGAGCCGATAACTTGGCATTAGATCAACGTACCCGACGGGCGAGGATAGCCGATGATTGACGAGCGAGTCTCGTATGATGAGCAAACAGCTAAGGGGTTCCATTATCAAAAGTTACTTCTGTCGGGATCGAGAGAACGTCCGGATTATGAACTTTCGAGAGGTCGCATCACGTCTGTCAACCAGTCTGTATTAGTTCAGTATAAATGCAAATCCCGTCGCGTCTATCAATAAGATTTGTATTAGTCGAGCTATAGTGAATCGAATATTTTGTTGAGTGAGAGGGTTAAGATTGTCTAGTCAAAACCCAAAAGGAGTTGAGTTGACCGAAAGTCTCGTCGTGTCTGTCGACAACATCCCGAGTCGAAATTTACGCCTTATTTAATACTCTTAGCATCCAACACATCCTCTTTATATCCCATTTGCTCTTCGAACTCCTCTTTTGCACCTCCAAGTCCTCCAAAGTCGAAAATTAGCAACCATTTAAAGCCTCTTTTATGCTCTTCGAGTTCGAGCTCCTATTTAGGGCCTCCCAAGTCCTCTGGTTTCATGATTTAGCAACCATTTTGATACTCATACCGTCCGGCCCACTCTCGAGCTCTCATTTTGAACCTCGAAGTCCTCTAGAATCATAATTTTATACATTATATCAAATACTCATAACGCTCAGTGCAAATATATCTCTTACCTTTTTCATGCTGAATTTCGTAATAAACAATTTGACCGATTTAATTTTTTTATTTGGTTTTATTTTCATTGGCTATGCACAGTTTCACCATTTGACACTGGACTATCACAACGCTAAAAAATCAAAGAAAAACAAACCAAATAAAAAAATTAAATCGGTCAAATTGTCTATTACGAAATGCTGCATAAAAAAGGTAAGAGGTATTTTTATTGTAAGATTTTTAATTAATTAATTATCTGGCCTCAAAGTATTTTACCTTCTCATTCATCATCTTTTTTTGTTTATAACTTTTTTATTATTAACTTTAGCGCAAGAAGTTGTGGAATTAAGTTGTAGACAATTTTATCAGGTACAAATAAGCTCTTTACAAAATTTTTGTCAGCTTCATGGTTACGGAGATAAATTTTAAAAAATATTTACACCCTTAACTTCAAGATGGCGGTCGTTCCTCACCTGCTAGAATCCCGGAAACTGAGTTTTACACTCATGGTCGATCCCCTACAAAATGAAAAAAAAAATCGCTACCTAATACCCAAAATGCACAGAGGACCCTTTTTGAGGCACCATGTGACTGGACTAATACATGAGCATAAAAAACGCAGAAATCAGTACATGTGTAACAAAAAATATAGTGTGCACCATGCAAGGGCTAAGTCGGCTTTTTGACCTCGTGTGGTTGCAGTACTCGGTCTAAAAAGCCCACTTTACGCCCTTGATGCACAATATACTATTTCAGCAACACGTACAATTACATTTGCAATATGCGAAAAAATATTAAATATAATACTGAAATAGAATATAGGAAAATAATTATAGCCAATGCCTCAACTTAGTATCGCCTTATTCACAGTCTTACATGTCTATATAAAAATTTTGATGCTGAAACCATACGTGGTTCTCGAGAAATATATTTAAGTGACGTGAAAAAGGTAAATTAATTATATAAATATTAAGGATTTTGTATACATAATTCTGTTCTATTCAGAATATGAAAATTCGAGATATCAATTTTCAAACTTTAATTGCCTGCAGTCATTTTGAACTCAATTGTTAATTAACAGGTGAGTAAAATTTTCACTTACCGTCACCTTGCACATCGTCTCACAAGCCCATATAACAATTTTCATTTTTGAACTATACATGGATCTTGATAAATGTAATTGTTAACTAAAGTACCCTAAGTAAATTGATTACATGAATATTGTATTTTTTTCTACACCATCCAGTCCTGCTCACACTTTCAATATTCCACAAATGAATTTTATAATTTCAGTTCACCTAGTTCTTATGAAACCCATTTGTTATTTAACAATTGAATAAATTTTTTCACTGTATATCACCTTTTTACTGAAGATCACGCTGTTCTATGCAACCCGGTGAGACAGCGCTTTTCCATTAGAACTTGTAGACTAATGTCATTCAAATACGAAAAAGTCATAAGGAATCGATAGCGTAGTGGTAGCGTGTCAGTCGTTAGATAGGTCGTTAGGTAGGTCTCAGTTAAAATCTCAGGTAGGAAAAAAATCAATTTCGACGGAATAACGTCCAGACTACGAAGCCGGAAACATTCGTAAAAAAAAAAAAAATTCCCAGAGCGTTAATTTTTTTTTTTAAATAATTATTTGAGGATCAGAAGTGCTGAATTCACGAATTGAAGGAGAGTGGGTTCGAGTCCCGGTCGGTGACTTTTTTTTTTTTTTTTTTTAAATGTGCAAGATTTTTAAAAATAATGGAACAGTATTAATTTAATTCATCGATGATTTTTAATTGCTAATTTATAGATAATAAAATATATTTATTATGCCAATTTGCCCTGACGGAAATCCAAACCAGGCCCGGGATAAAAGTGGAAAATTTCGACACGGGTACAGGCGGCCGAGTGTAAGCGAGGGTTTAATGAGGTTCTCGTAAGATCCTCATTTCAGCCTCGATAGGTGCGATTTGTCTGTTTTCTGCAAGTTTTATGCGCTAAAGAGGATCTCATTTTCTATGCGATTTGATCCTCTCTAGGCACTCTCAAAACCTCGAAAAGAGGATGTTGGAGCCCGGGAAAAAATAATCAAATCTGATCATACATGATCATATATAACTAGTCATGTATGACTCATGCCAGAAAAGTGGCCATGTCTGATCATACCAAATCGTGTATGATCATACCAAATCGTGTATGATCATATCAAGTCATGTATGCACTGCAAATCCAAGTGTTTAGTAGTAGTAATAGTTTATTTATTATTTATGAATTAGCTATTAGGAATGATCGATGAACGAGCTTAAAACTGTTATTCCATTATTTTCGAAAATCCTGTAAATTTTGAAAAAAAAAGTCATTGACCGGGACTTGAACCCACGATCCTCCGCAGTAATCGAATTCAGCACTTTCGATCCTTAAATAATCATTTAAAAAAAAATTAAAGATTTTGAGAATTTTTTTTTTTACGAGTGTTTCCGGCTTCGTGGTCCGGACATTTTTCCGTCGAAATTAATTTTGAGCCTACCTGAGATTTCACCTGAGACCTACCTAACGACCTGCCTAACGAGCGACACTCTACCACTACGCTATTGATTCCTTATGAATTTCTTGTATTTAAATGATATTAGTATACGAGTTCTAATGAAAAAGCACTGTCTCACCGGGCTCTATAGAAGAGCGTGATATTCAGTAAAAAAGTGATATACAGTGAACAAATTTATTCAATTGTTAATTAACAAATGGATTTGTTTAATAATAATTGTTATTATGTAATATGGCTGGATAGAATCGCGTGATATTATTCAGTAAAAAGGTGATATGCAGTGAAAAAATTTATTCAATTGTTAATTAACAAGTGGATTTGTTTAATAATGATTGTTATTATGTTGTTTAATAGTAAATGTTGTTTAATAATAATTTTTATTATGTAATAATGATAATAATAGTTGTAAAATGTCGCAAAATGTGTGATTTACCAATAAATGTGTTATTTTAACACGAATCATAAAGTGTGTAAAGGTTTAATGCGGACCGTGCGTGTAAAGTTACACAGAAAATGCGGGTAAAAGTAGCATAACACGCATATGTGTGTTGCTTTGAAACACATTAGGCCATTTACACGTGTTATTTAACAAATTACACATCTTTTGCGTGTAACATAACACACTTGGATTTGCAGTGTGGTCATATCAAGTTATGGATGATCATATCAAGTCGTGGATGATCATACCAAGTCGTGTATGATCATGCCAAATGATCTATAAATGGTCAAAAACGGATGAATCTATATTTGTAAAAATAATTTTTTTTCCAGATTTTGATGGACTTCATGAGAAACATTTTATTTGGGGTCGGATTTTGAAAATGAAAGAGTGAATTCATCCGCTTTTGATTGTGAAATGTATATATGATCATATATGATCATATATGATCATATATAATATGTTTTATATAATCCTAAACGATTATATATATTGTTATGCTGTATAGTCCATAAATATAAATTTATATACGATCCACATGTTCATCTATAATATAATGGTCATATATAATCAAACATGAATGTATGTATGACCATACAGAATATCATATAAAATCGTATAGGATCTTATATAACTTTATATGCAATTATATATGACCATACATAACATCATATATGAATATAGTTCCTATATAAATTCATGTATGTTTATATATCAACGTACATAACTTCATGTATGATCCTATACGATTATACATGATGTTGTGTATGTTCATACACAATCATGCATAAATGTATATATGATGTATACATGTTCATATCTAATATTATATGCTTATATATAATCAAACATAAATGTATATATGATCTACATGGTCATATATAATACTATACATGGTTATATATGATCATATATAATGCTACATATGATCATATACGATTATACATGAAGTTATGTATGTTGATATATAAACATACATGAATTTATATAGGAACTATATTCATATATGATGTTATGTATGGTCATATATAATCATATATACAGTTATATATAATCCTATTCGATTTTACATGACGTTATGTATGTTCATATATAATCATACATAAATTTATGTATGATCATATATAATCATACATAAATCAGACATGAACCAGATATGTTCATATCTGAACATATCTGAACATATCTGGTTCATGCCTGACTTATATATAAACATTTTTTCCCGGGAGGTTCTAAAGGAGAAGGTAAATTTCGACTCGGGATTGTATCGATTGAATTAATTGGAATTATTGGAAAGCGGGTATTTAGCGAAGTTATATTGTGAATTGAAGGACCTCCGCCGTCTTGTCAAGGTCAATACGTATGGAGGAAATAATTGTGAATTGTTGCAAGGAAAACTATTGAAGCTACCAAGTAAGTCGATGACGAAACCTATGTTTCTTGCTTCAAGTACTGTGATATATTGTTCTTGCAAGTTCTTTATCCTTGGTCCTTCAACTGTACTCACCCTGGGATTGTCTCAATAAAGAAGAGTCCATTGTCGAATTAGAATGACCGAGCATGGTTTATTGGTTTCCGTAAAACTAATTGGTATCCAATTAGCAAAATTGCATAATAGAATAATTAGAGCCCTGTCAGCCGACAGACCAACGCCGCGACAGGTGAAGGCTTCGGTATAGCGTGATTCGAAGTTTAAAGAGGAAGAAGCCTGTCTGAACACAGAACTCGAAAACGGACGCTACGTACTTAAATGACCAGAATTTATTCAAAAGTCACCCGAAAGAAACGGTCAGAACGACCTGTGACGGGATAACTCAAAAATCGCGTCACAGTTTTTCAATGTTGGCTTATGTATAGAGAAATCTTCGTGAGTGAGATGAATAAGCTTTTGAAAATTTCTAAAAATAACAGGAAGCAATGTGCAAGATTTAATTTGAAACTTATTTTTCAATTACGTATAATGTATCGATGTATTTTAATAATTTAGAAAATTTTGGCCGAATATCTTAAAATGTGGGGAAAATAAAGTTGTCATATGAATCTTTCGGAAAATAAAAAATTTAGCCTGACCTACCTAACACATGAAAGAAAAAAGGGAACTGCTGAATTCGGTAAATCGTTTAATTTTTCAACTTTTGTTTGGCAACGACTCAATAGTTTTTTTGAACTTTTTTAGGCTCTTTCACCTGGAAATCATTTTTGAGGCTGGTACGACTATATTTTGGACGAAATAAGACAATGAGGGTCGGTCGTTCCACTTCCGGGTAAAATTTATCTGACGAGTAACCCCTATACCTTTTCATTGAGTACGTTTACACGACGCTCTTATTCCGGTGTTACGAAAACCTGCGTAGTTAAATCAGGCGTTAAAGTGCGTGTAAACGGGTCCTAACACCCGCTTTAGACGTAAAGCGGGTGTTAGGTACCGTGTAAACGCCTGGTTTAACTAAACCGGTTTTCGTAACACCGGATTTGGAGCGTCGTGTAAACGTACTCATTGAGTACGTTTACACGACGCTCTTATTCCGGCGTTACGAAAACCGGCTTAGCTAAATCAGGCGTTAAAGTGCGTGTAAACGGGTCCTAACACCCGCTTTACGAGGTAAAGCGGGTGTTAGGTACCGTGTAAACGCCTGGTTTAACTAAACCGGTTTTCGCAACACCGGATTTAGAGCGTCGTGTAAACGTACTCATTGAGTACGTTTACACGCCGCTCCAAATCCGGTGTTACGAAAACCGGCGTAGTTAAATCAGGCGTTAAAGTGCGTGTAAACGGGTCCTAACACCCGCTTTATGAGGTAAAGCGGGCGTTAGGTACCGTGTAAACGCCTGGTTTAGCTAAACCGGTTTTCTTAACACCGGACTTAGAGCGTCGTGTAAACGTACTCATTGAGTACGTTTACACGACGCTCTTATTCCGGTGTTACGAAAACCGGCGTAGTTAAATCAGGCGTTAAAGTGCGTGTAAACGGGTCCTATCACCCGCTTTACGAGGTAAAGCGGGTGTTAGGTACCGTGTAAACGCCTGGTTTAACTAAACCGGTGTTACGAAAACCGGCGTAGCTAAATCAGGCGTTAAAGTGCGTGTAAACGGGTCCTAACACCCGCTTTACGACGTAAAGCGGGTGTTAGGTACCGTGTAAACACTTGGCTTAACTAATCCGGTGTTACGAAAACTGGTTTAGTTAAACCAGGCGTTTACATGGTACCTGAGCACGTTTACACGCCGCTCTAAATCCGGTGTTACGAAAACTGGTTTAGTTAAACCAGGCGTTTACACGGTACCTAACACCCGCTTTACGAGGCAAAGCGGGTGTTAGGTACCGTGTAAACGCCTGGTTTAACTGAACCGGTTTTCGTAACACCGGATTTAGAGCGTCGTGTAAACGTACTCAATGAGTACGTTTACACGCCGCTCCAAATCCGGTGTTACGAAAACTGGTTTAGTTAAACCAGGCGTTTACACGGTACCTAACACCCGCTTTACGTTGTAAAGCGGATGTTAGGACCCGTTTACACGCACTTTAACGCCTGATTTAACTACGCCGGTTTTCGTAACACCGGAATAAGAGCGTCGTGTAAACGTACTCATTGAGTACGTTTACACGACGCTCCAAATCCGGTGTTACGAAAACTGGTTTAGTTAAACCAGGCGTTTACACGGTACCTAACACCAGCTTTACGTCGTAAAGCGGGTGTTAGGACCCGTTCACACGCACTTTAACGCCTGATTTAACTATGCCGGTTTTCGTAACACCGGAATAAGAGCGTCGTGTAAACGTACTCATTAAGTACGTTTACACGACGCGCCAAATCCGGTGTTACGAAAACCGGTTTAGTTAAACTAGGCGTTTACACGGTACCTAACACCCGCTTTACGTCGTAAAGCGGGTGTTAGGACCCGTTTACACGCATTTTAACGCCTGATTTAACTACGCCGGTTTTCGTAACACCGGAATAAGAGCGTCGTGTAAACGTACTCTATGGCAGCCCATCAGAATAGTAGAAAAAAATCGATAGTCAGAAATACTCGAGTGCGTCAGATTAAGGTATGGTGGGTTAATTACATGCTAAAAAGTGTGCACTTCCTTAATCTGACGATTTGAGTGTGACGCAGGGGAGTAGGAGGGTCACAAAGTTGCAAAAAAAAACGTGACCTGGACATTCTCGAGCGCGGTCGGATTTTTTTTTATTTGAAAGGAAATAATTCAAGGATAACGGAAAAAGTTTTATCTGACGATTTCCGCAAGCCGAAGTAACGAAAACCATTAATAAACATAAGAGCGCGCAGCTACAGTAATGCATGTATTCCCCACTTCACGCCACACGTTCCATTTCACTCTTTCCCTATCTCTCACTCTCTCGCACCGTCCCAAAGCTACTTTCCGGCGCCATGACGCCATCACAGCTGATCACATCGCGTCATATATATCAGTGATATGTTGTGAGTTCAATTGTTACTATCATGAAGTGTGTGTTTTGTGAAGTAGATGGTTCTGAAAAAATTGTTCAATTTACGTCAGAAACAATAAAAAAATGCAAGACGGTTTTGGCGTATCGTCGGAGCAAACCGGTTCGCAGGAAATCACGGACAACGTACGATAATATTGAACTAATAATAATAATAATAATAATATTGAACATCGAAATCGAACCAGACTTGCTGCACGACGATGATTTGACGGATGAGGATGAAGATAGAAAAAAAAATTCTACACTTTCATATTATTTTACTGTTTCTTTCTATTTGTATTTCATTTGTCATATTCAGTCAAGGGAAAGGAGAAAAAAAAATAAAAAATTAAAAAAATAAAAATAAATAAATGGTCAGATTAATAAAACCCCTCCGAATTATCGTCAGATTATTGACATACACACTTTTCAGCATGTAATGAACCCACCATACCTTAATCTGACGCGCTCGAGTAAATTTTTTTTTCCGATTTTTAACCCTTCCGTACGGCCACCCCCACCATGCAAACCGTCAGATTAACATACCTCCGTCATCATAGGGTGCATTCCGAATTGAGCTGGCAGCGCTACAGCGTGATATGCTACGCTTTCCCAACTTTAGGCGTTCCGAATCGACGATGTAGCACATTATAGTTTTATACCCCCCATTCCTCAGCAAATCACTCGCGGAACGGTCTCGCCGTGATATTTGGCAATATTTGGCGGGAAGATAAGACGCTGTGGCTGCACTACGTCGGGAGGTAGTGCAGCCACAGCGTTTTATCTAGGGACATTGAGCGCAGCCCTAGCCTTGCGACGGGCTCTGACGTCGCACTCGCATCGTGCTACCTACAGTTTCGGAACGCCGCGGAGGAAGCTATTAGCGCTGCGAGCTCAATTCGGAATGCACCCATAGAGTACGTTTACACGACACTTCAATTCCGGTGTTACGAAAACCGGTGTAGCTAAATCAGGCGTTAAAGTGCGTGTAAACGGGTCCTAACACCCGCTTTAGACGTAAAGCGGGTGTTATGTACCGTGTAAACGCCTGGTTTAACTAAACCGGTTTTCGTAACACCGGATTTGGAGCGTCGTGTAAACGTACTCATAGACTACGTTTACACGACACTTCAATTCCGGTGTTACGAAAACCGGTGTAGCTAAATCAGGCGTTAAAGTGCGTGTAAACGGGTCCTAACACCCGCTTTAGACGTAAAGCGGGCGTTATGTACCGTGTAAACGCCTGGTTTAACTAAACCGGTTTTCGTAACACCTGATTTGGAGCGTCGTGTAAACGTACTCATAGATAGAGTACGTTTACACGACGCTCCAAATCCGGTGTTACGAAAACTGGTTTAGTTAAACCAGGCGTTTACACGGTACCTAACACCCGCTTTACGTCGTAAAGCGGGTGTTAGGACCCGTTTATACGCATTTTAACGCCTGATTTAACTACGCCGGTTTTCGTAACACCGGAATAAGAGCGTCGTGTAAACGTACTCATAGAGTACGTTTACACGACACTTCAATTCCGGTGTTACGAAAACCAGTTTAGTTAAACCAGGCGTTTACACGGTACCTAACACCAGCTTTACGTCGTAAAGCGGGTGTTAGGACCCGTTTACACGCACTTTAACGCCTGATTTAACTACGCCGGTTTTCGTAACACCGGAATAAGAGCGTCGTGTCAACGTGCTCAGAGATACGTTGCGGCATGACACCAGAGATGAGTAGGGAGATCAACAGCAGAGATGAGCAGGGAGATCTCCAACGCTCGCATTTTCGTGGTACCTGCGATTTTGGAGCGTCGACGTGACACCTAGGCGGTCAAACGCCGAACTGGTCTCATCGCGTGAGATCGACTTGAAGTTATGCGCGTTGAATTGAGCGGTTCCCAACCGCACGGTTTCGTCAGAGATCATCTGATCATCTCGCGTTTCGCTGTCACGCATCCAATCCTTGCTGCCTGACGAGAAAATTTTTCCTGAGTCGATTTTTTTTCAGCTTATATGCATTAATTAATAAAAATGTGTAAACTGGAACGTGTTTTGTCCTAAATTGACCGAATTTGGATCCAAATTGTCAAATATTCCTAAGCGAGCTCGATGAGCATGTTCTTTCAATGTTCTACATAAATTAGAATTGTTGTTTGGTTGAGTGGATATCGTGGACGGCTGGAGCTCTGAAGAATCGGGGTTCGAGCCCGACCCTTTTTTTTTTTTTTTCTTTACAAGTGTGTTCAATTTGTTTTCAATAATCATGCCTCTGTTCTTTTTTCGCATGCGTGTTTAAACACTCGTAAAAAAAAAATTCACGGTACTGCACGAACGAAAGCGTGAAAAAACGGAACGGGTGCAATTTCGAAAACCCGAAACCTCCGATCCTACTGAAATTTCATACGGACGTTCTTTTTGACAAGATGAAACTATCCATAAAAAGATTTTTGGCAACTCGTAGTCGTTTTCGAGATAGCGAATTATAAAGTCTGGTTTTTTTTTTGTACGCTCTTATATCTATATCTATCGACGATGTTCTTAATATATCTATATATATATATATATAACGCGTTTCGTTTTTGTTCGGATCTTCGCTGGCCCGCTAGTCCGCTAGTCGCTCTCACATTATGTGTTTGCTATATGTATATCTCTACACATTCGCGCACACACTTCCATATATCGATCAGTTTGGCGACTCTTGGGGGATATTCCATACTGCTTGTTGCCAAAGTTTTCTGTTTTCTCTCGAGCTCTCGGCTTGACGAAGAGTGGGGGAAGATCGTTTTAGCGCGCGGAGGTGCGCGGGTTGCCGGGCGGGCAGCGTGCAAAAGAGAGGTCCGTGTTACGAGAACTCAGATTTATTATACAGCGCGAGAACACTAGTTATTTTCCTTAAGGTTGTTATGACGATACTTCAAAATGATGCCGTGCAGACCAAATTTTTCCACAATGCATATAATCCTTTTGCCTACGTTCCTGTAAAACTTGGGTACGATTCACAGTACCGTTTTTGAGAAAAAAATTCGGAAAGTTAATGTGTTTCGTAGGTTTACTGCACCTATGATATATAAATTCTGCCAATTTTTTCAGTATTTACGTAATATCTGACAAGAAAATGGTGCCAATGAGCTGAAAAATATCAATACGTTTTAAGGGGTTAGGTACACTTGCAAGGCCAAAAAAAACTTTTTTTTGAGATTTTTTTTGAAGACAATATTCATTATTCATTGATCAATATTTATCAGTTCGAAAGATACACATTTCAAGAAGTTACAGTAATTTTTTCATGTCAAAAGAGTGATAAGCAACCGAGTTACAGCCAATCTCCCAGAGGCCCGAAAAAAAAAGTTGTTTTGCGGTGCGTAACGTAACTCATGACTGGATCATCTGAAACGAACTAAATCGTTGGAATTAGTTAAAAACAATATTCTCTTGTACTTGACGGTTAAACATTTTGAATTTTCGCTTTATTTTATTTTATACAACCGAAAAATCAACGATTTTTTTAGCGGAAAAAACATTTTCTACTTTGAACATCCGCCATTTTGTCAAAAAATTAAATTTTGATAAAATATCGCCGTCAAGTACAAGAGAATATTGTTTTTAACTAATTCCAACGATTTAGTTCGTTTCAGATGATCCAGTCATGAGTTACGTTACGCACCGCAAAACAACTTTTTTTTTTTGGCCTCTGGGAGATTAACTGTAACTCGGTTGTTTCCCTGCTAACACAGAACGTTATAAAAACGATGTTAAGACGTTTACAAAAACACGGAAAAACGTCTCTTTTGAATGGTCGAAAAAACGTCTTGATAAACGTATTTTAAACGTTATTTTGCCGCAAACGTCTTTTAAACGTCATTATGGCCGCAATTTTTTTCCCCAAAAAGTTTACAGCGTGTTTAACACATTTCTGTCAGCTTCTGTAAACTTTTTTGGGAAAAAAATTGCGGCCAAAATAACGTTTAAAATACGTTTTCAAAACGTTTTTTCGACCATTCAAAAGAGACGTTTTTGCGTGTTTTTGTAAACGTCTTAACGTTTTTATAACGTTCTGTGTTAGCAGGGTTATCACTCTTTTGACATGAAAAAATTACTGTATTTTCTTGAAATGTATATCTTTTGAACTGGTAAATATTGATCAATGAATAATGAAAACTGTCTTCAAAAAAAAAATCTCAAAAAAGCGTTTATTTCCGTCTTGCAAGTGTACCTAACCCCTTAAGGTATTTCAAAAGATGAGGCTCTTCAAAAGAGAGTCTGACCGTTCATACACGCTATACCCGTGGATAGTGAGCTTATGTTTTGGCTTGTAACTAATAAACCAGATGGATGAACCTGTTCAAATTTGTTGACAGTCATATTAAAGATCTAATAAAGATCTGACATAAATTTTATGCGGGTGGTAGTATTTTAATAGAATTGACAGCTCTAACAAATAATGCTCCCATTTACTCTCGTGTATAAGCCAAATTTTTGAAAATTATTTTTACAAAAACAACATGGAGGATCGACTTGAAATTTGAGCAGTTCACGTTTTATATATTTGTCACTTATTTAAAAAAAAAAATTGAGTTGATGGCATATCATTTTCATAAGTGGTATCGAAACTCCTTAAGAGACATTACCTGGATATTCTGTAAAAATTTCAGAATTTTCGACAGTACCGTTTTTAGAATATTTATAATGAAAGAGAAAAAGGACCCGCTCGCCCGTGAGCGGCGCAACATTGTATCGTCGATGCATCCCCGCGCCCGACCTATATAGATATAATAAGAACATAGTCGATAGATATAGATATAAGAGCGTATAAAAAAACGAGACTTATTTATAATTCGATATCTCGAAAACGATTACGAGTTGCTCATTTTGTCAAAAAGAACGTCCGTATGAAATTTCAGTAGGATCGGAGGTTTCGGGTTTTCGAAATTGCACCCGTTCCGTTTTTTCACGCTTTCGTTCGTGCAGTACCGTGAATTTTTTTTTTACGAGTGTTTAAACACGCATGCGAAAAAAGAACAGAGGCATGATTATTGAAAACAAATTGAACACACTTGTAAAGAAAAAAAAAAAAAAAGGGTCGGGCTCGAACCCCGATTCTTCAGAGCTCCAGCCGTCCACGATATCCACTCAACCAAACAACAATTCTAATTTATGTAGAACATTGAAAGAACATGCTCATCGAGCTCGCTTAGGAATATTTGACAATTTGGATCCAAATTCGGTCAATTTAGGACAAAACACGTTCCAGTTTACACATTTTTATTAATTAATGCATATAAGCTGAAAAAAAATCGACTCAGGAAAAATTTTCTCGTCAGGCAGCAAGGATTGGATGCGTGACAGCGAAACGCGAGATGATCAGATGATCTCTGACGAAACCGTGCGGTTGGGAACCGCTCAATTCAACGCGCATAACTTCAAGTCGATCTCACGCGATGAGACCAGTTTGGCGTTTGACCGCCTAGGTGTCACGTCGACGCTCCAAAATCGCAGGTACCACGAAAATGCGAGCGTTGGAGATCTCCCTGCTCATCTCTGTCAACAGCGCTCGGGTTTTCTTGATACCTGGCGTCAACGTGACATCTAGACGGTCAAACGCCGAACTTGTCTCATCGCGTGAGATCGGCTTGAAGTTATGCGCGCTGATTTGAGCGGTTGTCAACCGCACGGTTTCGCCAGAGATAATCTCGCGTTTCGCTCTCGCGAATCCGATCCCCGCTATCCTGACGAAATTTTTTCTTGAGTCGATTTTTTTTCAGCTCATATGCATTAGTTAATCAAAATATGTAAATTTTAACGTGTTGTTTTCTAAATTAATCGAATTTGAACCCAAATTGTCAAACATTATTAAGCGCGCTCGATGAACATATTCTTTTAATGTTCTTTACTCTTCGAAGTCATCATTTGGCCCAGTGGCTATCGTACACGACTGGAACTCTGAACAATCGGGGTTCGAGCCCGGAACTTTCTTTTTTTTTCTTCTAAATTTTATATATATTCTTTATATTAGATATGTGCCTCCGTTCTTTTTCGCATGTTTAAAACACTCGTACGAAAAAAAATACACGGTACTGCACGAAAGAATAATCGAAAGGGTCAAAAAACACAGCTGAAAATGCTGGAAAGGTTGAAGGATATCCGCGCGACTGCATACAATGTAATGTATTCGAACAATGTCGGATTTTTCTCGCTTATTCGATTTTTTTGTGGGCTAGCGAATAAGTATGTTCATGAGGTCGTTTAAAACCTGTTGGGATTCACGGGATGGAATAATTTTAAAAATATTCCTCCTGCTCTTGCCATATCATCTCCCTACTCATCTCTGATGACACTATCAAAATCTGACGCACTCGAGTATGTCCATGTGACTGTTTTTTTTTTTACATTTTTGAAGGGCTGTGGACGGAGCGCCCACCGGTGAAAGGGTATACATCACATGACCTTTTTTTCTCTCTACCATCTAATCTTCAAAATCTACTAGGCCCCCGCGGCGCTCGAGTAAATCCCCATTTAGCATCGTGGGCTCCCCTACTATAGGGATATTCCTGACTTAAAAGGGTTAAATTGTATGAGAATACATTAAATATAAATTCTAGCCATTGGTCAAAATCTAAAAATTTTTGTTTGAAAAATTTAGATTGAAAAAAAATCTCTAACAAAATACTTGGCCAGTTCGTGACAGGTAATCCATCGATTTCTTGTATTGTGTCGTACAGTAATTTTACAAAACTCGCCAAGTACTTCGTTAGAATTTTTTTTCGATGCGTATTTTCTTAATTAAAACTTTTCAAATAATAAATCTTTAGATTACGACCAATGGCTAGAATTTATATTTAATGTATTCTCATACAATTTAACCCTTTCAAGTCAGAAATATCCCTAGCTTTTCTGTTTAGCGTGCGGACGCGTTGCCCCCTCCCTAGCACCATAAGTCCCGTGTCAAGATGGTTTAAGGTTGTTATAACGATACTTCAAAATGATGCCATGCAGACCAAATTTTTCCACAATGTATATAATCCTTTTGACTACGTTCCTGTGAAACTTAAGTACGATTTACAGTACCGTTTTTGAGAAAAAATTCGGAACGTTATTGTGTTTCGTAGGTTAACTGCACCCATGATAGATAAATTCTGCCAATTTTTGCAGTATTTACGTAATATCTGACAAGAAAATGGTGCCAATTAACTGAAAAATATTAATATGTTTTAAGAGAAATTATCTGGATATTCTGTAAAAATTTCAGAATTTTTGACAGTACCGTTTTTAGAATATTTATAATGAAAGAGGAAAAGGACCCCCTCGTCCGTGAGCGGGGCAAGATTGTATCGTCGTGCATGCCCCGCGCTCACCGCGCACCGACCCCGCCTTTTCCCCTGGCTGAGTAACCAGCATAACAACCTTAAGGCGCTGTGACTTAATTACGAACGGTTAATAAACTATTTAATTAATACGAATGCTAGATGTACTTGGCAACTGTGACCTGAATGATTTAAATTTATTTAAGAACTTTTTGTGTTTGACATCTTTTTGTAAGGTTTGAATGATATGACAACTTTTTGAGTTTGACATATTTTTGTAACGATTTATTTGACAAATTTGTAGTTTTGACATCTTTTTGTAAAGATAGACAAAACGACGCAAGGAAATGTACTTGTCTCAACTTTTTGTACACCATTCATGGTGCTTTGGTGGCTTTAGCTTCTTTTTGCAAAGCATTAGACCCCTGCTAATACAGAACGTTATAAAAACGCTAAGACGTTTAAAAAAAAAACGCAAAAATGTCTCTTTTGAATGGTCGAAAAAACGTCTTGAAAACGTCTTTTAAACATTATTTTGCCGCAAACGTCTTTTAAACGTTATTTCTTTAAAAGTTTACTTCTTGTTTAACACGTTTCTGTCAGCTTCTGTAAACTTTTTGGGGAAAAAAATTGCGACCAAAATAACGTTTAAAAGACGTTTTCAAGACGTTTTTTCGACCATTCAAAAGAGGCGTTTTTGCGTGTTTTTGTAAACGTCTTAACAACGTTTTTATGACGTTCTGTGTTAGCAGGGACATGTCGATACATATTTACGATGCAGCATCTATATGAAAACTACGAATGGTGATTGCTATGCTCAGACTAAAATTAAACAATTTTTGACGGGATAAATTGTCTCACCAAAACATTTTGTACAATTATAGAATGCTATTATATTTCACAACTTCAGAGGCCGTAATCTAGCAACTAGGATACGAAATATCATTCGAATTTTTTTTACTATATCTTGAACAAGCTTAGCGAACTTCAAAATGTTGTATGCGTACAACATGTTATCAATGAGGTCTCCCGATTCTTGAGAGTGCTCGCATGATCCATTCGAACAACACTGAGTATTCGATTCTTGATACAAAGCACCGTCGCTGAGATATAAAAATCATAAACATTGCTTTTCGATAGTCTGCTCATAGTATTGAGCATTATGTTTTTTTTTTTTTTTTTTTCATCGCGATATAATGGTACAGCTTTGTTTGTACAGATACCAACTGAACGCAAACTCAACCCAACCCACGTACTTCTACTCATAAAAGCCATGCGCATAATCAACTGAACACAGGAAAATTCGACACATCATAGCACTACCAAAAAACAAATCCCACGAAGCGACTTGACCCAGACAAAATTAGCCCGTAACCAAATTGGTACAGAAAAATTATATTCACCATCGGCTTGCTCCAATAAAACTGGACACATTGCCAACTCGGCATGGAAAAACTCGACGCATCACCAATTCGAGATGCGAAAACTGCTGGGGCATTCATACACAGAAAATCTCTCCTGTGGCGAAACTCGGAACAGCGAAATCCTTTCGTGGCGCAGCTCGGCCCGCTCCAACTCTGCACCGTCTAACCGATCATGGTTGCATCTGTTGAGAGTTGGAGCGGACCAAGTTTCGCTGCATGAGAGTTTTTGCTGTGTGAAATTCTATCATTGGAAAGTATTTCTTCGTTGAAATACCCCGTAGGAGTTTTTGTGCATCGAGTTGGTGATGCGTCGAATTTTTCTGTGCTAAGTTGGTGGTGTGTCGAGTTTAATTGTAGCAAGTTCATGGCCCAACGAGTTTCATTTTACCAAGTTGGTTATGGGCCAAGTTTCACTGGATTAAGTCCCTAAATGAGAAAGTTGATCGGTGGCGGCTTAGCGATGTGACGAATTCGTTTGCGTTTGGTTGATCACGCATACTTTTTTTCTGTGTAGAATTGGGTGAGCTAGTTGGATTTGAATTTAGATAGAATCTGTGGATAGAAATCAGTGCTGCTGGGACTTTGTATGACAAATCGAATGTTCGATCTTGTTTGCATAGATCATCTAAGGATTAAAAAAAGGTTAGAATAGCTCCGGCTCATCGATAGCAAGCAATGCTCAAGGAATCTTTTGAAGTCCTGATGACCTGTCGAAGGTCGAATCATCTCACACATGTCCTATTGATATTTAGTGTATACAAGTTGGTTGATCTTACATAATTGGTTTTCTGACGATGTATTCAAACGTCTGTCATGTATGTTAAAACTCGGATTTGAAAATTTCACTTGTAATTTCTCTTAAAATAACATATTCATGGAACTTCTAAAAAAAAGCCACATGGCTTATTTTTAGATGGCATGTGACTCGGCATCATTTGCAGTATACCGTGAGATTATAATTGAAATGAAGCATGACGTCCGTATGCGCAGGTTCTTATAAATGTGAATTGTCTATGCCGAGCAAAGTTGTGAAAATTGTAATTAAATTTTTTTAATTACAAATTAGAAATATAATCTATAATTAAACTTTTTTCTATTACCCATTACAAATGTAATTTGTAATTAAACTTCTTTTAATTACAAAAAGGGATGGGCATACTCGAATACTTTTGGCATTCGAATACTTAAATAATACCGAATACATGTCAGATAGGTATTCGTTTTTTTTTTTTCGATAATGAATCCAACTCGATTCAGTATTCATTCTGAAAATTAATAATGAATCCCACTAGATTCAGTATTCATTCTAAAATGAATAATGAACCCCACTGGATTAAGTATTCATTCCAACATAAGTAATGAATTCAATTCGATTCAGTATTTATTCCGTGCTAGCTTTTGCCCGCGACTTCGTCTGCATAGAATTAGTACTTCGAGAAGCCTATTTTTTTCTCCGAGCTTTCATCAATCTCCATACTATTTAAATAATTTAAAAAAACTGATCAGTGGTTTTGACGTGAAAAGGTAATATCTACGTAGCAAAATGTAAGTAAATAGGTCATTGAATGGGATGTAATTCTTTATGACTGTAGGTAATAATTTAATTTAACACATTTTCGTAAACTACGTTTTTGGTTTTCCCGTCCTTTGCTAAAACATGAAGATTGTGTGGGCTCGAGACTCGTGAGCACGACACTTGAGAAATTGATTCCCCACACAAACTTCCACCCCCTTTTCACGTCCTTAAGGGATGATTTCCGGAATAAAAACTATCCTATGTCCTTCCCAGGGTCTCAAACTATCTCCATACCAAATTTTATTTTATTTACTGTATATTTCAAACATGAAATATACAGATCCCCCGGCACATCATTCGATAACCAGAGCCATAATTTTTTATTAATGTTCAGATAGGATATTTTTATATTTTGCTCCTGATGGACATGTGGTGGTGCGCTTCATAGCATCTGACTCCCAGGTCGATGGGATCTTTTTTCCTGCCGTCCAGCAGAGATGGGCACATAGCTACTTTCACAACTAGCTACTTTCGAAACTAGCTACGATAAAGCTACACGATACAATTGTAACGGGTAACGAAAATTTCCTAGTTTGTTATAGCGAGTAGCGAATTTTTTTTGCTACCCGCTACTTTTGTAGCGAGTAGCAAAATTTTTTTCGCTACCCGCTACTTCTGTAGCAAGTAGCGAAATTTTTTTCGCTACCCGACTTATGTGGCAAATAGCGAAATTTTTTTTACTCTTCGCTACTTCTGTAGCGAGTAGCAAAATTTTTTTCACTACCCGCTACTTTTGTAGCGAGTAGCGAAGTAACGAAACGAATTTCGTTACTTTTTTGTTTTTTTTTTTAATCCGTAGTTCCTTAAGCGTTCAGCGATTACAATTACCCATTATTTGGAACATTCAAAATATTTTTAGAATGATTTTAAATTTTTTGGGAGTTCATCATATAAAACAAGCATAAGAAAATTCTTGAAAAATTCATGTGTATTTAGCAACATCGAGGAATTTGTTACATATAATCGAGAAAGATTTTTACGGTAAATTTCTGCAACAATGTATTGTTCAAACAATTTTTCGATCGTTTTTCGGCATTGTGATTATTAGAAATCGATATTACTATTATCTTCAATGTGGTCGATTTTTTTCAGATTCTTGCTTCAACGCGAAGTACTTTAAATTCTCACCGGCACTTTTATTGGTTGAGACTGAACGACCCATACATCCTTAAGCGTACAACGATTATAATTATCCATTATTTGGAAAATTAAAAATATTTTTAGAATGATTCTCAATTTTTTTCGGAGTTCATCATATCTTTAAAATTTTTTTTTTTGAATCCGTAGTTCCTTAAGCGTACAGCGATTACAATTACCCATTACCCTAGGACCTCGATTTAATGACCCTCCATTTAATAAACAGTCCTCACCATGTCGCATTTATCGATCGGTTTTTCGCGGAGGTGCTGGGGGACGCTTAAAGTCTCCCCGATCAGGCCCGTAGCACGGAGTGCCGATGCGCAGATACAGCATGGTCGGGCATACGCTACCTCGATTTAACAAGGTGCGATGCGGAGCCGATCCCGCCATTGGCCGTTAAATCAAGGTCCTAGTGTATTTAGAACATTCAAAATATTTTTAGAACGATCCGCAATTTTTTTTGCGATCATCATATCTTTATAAAATTCTAGATTTTTTCTAGAATTACCAATTTATTTTGGGGATATTACGATATCTGTGGCCCCTATTTCTGACCACGTGACCATCATATTTCGGCAAAAATAAACACAATTTCAAGAGTAAAAAAAATCGATTTCGGAGTAAATAACAGCACTATAGCGATTGAGTGTAAAAAAAAAGTCAATTTGGTGAATTTCGGATCTAGAACGATTATTTCATGGGTTTCATGGGCATTTGTGTCCTATTGCGAGTGTGTGTACTCTGTGTTCGTGCGTGAGTTGTGTGTTGTGTGTGTGTGTGTGCGTTGATGCGTGTGTGTTCATGTGTGTGTTTGCGCGTGTGTGTGCGCGCGTGAGGTCGTGTGTGTGTGTGTGTGCGCGTGTGCACACACGCACGCGTGTGGGGCCCCGCTGGGGTTTTGGGGCGTAGCCTCCGTGGGGTCCAGGGGCGAAGACCCGGTGGGCGGTTCGGGGGGGGGGGGGGGGGGGGCTGACTGTCACAAACGTATATTTTTATGTTTTAAATTATTTATCTAAACGATTATAAAATCGATATTTTTTTCTATTTAATCGCTATACCACCGTTTTTTGATAAAAAATCGAATTTTATTAGTCTTGAAAAAGTTTCTTGTTGCCGGAATATTAATTTTACACGGTCACAATGAAAAAATCCGAAATGTAGCGAAAAATCGATTTTTTCGTTCGCATTTTTTCAACGCTTCGGCACCGCGTCCCTGAACCAAATATCGACTTTTTTTACTTTGGAAAAATTGTTTCTTTCGATCGAAATATGAAGGTTACGTGGTCAGAAATAGGGGCCACACATATCTTAATGCTGCCATTATTTGTTCCACTAATCGTTATAGGGTATTTGAGAATGGAGTTTAGATGATCATTACTTTTGGTGTAGTTAATATTAACCAAAATGAAAATATCAATTTTCAGCCAATATATAATATTTCCGGAAAATACTCGGAAAATTCCATTTATTTTATTAAAATATTTACTTTATGATTATGGTCCAATAAAACTAGGAAATGGCGCCACCCTCGATTCGGTATACATCACTTGCGCCCGAGGACTCATTAAGGAACTACGGATTAACAAAAAAAAAAAAAAAAATTTTAAGATATGATGAACTCTCAAAAAATTGAGAATCAATCGGCGCGATTGACCTGGACCCCGAGAACTATGACGCGATTGACCTCGACTCCATGAACTATTACGCGGTTGACCTGGACTCTAAGAACTATGACGCCGTTGACCTCGACACCAAGATTCATTACCCTATCAACCTGGACACCAAGAACTATGGCGTAATCGACCTGGAAGACAAGTAATATTGCGCGATTGACCTAGATACCAAGAACTATAATGCGATTGACCTGGACGCCAAGAGCTATGACGCAATTGACCTAGATACCAAGAACTATGGCGTGATCGACCTGGAGGCCAGGAACTATGACGCGATCAACCTGGACGCCAAGAAATATGGTGAGATCGACCTAGAGGCCAAGGACTACGGCACGATTGACCTGGACGCCAAGAACTACGGCGCGATTGACCTCGACCTCAAAAACTATGACGCGATTGACCTCGACTCCAAGAACTATTACGCGGTTGACCTGGACTCCAAGAACTATGACGCCATTGACCTCGACACCAAGATTCATTACACAATAAACCTGGACGCCAAGAACTATGGTGCGATCGACGTGGACGCCAAAAACCATAGTGCCATCAACATGGTCACCAAGAACCATGACGTGATTGAACTAGACACAAGAAACTATGGAGCGATCGATCTGGATGCCAAGAATTACGGCGCAATCGACCTGGATGCCAAGAACTACGACACGATCGACCTGGACGCCAAGAACATGAGGTGATTGATCTAGACTATGGAGTGATCAACCTGGATGCCAAGAACTATGGTGCGATCAGCCTGGACGAAAAATGTGCGTGCTGATGTAGAATTAAAAATTTAGGTGATGAACATCAAGATTTCTCGATTTCTCGGTCAAGAATCTTGTCAGTCGATACGATATTTTGGTCTTGTCTCGACTCGTCAAAATTTTTCGAGACGAGAAAACCCCATGTTTAAGACGAGAAATGTCTAGTCTCGTCGCGTATTATGGAGAAAAGGTATAGCAGAATAAGCATGTCACTGAATTTCTCCGGGATCATTGCATTTCATCCGTGCGCGAAAAAGACTAATTCCCCCAAAGTTTTAGCCTCGCGGACTGCAACGACGGGTCATAACTTTAATAGCGCTTTCCACTGGGGAACTCAGTGCAGATTTTTACATGCGAGTGAGTGAGACAGAGATGCACTGAGTACATATGTGTCTCACTTACTCTCATACGAAAAACTTGAGTCGGTGCGCACTCGGTGCACCAGTGGAAAGCGCTATAAAAAACCGCGTTTTTCAGTTTTTTTTTCCAATTTTTCTCCGCGGCTATTCGACCGATTGTCATGAATCTAGTCTTAATCGAAACTAGATTATTTGCAGATTTTTATATTAGAAACAAAACTAGATTATTTGCAGATTTTTTTGCCACAGACTAGAGCTTAGTAATCGGTTTGAAAGATTTGAACTGAAATGTCAATAGATTCCCTGCGTGGCTACAACTTGAAAATATTTTTTTTTGTCACCCCTCAACATTTATTCCGCAAGCCACGATTCTAAAAAAATCTTAAAATATGGGGTCCCTATGAAAGAAAATAAAATAAGAGTTTTTAATTTTTTTTTACTGTGAATTTTTGGCCAAAACAATGCAAAATAATTTTTTTTTATGCTTTATACCTTATTCTACGCTCATGAATTTTTGTCACCCAACAAAATCGATACAAATGTGTAAAAGCGCGGAAAAATAGCATTTTCATTCATTTTCATTATAATTTCCCGCCAAAATAATGAAAAATAATTCACCTCCGTCGCGTCTCCTCTTTCCTGGGCTATGGAGTCTTCGTTACTCGAAAATAGACACACGTCGTCATGAGTGCCCCAGATAGCACGAAAGTCAGAAAGACGACTAATGGATGTCAATTTAGCGACATCATTCGGATTTTCCATAATGACGTCAATAAGATGTCTTTCCATAGGATGTCTTGTGAAAGACAACGCAAAGTTGTCCCATTACAGACATACAAACTTCAACGAAAAATCGACGTCCTCCCGATGACTTTCCATAGATATCGCCCTGATGCCATATAATAACAACGTCCCATGTATGTTTATTTCGAGACATCTTTCGGACTATTTATGAAGATGTCCGTAAGATGTCTTTTTATAGCATGTCTTGTGAAAAACAACGGGAAGTTGTCCTATTAGAGTCTTTTAAACGTCAACGAACATACGACGTCTTATCGAAGAATCGAAGACATTTTCATAGACATCTCTGGGTCCAGTGCGCGTTTTTTTTATCATCGACACGACGGATAAATATCTATCTAGGATTAATAGTATAAGTAAATATATTTAATATAATAGTTATTTTCTATTATTATGAATAATAAAGGACGAAAGATTTCTAATGCCCTTTCAAGACGTCAAAAAAATCGTCGAACCCTCCAGGCAACCGCTATTGTAACCTCAAAAGTAAGGGAACATGCAGCCGTTCCTGATGCACAAGCATCTTAGCTATGTTTTGTATGACGAAACAAAAGTTTTTGTCAAACCTGAGATACGTGCGATTTTTTTTAGTACCAAAAAATCTATTTAGTCATTAGTTTTTAACAATTTCAACATAGATTTTTCGGTACTGAAAGAAATCACACGCATCTCAGGTTTGACAAAAACTTTTTTTTCGTCATACAAAACATCAAAATAAGATGTCAATGGGATGCCTGAAATACGATTTCAATAAGACGTTTAAAATACAACGTTAATAAGACGTCCGAAATACGAAATCCTTGTGACATCCTGTTAACGACAAACGGATTTTATGTTAAGGTTTTGGACATCCATGCGATGTCTCTCTGCAGTCCAAAAAGGCATGTTTAAGTCAAAACCTATAGACACAGATAAACGGAACATTCTCCATCTTTTGACGTCGTATCAATTCCTTTTGGCCACCATAAGTAGACGTCTGTGTTGATTCGACGACGTCTGTTGGTAGTCTTTCAGACGTCCTTGTGCTATCTGGGGCTTGACGGTATTTCGATTTTGTTCATTTTGTATCCCCCACATTTTTCTATACCTCCAGTCGACAGTCTGTGAAAGTCAATCTAGCAGAACATTATTTGATGCACACACGTGGAATGAACGTATAAATAATCATCGATTTGACATAGAATTAATAGCTCATAGTATATCCAAGGTAACTAATGATATTATAACCTCATTCATTGAAATAGATATGCACGTAATATATACATTTTCGATTTCCGACTTACAGCTCTCTGCATGAATTGCATATGGCATCATCTCTCTGTGCAAATTGGCTTCCCCTCAAAGCCCGAGCTTTCAATACCTCGATATCCGAAGAAAGTATTTTTCTTATAGTATTCGGTATATGTATAAAATAAACATTGCAAACAGCACATTCCGAGTCATCCAGAAAATGTTTCTTAGAATGAGGAGTAATATCATCCTCGGTGGACATAGTTTGTTGTTCACAATATATGTATATGTGAACGCAAAACTGAGAGCTGTAAGTCGGAAATCGAAAATGTATATATTACGTGCAAATCTATTTCAATGAATAAGGTTATACTATAATTAGTTACCTTGGATATACTGTGAGCTATTAATTCTATGTCAAATCGATGATTATTTATACGTTAATTCCACGTGTGTACACCAAATGTTCTGCTAGATTGACTTTCACAGACTGCCAACTGGAGGCATATAAAAATGTGGTGCATTCAAAATGAAAAAAATCGAAATACCGTCAAGCACTTATGACGACTTGTGTGTATTTTCGAGTAATGAAGACTCCTTAGCCCAGAAAAGAGGAGACGCGACGGAGGTGAATTATTTTTCATTATTTTGGCGGGAAATTAAAATGAAAATGAATGACAATGCCATTTTTCCACGCTTTTACACATTTGTATCGATTTTGTTGGGTGACAAAAATTCATGAGCGTAGAATAAGGTATGAAGCAACAAAAAAAATTGTTTTGCATTGTTTTGGCGAAAAAATCACAGTAAAAAAATTAAAAACACTCATTTTTTTTTTTCATAGTGCTCAGGAATGATGAAATTTACCGGGCGACACGGTCAAGTTTCGGGTCACGCGAGCGAGCAGGTCGGGTTCGCGCTTTTCCGTCAATGGCGCCACGTTCCGGGCTACAATTTAACGGGCAATTGATACATGCGGGGGGTTTTTCTCATCGATCGCCATGATTGATTTGCTAGTCTTTGTCCAAAACGAGAGTAGAAAAGACGCGTGCCACGCCACAGTTCACAATTTATTGGCTTTTCTGTATTATTTCGGGTTGAAAATTAAAACTTTCGGTGTGCAAAATCTTTGGGACAATATATTCACGATTCATCTGATATATCGGGATTTTCGGCGCAGCTCGAGTCATTTTCGGTTCACGGGTTTTCTCGTACATTCGGGAAACGTGCTCTGCGAGCCACGTTTTCTCAACGGACATTTTCAATCGAGACATACTTATTTCGTTTTTATCATTGTTATTATCTCTAATAATTAAATATGTATTTTTGATATATTTTTTCCACTATCGAGTTCTCGTCTGCATTTATTAAATTTTGGGTCGACCTACACCAGATCCCTTCACAAACACATAGGAACCCCATATTTTAAGATTTTTTTAGATTCATGGGTTGCGGAATAAATGTTGAGGGGTGACAAAAAAAAATATTTCCAAGTTGTAGCCACGCAGGGAATCTATTGACATTTCAGTTCAAATCTTTCAAACCGATCACTAAGCTCTAGTCTGTGACCAAAAAATCTGCAAATAATCTAGTTTTGTTTCTAATATAAAAATCTGCAAATAATCTAGTTTCGATTAAGACTAGATTCATGACAATCGGTCAAATAGCCGCGGAGAAAATTAAAAAAAAATAAATTAAAAAAAAACTGAAAAACGCGGTTTTTTTAAGTTATGACCCGTCGTTGCATTCCGCAAGGCTAAAACTTGGGGGGAATTAGTCTTTTTCGCGGTCGGATCAAATGCAATCGTCCCGGAGGAATTCGGTGACAGGGCAATTATGACATGCTTATTCTACCATACCCTTTCTCATCATTTCGGCTGCATCACTATCGCGACTACAAAAATTCTGAATCGTGGAAAAACACAATTGTCAATTTATGTATACTCTAATGTATACCCTAGGCAATATTAAATAACTGTTGAATAAAATAATCGCGGAAACGACTTTTGGGAAAACGAATTTCGGGGCAATTTTGCACTACCAGAGAGAGATAGTATACGGAAAGTACGTGAGACATACTTAACTGAGACCACCCGTGAACCAGACAGATGCGAAAATTTTGTGCGAAGTGATTGTACGTCGAACATAATGAATAAAATGCGGTATCTCACATATGTCAATAGCTACAGCATTCATTTGGGTACCGATCGAAAGAGAAAAAATAAATAAAAAATATTCGTCTTAATATCATTGTCCAAGTCCGTATAGTTAATTAATAATTATATAAATACTATATAATAGTTATTAATTTGTATCATATCGAGTCAAGCCACGTGCCATCGATTTTAAATTATATCGAATAAACGAATTTCTTGTCTTTCTCTTTTTTTATAAATCGAGTTCGTTTCCTTTTCCGTTACTTCTCCCCTGTTCCCCCTTTTTTGGAGTTTGGGTTTTCATAGTTTGTGTGCCAGAGCTAGGGCCAGTGTGACAACGGTTATACATTATTTTTTTGCTGAATAAAGTATTAATTAGAGCCATTGTGTCATAAAACTTATTGCCTGTTTATTTTCCGCAACATCAACTCTTTTCACACTACTTAAATTAAAAGCCCGTATGTTATGCAGTAGAAGGGTCCCTCGAAAAAAAAAAATAAAGAAATAATCTTGGTGCCTCCAGCACGTAACAAGCTGCTCGTATAACTTAAAAAATGAAAATAGTACATTACAAAAGTGTCATCAGATTTTTCATTTCTCAATTTGTTTCGGAAACAGGTCAAAAACAGGCCGAAATTTTGACGTTTTTTTTTGCCATATTGGAGAATGTAAGAGTGGAGCACCGTTCGAGCTCATGCTTCAAAATTTTATTTTATGCTTGGCATCGCCGCGTGTTTTAATGCATTTGGTACTCACGGTCTTCGGTATTTCCATGACCCATACTTCTTCACTGTCTGACAAGTCCGCCGAGTTGAAGGTTGAATGCTTAGGGTCCAATATTACAGAATCTTCTTCTTTTAGAAAATCCTCGAGCTACGTACAAAAATATCAAGGCTTGCTTTTAACGATCAGGGTATTTGATGTGAAACGAAGTTACTTACATTGCGTGGTCTTGGTGTGTAATTCTGTATCGATTGTCTACTTTCCAATCTTAAATCGCTATAACTTTCCGAAATACTCAGGGAGTCCAGATGTTCTGAAATTTCAGGATTCTGCGATTTCTTCAAAATACTGCGCCTTGCCGTCTCCAGAGTTTCACCAGAGGGATTCGGAGGTTGGATTTTCGTATTGATTTTAATCGATTTCCTGGTCGTTATTTTATTTTTGAGATTGATGCGACTGTCCATTAGTATCATGGACTTATTTAGAGCTGTATTTAATGTCGTTGAGGAATCCCCTTGATCATAAGTTGACATTTTTAAAATGTTAATACAGCTTACGGACCACCTGAGACAAAAAAATTTTCATTGCTATTAAATATTTATACCGTTAAAGTGCTTCACATACAAGTGATCTTAACGCAGTAAGCAAAGAAAGCAAAGACGGTTTAAACTAGCTCTATTTCAGAGAAAAATTATTTTGTAGTTCATTGATTATTAATAGCACAATAATAACGGTTCTAAAGAAAATTTTATTTTTCCGAAAAGTTTTAATGACTGAAAAATAAAAATAAAATCGAGGTGAAACTTGAAAATTTCTTCTTCGAAATTATTACAATGGAGTTTTTTTCATCATTACTTATGCTCAAGCAACGAAGTCAGACGTACATAGAAGCCCAGTTCCTACGCTTTTTATGGTCCGATCACCCCACTTTAATTAACCAAAATAACCAAATAAATAAATAAGAAAAATAACCAAACTAGACAATAACCTGCGATAAAAATATCGAAAAGGTATTGATAGCAAATTTGAAAAAAAAATGTTAACTAAATATTCAGAAAAATTATTATTATTTTTCATGCATTGTAATATCTTATCATTTTTCTTACAGACAATTTTTTCCATACATTTGCCTTCGCTTGTGTCGCTTGGGTATGTTGGGTTTCATTGTCACGTAATTCGAAATTGTGTACCCATAACATCAACATATTCGCGTGTCGTGTTATGCATTCGAGACATAATTTTGAAACAAACTGATGTTCATTTGAGGTATTGACGATTTATTAAAAAAAAAAAAAAAAAAATTCAACCTGGCGGAATCGAACCACCGATCTCGTGCATTAGAGCCCGGCGCCGTACCACGCGGCCGTTTCGCTCATTCGTACATACATAAGAGTTATTGTACTTAAATTGCAGGCCCCCGCTTGGGATTCATATGGGTATTTTGGGTTTCATAATCTCGTAAATATAATTTTTGTACCCGTCATATGTATTTATTCGCTCATTTCATTGTGTCTCGGGGTCACTTTTATTCCTATACAATGTTCTAAACAGAGACAGACGCTATTATAATTCTCTCTCTTTCTCTCTTTCTTTAGACGCCCCACTATTCCGTGACTGGGAGCGGCGCTCACGTCACTCGGAAATATGGCGTTATTGGAGTGCAGTTTGTGACAGCTAGCATTGCAAACACGGGACCTTTATACTTGAAGCTGCGACATATTGAAGATTTCGTAAAAGAAGACCTAAATAACCGAAATATAACTGAAGGGGAAGAAGTTATGAAGTCCGGGCAAGTAGTGGTAGTTGGATGTACTGCATAAACTGAAACAAAACGGGAAATAGTAAAGCTAGCACACTCTGATTGAAGACTTCAGGTCGCATCGAGACATTTCGGGCACTCTTATCCACATTTTCCGTCGATCTATCATTTCACGCACGCCGAATAAATTTGTCCGAGATACTTTACTACAGTTTTTAACGGAAAACCGGTAAAATGTCACGTCTCGATCCGCGAACGCACGATGCTGTCACCGTTCGGGAGTTATTTTCAGCAATACTTCTTGGCGTTGACCTTGGCAACTTACGAACACTACGCATTGGCAAATTAGGTGGTGGCAAAACTAGACCGAACCTCGTCAAGGTTGTATGTGCATCCAGAGCCCTTGCTCTGACGATCAGGACCTCTGCGAGTCAATTGAAGGGGAAATTAAATTGTGCCGTTTCCATCAATCCGGACCGTACACCTGCCCAGCCACCAGCATATGCAAAAATGAGAGCCGAGGTTATAAGGCGTACAGCGGATGGGAAATCAGGTCTGAGAATCGTGTTTAATGGCAATGGCCATCGTGTCTACCAGCGTGACCCTGTAGGGTTTAGAGAATCTATATATCATTAATATTATTATATCATCATAATATCATCAATATATCATTAATTCAAGGTATTTACATTTATGCTTTTGCAAGAATTTAATTTTTTTACCTACAGATTCATTTTTACAGACTCCAAATATATATTACTGCAGAATCAATTTTGTTTACAATTAAAATATTTTTAACTGATAAATTCTTTTTTTAATGTTTTCTGAGTGTTTCAATGGTTTAATTAATTATGCCACTATGATATTAATGAAATAAATTAGTTAAATCAATGTGATAAGTACAAAATACAATGTGCTCTGCTATCCATAATTTTAGGTGCATCGTCGGTGACCAATTTACATTTCTTGATTCCAGAATTCCAATTGAATTTTAGAGTAGAGATATTCCATAAAGAACGAAATGCTGATAAAATAGACATGTTTATGGCATACATTATCCCAATCAAATTTCCCGCGGAGACTTTGACCCAAGTTTGCTGCGTTCCTCTGCCCCCCCCCCCCCCCCCCCCCAGCCCCTTAGCTTACTTCTAATGGTTTCACTCTGTGCCAGGAGAAAGGGTACCCGTCCACTATCCAATTACTATTGGGATCTGACCTCGGGGTGGGGCCTAATTCAAAAAATCCAACATGGCCCATTCACCGATGCAATTTGTCCACAAGCATATGTGATTTTATGTAATTTAACGTAATTATGGCAATAATTCGAGAGAGTATAAAGCTTTGGGCAGGTGAAAATCCTGCACAGAGAAATTTTATCGAAGGGGAACAAGTTTCATACGCGGGACATATAGTTAAGTGCGGAATAAATGGCCAAAAAGAGCGTCAGCCTGACACGTTGAACTTTGTCGCACTATTTTTACAAACTTCAAAAGTGAAAGGAAATTTACATGAAATTGACGGCCAAATAAAAAATGGTGATATAACATTTGCAGGGATCACAGCAACCCCTGTGGCTAAGTTTAGGGGAAAAAGGGGATTGCATGTTTCAAAATAGGGGACTTTTAGGGGATTTCCAAAACCTTTAATTAATAACAAATTGTACATTACAGAACTCAGGAACTTTTATTAAAGTGCATTCTTTTTCCACAATAAATGTTGATACATGGATACCTTACACAAGAGACATAAAATAATATCTAATTAAAGCTTTTGCTTCTTACTTATGATATTGACTATACTATTTTTTCTTTTATTAATATCTTGACGCCACTTGTCTATATCTTGTCTTTTACGCTTTTCTTGATCCGGAAGTTTTTTCAAGCTCTTATGAATTTCTTTAACAATCACCGTTTTATTCATATCATTTTGTTTTACAGCATCATTCAAAACTTTTCTAATTTCATCCTGCATCAACTCAGAAATTTTGACAGCATTTTTGTAAGACTCCTGAGTGGTTTTCAACTTACTTTCTAATTTTTCAATATTTTTATTTTCTTTATCCACGTTTTCTAATACAACCTGCTCTATAGCTAAGCGTTCAGCCTCTCGACTTTTATTTTTTAAATCCTCTTTGGCAATGCGTTGCTTTTCTTCTAAATATAAAGTATATGAGCGATGGGCATTTTGCGCAAGTTTTAAGAGATCTGCCGTAATAGGAACTTTGTAAGTTTGTTTATTGTATGGTTTGAGGCCATCTACAATATATAATTTAGCGTTTAGCGTTCTTTCTTCCGTATTTGCTCGATCGTCTGTGTGCAGTCTGGAAAACGTGGAAAATCCTCTTTCTACATCCGCACTACCGTGGGTCAAGGATAAGGATGCCCGCACGACTCGCGTAATTGTGGGATACCTCGCATTTGGTGGAGACTGCAGTGAAAAAATTTGACTCCAATAATGGTCTATTCTTTGGCCATCTAATGAAAATTTTACTTCTTTGTCGATTTTAAGTAATTTCCACTCACACGCAAGTCTGTCAAAGTCTATATTGTTTAGAGGCATCAGCTTTGTCAGTTTTATGAGAAAATCAAGACTTTCTGGGTTTTGTATATTTTCAGGAGCGAGGCACTGAAAATATTTTAAAACTGCGAAATTCTTTACTTTATTAATTATATGTTTTGCAGCTGCGATATAAAATTCCTTAGCATCTTTCTTAAAAAACAGTCTGACAAGGCAAAAAGTGGTTCAGTTACCGATACGCCACAGAAAATATCTGTTAAGTCTACGAGGTTATTAGAATTTTTCATCAAAGCATCAACGTCGATATTGTCGAGTACACTTTTATTCAAAACCGATGGTTTAAAAACGCCGGTCAGTAAGATCAGGACCGGTTTTTGCAACTGCGAATACAATATATGTATGAGGGGCTCATTTTTTTGCATGATCAAAGTGAACTCAGTCGTGAATATTTTCGCGGTATAAACGACAAAATGCAAATAAACCTTCAAATGCGCGCTCTTAATATAATTTCTTATTTCAAGATATTGTTGTTTTGTTACGGTGGTTTTTTCATTCTTAGGGATGAATCGTAGGAAATATTCCTCTAAGGCACTCAGCTGCTCTATAACTCTTTCCGCAGCCGGTCCTATAGTGAGCCACCTTGTGCTTATGTGCTTGATAAACTTGCGTCTCGTTTATGGAAAAAGTAATATTTCTTAATTATAAAATCAGACACGTCTACTGTCAAACACTCTAGGCTTTTTAAAAAAGCATTGTGAACGTTATGAAGCTGACAAGAGCCTATATCAACGAGCGGTTTAAGATTCAGATTTTTGAGTTTTTCTTGAAACAATCTCATAACTTTCTTGTTAACATTAGGACCATCACAACCCAAAGTGAGCACTTTATTTAAAGCAAGATTATTATTGTCCAATGCTTGGAGTAAATGACTGAATAAGATATCACCGGTTGCATGCCCTATAAAATAAGTAACTAAATGCCTATCAATAATACAACTTTCGACATTTGACCAGAATTTTACTCTGATTTGCAATTCTTTTTGGCTTTTTACATTACTCGTTTTATCGAATTGCAGTGTGAAAAACGTTTCACCATTCCGAATATCATTTAATGATGAATTTCTGAAGTAAGGCCCTAAAGCGTCAGTGATGATGTACTGAGCTTTACTTGGTGACAGAGAAAATTGTTCGGAAATGTTACCCGGGAACATGACTTGAAACAATTCTTTTTTCCCATTGCAAGAATTTACTGAACTTTGTGATACAACATTTTCAATTGACCACAGTAATTCAGCTCTTGACACCGCTTCTTTGGAATTGAATAGGCTTACGGTTCGACAGTTTGAAGGTGATGCTGTACCAGTTGTTGTAACCAACCTCGATTGTCCTTGTACAATTTTCGAAAGATTTCCGACGTGTCTAACTGATTTCGCGTCTTGATTTAGCTTTTCAATTCCTTTAGCTGTAGAAAATATTGTGTTGCAAAGATAACAGAAGCACGAATACGGGTCATCTGGGACCCTCTTCACCCATTTGGAAATGATGGTTTTATTACAATCCTCCATCTGCAGCCACTTTTCTTGGAATTTTATTAGGGTCGGCATTTTTTTTTGTCAAATAATATAGGTATGGTTATAGGTTGTGAGATGGTGTTCTGAAAAATAAAATCAAAGTTTATATAGAATGACATTTTTTTTCATTAGATTGCCAAGATTGGAGGATGTTCTTTTATTATTGATGTTATTTTATTAGTGATTTTATTATATATTATTAGATAGGATGTTATTTTATTAGAGGATTGGTTCGAATTATGAGAAAATGACTTTAGAGTGGGCCACTAATCTGACGATCGCATAAAATTAATACCTACCTAGGCTGATGGAGTTATTCTGGTATATTTAAATATGCGCCGGCTACATTGCTGATAAATCTGACCAGAGTTGGATTGCGAAGCAGCAGCTTCACACTATTTTATGTGTAAGCCTCTTCTCATTTTCAGTCTCCTTGGAAAATTTATATCGGAAAGATTCATCGTCGAATTCATGGATGCGTAGTAGACTGAAATAAATAAATATAATTTTGAAATTATGAAAACAGAGAAAAGAACAGTATAAAAACTAAATTCATTCATGTTGAGCTTAATTCATATCAAATTATTTACTTACCAATTTCTTGTTTCGACGGAATAATTTGAAATGTTACAATGCAATTTTTTTCCAACTCAAGTACGAACCACGGGAAACCGGTCGGGAAAACCTCAAGCAAAATTTTTTCAAATTCTGAAGAAAAAAAATACGTTGTTCCAATAAATATGGAAACGGCATTGATAACAAAATCTTAGGCTAATCAAATTTAATATTATATTATCTAAAATTTCCCTGCTAACAAAGAACGTTATAAAAACGTTGTTAAGACGTTTACAAAAATACACAAAAACGTCTCTTTTGAATGGTTGAAAAGACGTTTTCAAGACGTTTGCGGCAAAATAACGTTTAAAATACGTTTTTTCGACCATTCAAGAGACGTTTTTGCGTGTTTTTGTAAACGTTTTTATCTCGTTCTGTGTTAGCAGGGTTATGAAAAAATAATTTTGTGTGCTGGAATGCGGTGTACTGAATTATTATAACTTTGTTTTGACTATGTATGAATATGAAGTAGAATTTATAGAATTTCAGAAAGCTGACGATTGCATGAAGGCTGTTTAAAAACGTATTGCATGCTTACCTGCGAAACATATTCACCGGAAAACACAATTTTTAGGTTAGAAACGTTGCCAAAGTAGAAATGAGGACGAACTTATGGACGGAGCCCAGAGGGCCCAGAGTAGCATTATAGGCGCGCGCAGCGCGCGGTAGTACCCTCGCGGGGAATAGACGAGGTATTAGATCGGCCATATTAGTAGGAAGTGTTTGCGCGCCATATACAAATTACACAAAAACATTTGGCCCTGGGCACAGAAAAACTTAATTATTGAAAAAAAAAAATTATGTTGTCGAAATAGGGGACTTTAAGGGGCTACTTTGTAATTAGGGGACTTTAAGGGGACTTGATAATAAAATAGGGGACTTTTAGGGGAATTAGGGGACGACTGTGATCCCTGCATTTGTAAAGTGCTCGTGCAAGTTTGGCTTGGGTCAAAAATGCAAGCATATATTAGCAATGCTATTACACTTGGAACGGTAAATCTCTAACCTTAAATTTAGAGTGTAAACATACTGTCAAATTCATCTATTACATCGACATCTAAATGTTACGTAGGGTTGAAGAGAGAGATTTACCAATCGGAACGAGCACAGATAGAAAATGTGGATGGAAAAAACTACAACAAAAAGCTGTGGCGCAATAGGCTGCAGCTCCGTTGTAGAATCATCCATGCTTTCGACCACCTGATAAGATAATGAAATTGGACGATAAAACTATGGCAAGCATGTTTGAGAGGCTCAAAACAAGAAATGAAGGGGCTGTGGGAATACACGCGTAAGTGTAATTGCATTTATTTTTCATAATATTATGTTTTTTCACTGTTCACGTCATTTTTCATTGTCAATTATGCATTACAGCCGAGGCAGGCATAACCCAGTGAGTCTCGCAACGAATCAAGTGCCTACAATCACAGCCATCGAAGGAAAAACTATTGACGAAATTTTCGTCAGGCAAAAGTCTAGCACTTTGATGGATAAATTTAAAACTGATATTCGAGCACTGTGCAAAGAAATAAAACTGTATTATGCCCAGTGGTCTGACGAAAAGGATAATATAATATAATATATGTGCTATATAATATATGGGCTAATCCACCAACTTTCAGCCAGCATTTTAGGGTCACAAATCCGATTTGGTAGCAATTAAGATATGTTGTAGTGTATACTGAAATATGAAAGTCCTGCAATTTTTAGATTTTTAGTACTTATCGTCTGGGGGAAACACGCTTATGAGTTTTTCACTCAACAAGATTCTAGGTTTTCTTTTGAATTTTTATCTCAATCCCATGGTCGGAAAGAAAATATGACTCGGTATGTTTTTTGTGTACAATAGTCTGATCTTTTCGAATATGAAATCAATTTTAACGTGGAATCGTGATCAGCGACCCCTAAAACCCCGAGTACTAAATTTCAAGCCGATTGGACTAAAACAAAAAATGCGTGACAAAGGGTTAAACGATTCGCACGCCTTCGTATATTGGGAATCAACACGGAGGCGGGGCCTATCCAATATGGCCTCTTCTCTCCAGCTCGTTGCCAGTAGCCAGCTCTAGTTAGCATGGGGCAGCATAGGGAACAGTTGTAAACACTGGATTATCGCATATTTTTCGGCAAAATGGGATTTTTGTAGTAAGATTTGACAATGGGGTTTATTACCGTTGAGGATTATGCGTGGATAGAATCCACTGCGCAAATTGGATACGGATCAAGTGATTATCGCCATAAGGATTACAATGAACCTAAATGACATCCCATGCTTAACCTCAAAATCTTTTAAAAAATTCCCGTCACTTTTCGGCTAAATAAATGCGTTCGAACAATAAATTATTAGTTAAAATATCAAGCATGACATGAAAAATGTTTTATGTATAAATTATTGTCCATATTTCATAAGTTATGAAATTGAAAGTCACGTCGCTTGTATTTACACGACATAACTAAAACGATTATTCATATTCTGCGTGTGATGAAAATCTCATGCCCTCGCATCAAATATCGACTATGTCTTCTCGATCTTTATTTATGATTTATTTCTTGTAATAAAGCAGCAGATTTTTAATTATTGTTAAAAAGTGACAAATTCGCATGGTAATCAATGGTAATCATTAGGCAGCAACTGGAGAGAAGTACTTGGAAATTTGGCTGCCAGAGGTCAGGGTGACATTTGTGAGTTCCCAATAGCCAACCGTAATCAACTGCCGGGCAGGCACTTATCAATTTCCCTATCAGCTGCGATAATTCTAATATCGTGCACGACGATTTTCCCTGGAATGAACGCACAAGTCCGAGTAAGTGTTCTCTTTTCTCCTTAGGTAGCTCTACTGTGAAGTCTCGGGAATTGATGTTAAGCCCCAGGAATCTGCATAACGTTGAGGGGGTCAGTGCACACTTTTCTTTCTTTATTCTGAACCCAAGCGAAATTAAAAACTCGCAGGAGTCCGATACCCTCTTAAAACATCTAAGTTTGTTCTCGTCGATGACAATGAAATCGTCCAGATAAACAACCAATGAAACCCCCTTAGCTCTTAGAACCTTTACTGGGGCCTGGAGAATCTTCGTGAAAATATACGGGGCTGTACATAAGCCGAAAGGCAGGCAGGTGAGTTGAAAAATCGTACCCTGGCACGAGAAGCGTAAATATTTCCTGCTGGTTTCGTGTATTGAAACCAAATAATATGCATCCTCTAAATCGATTGATGCCATGAAGCAATCGGGAGAAATTAGGCTCGTAACCGTTCGCAAATCCTCCAGTTTGAAATGTTCCGGTTTCATAAATTGATTCAACTCTTTTAGATTTAAAATGAAACGGTCGGTTCCGTCCTTCTTGGGAACCAAGACGTAAGAAGACAAAAATTGACTCTTATTATGATCGCAAATTTCGATCGCCCCTTTTTCGACCAATCTGTCTATAGCTAATTGGTATCGGTTTACTTCCCCGGCGGGCAAACTGACTATCGGGCGCCCCCTCTGGGTGGGCCTCTCTTGAAATTGTAACCTATATCCTCGAATTACACTGAGCACAAACGTGTTCCTCGTGATTCTTCTCCATTCGGATTCAAACAATCTGAGTCTGCCTGCTATAGTCTCTTTATTTACACCTATCTCTCTCGGCGCGATGCTTCGCTTCTCCTGTGGCTCCGCTTGTTGAAGTACTGCTGTTTGGTCTTGTCGGTCGGGGATGGCCTTGACTGTCCCCTGCTTTGGTAACTGCCCGTATGAGCAGAGGGGGGCCTCCTCTGCGATGGGCTCATGAATAAAAAAGGCTTCTTTGCCGGGTTCGACACCGGCTTCTGTTTGATTTCCTGGCTCAGCCGGGTCAAGGCCTCTGACTACTTGATGCGCTCGCCGAGGTCGTTCCCGTAGAGCGTCTCATCCATCTCCGTCTTTTTAATGAGCCCCGCCACTTGCGGCGATAGGTCGGGGATGAAAATATTGGCCCTCCTGGTGGCGGAAATGGAATGGTGTATGGCAATATTGATCTTTGCCACGTCACTGATCTTCTTCACAAGATCAAGCTTATCGCATTCCTCCACCCGCATTAGCAACGTAAGAACTGCGCCAACAGCCATCAGCGAGGCTCCTGCGAGGTTCTGGATCTCCGCCATGTACGAGTCCTTCTTTACGCTCTTGGGAGCGAGAGAGGCCAATATTTCGGCATTCACCTTCTTGGCCTCGAACGCCGGGATCCTGCAGACAGTATACTGTCATTTTTTTTTTTATTTTTTTTTAAATTTTATTTTATTTATTTTTTTACACGGATATGCCTGTGTGTTTGTGTGTGTGTGTATCATTATGATAATAATGCTACAACAAGGCGACTTAGTCAAGTTATTATTTATAAATAATACTCAAGATAAAGTTCATTGCCTTTTATATTCCTCCAACAGCTCCCCCTTTTCTTCTTTTGCCACGCCCTTGTTGACGAGCTTTTGCCAAATTTTTACGAGGTCCTCATCGATTGATGCGACCTCGCCTTTGTCCTTTTCAGCCTCTATTCCGAGGATGTCAAGGATATCCAGGTCCACCTGCACCTTTTCCGGGCTCGGTTGGTTGTTCTCAGAGTTTTCTGAGGACAAAAACTCGTGTTAGCCACCGTGTATATTTCTATAGAAAATACTCTTGTTATGATTATAACAAGAGTTTACATTGTATACACATACAGATATGTATATGTATACGGTGGCTTGGCCAGCAAGATGGCGCCCACCTGTCATCGCAAATCTGTAACAAAGAAAACGCAACACGGGGGGCGAAGAGGGATAGGGAATCGAGCGAAGGACAAGGAGAACCAAGGTCTTTCACGATAGACTGAACTATCATTTTTTATGCTTAATTTACCTTTGTCCTCCTCATTCTTTGTTAGCGCTCGGAAAGCTCGCACTGACGTGACGATGACGTCGAATTACTGGAATCACTATCCGGCGAATCACTCTCGAGCAACGGTGTTAGCTCAGCTATTTCCCGTTGCATTCTTCGTACTTTCGTACGTAATTCTTCAATATCGATCTTTCTTTTCGGCATGACGTTTGTCTTCTTTTCTCTTTTTTTTTATTTTTCATTTTTTTAACACTTAACGCGCACTGTCTCGCCAAAGGTGTTACTTCTCGCGCACAACGAAGCGATATGAGGAAGGTTGGGTGCGGCGCGGGTGAGCGCCGGCAGTCCCCTACCTCCTTTTGAGTTTCGCTAAAGGTGGTGACATCTAGCGGGACGGAGGGGGACTACATAGTAATATCGAGAACGAGACGAAATATAATTTTCAGTCAACTAATTTTTCAAGCTTTAGGAATAGCAGTGTTGGATATAACTTACGGCAGTTTGCTAAATTGAACGGATTAAAACATTCTATCCGCATTTTCACGTTAAGGTAGTTCTATCGCTGCAGACTAGTCAATTAGCTATTAATGTCTAAATGATGATTCCTAAAAATATTGGATATATGGGTATATATGGGTAATTAATAAATATTAAATAAGCTTACCCAGGTGAATACAATTAATCACCGGTTTATTATAAATAATTATGTAATTAGTAAAATAGTAATTGCAACGACTCAAGTATTACTAGATCTCGTATGATATTTACGTGTGGCAGCGTTGCGTTTTCTTTCTCTTTTCATTCTCGTGCCCTCTCACTCTCTCGCCCGCTCTATTGACGTTGACGCGGAGAGGTTATGTTGTTCGACTTGTCAAATACCGCTTTCGTTTCGATATCGCGTTGCCGCATTTTTTCACCGTCACGACATTATGCCATAAGTTGTGTATCATTACCCGGATGCTCGTATTAAAATCAGTATAGCTTAAAAAATTGGTCGACAATCATATATTTTTTTAGGCCTGTTAGATTTTTACGTGTTTAATGAATCTAAGTCTCGTTTTTTGTAAGAATCTTTTGGATTTTTCATAAGATATATCGTTTTAAAGTGACCGGAAATCGGTTCTTCTATTTGCCGAAGCATGTTTGCCTTGAGGAATTGGCATTTTCAAGTATTAATTTCTCCGTAATGAGGTCGATAAGGGGCATTGACGTTTCGCGAAATGAATAAATATATTAAAATTGAAGATATTAAAAAAAAAAAAATTTAATCTTATGGATTAGCTACCACGATAGAACTACCTTAACAAAAACTTTTCAGTTTATCTTTCATTTATTGAAAGCATAGCGATATATCTCTTACGAATCGCGACTCGTAAAACATTGTCATTTCAACAGTTCAAATGAAAAACTCAATAACTCTGAACCACGAGCGTTGACTGAAAATTATAAAGACAACTCACTACATGGGACTTTGTGCGGCAAACAATTGAGAATATGTTTACGAACGTTACCGAACGGAATAACATTGCAGTATATCTGTAGATATACATCGCCTGCTACTTCAATCGGTAAGTTCAGACATTGTTCATAACCCCGATCCCACTCACAGGAGAGTTGGCTGTCTTTATAATCGTCAGTCAACGCCACGAGGCTAATGAAACGTTCAATGGGTATCTTTTAAATTTTTCAATTTGGCTGCGGTCACATGTAGAGCCAGATCGCCGGATTACGGAAAGACGAAACGGAAGATCCACTAGATTTCGTATACGTTCCGTTCCGTCCGGTTCTACATGGGACTGCGCGCCCTTAGAGTCAGCTAGTATACCTGGCGCCAAATTTAAAAGTTATAAACTTACACATCATACTTTATGGGCGGATCTTCAATGAAAACGCGGGTGATATATGGTTTATCCGCTTTCAAGCATAATTGACTAGCAATCTATAGTAGTAAAAACACATATAAAATGTACCATATATCTCATATACGCATTCAGAAAATCCGAAAATCCGGAGATCCGTAAATCCTAGAATATTTTTGTTTATACGATTTAATTATGATCCGATTTTCATTCCACTCTAAAAATCACAGGAAGTACGCGAAAATGTCTGTTTTTATACATAAAAAAATAAAAACAGTTTATATTTTATTTTCTTCGCATATACAGGACCAAATATGCCGAAAAAACGTGTTTTTTCGGCAGTTCATGTGAGTCTACGTTAAAATTGATTTCATATTCAGAAAGATCAGACTTTTTTACACAAAAAACATACCGAGTCATATTTTCTTTCCGACCATGGGATTGAGATAAAAATTCAAAAGAAAACCTAGAATCTTGTTGAGTGAAAAACTCATCAGCGTGTTTCCCCCAGACGTTAAGTACTAAAAATCTAAAAATTGCAGGACTTTTATATTTCAGTATACACTATAACATATCTTAATTGCAACCAAATCAGATATGTGACCCTAAAATACTGGCTGAAAGTTGGTGGATTAGCCCATATATTATATACTAGGGGGGCTTCGCGCGCTAATCCCTCGTCTAGTGTGTGTGTCAGTGGTAAAAAAAAAATATTGAAAAAGGTTCAGAAAAATTATTAAAAAAATGTTTCTATTTAATAAAAAAAAATATATTGTTATACAATAAAAAAATTCCATTAAAAAATGAATAAAGCGTATTAAAAAAAATTGGTATGTTATAGTTTTATTTCTAGTTGCGTCCTGGCAACTTATATCTTATCTACTGAGGAAAGATTTTATTTTTTGTTTTGGACTTCTCTCAGCCATGTCCTGGCATTTGCCCAATGCCCCAGGGAAAACCAAAACTCAAACACCTGGGAAGGACATTTCTAGCTACGGTTGACAATGTACTGTGTTCTTAAATAATTCCATTTTGTCTGCTTAAATAATTGTTTTTTAAATAAATGATTGAATAATTGAATTTTTCTTTAAGATAATCTTCTTTCTTTAATATATATTATCCGGTTCTTTTTTATGGTTGGATTCCAATTGTTTGATGTTTTTCCTTCATCTAGTGGTGTATTTCCGGGTAGGGGGCAATGTACTCTATTCTTAAATAGATCCATTATGTCTGCTTAAATAATTGTTGTTTAAATAAATAATTAAATAACTGAATTTTTCTTTAAGATAATCTTCTTTCTTTAATATACATTATCCGGTTCTTTTTTATGGTTGGATTCCAATTGCTTGATGTTTTTCCTTCATCTAGTGGTGTATTTCCGGGTAGGGAAAGGATGACAGGATACCCAAAGAAATCTGTGGCATACAAAGGCAAAAGGGTAGATTTCCGTAGATTGGACTGGAGCGACCAATCGTGAATTCTTTGTGTTACTCATAAGTAAATATAATTTATCGAATTTGTGACACCCATTATTGTTTCAGTGGTTAGAGAAAAAAACATATATCAATAAGGAGTGAGCTATGTGTTTTTTATGTAAGTGGTTATCCCCAGTAGGCCTAATCCACTATTGTGTACTATAAATTTCGAAAATACTTTTAATTTTAAATACTAATAATTTTTATCTCAAGAAAAATGAAAATTACGTATGTTTGGATTATTGATGGTTATGAAATTTTTTCCCAAACAATATTTTTTATATCTGAGAATTCTTCGGAATCAATTTGTATAAACAGTTTTTCCCATTAAATTTTTTCAACCAAAATAATATAAAACGATATATATATTTTCACTCAGGAGGCGACGGTGGTGGCTCAGGACGATGGCGTTTGAGTTTGGATTGGGAAATTGTGAAAATCATGTGAAATTTATGTGAAAATTTGTTATAATAATTCATATATAAAAATTTATATGTGTCGGTATTTATAGATGAAACTTAATATCATAATTTATATATAAAAAGTTGTATGTGTTTGAGCTTGAGATTGAGTTTGAGGTGCGGTTGATAGGTCGAGCTAAAATGAAATTCCTCATATATCAAGCTTTTAGATAGGTCGAGTTAAGACCTATTGAGTTTGGACCTATTGAGTCGAGACCAATAAAGTTTAGGTTATAGGTTAGCGTTTGAGTTGGATTTGGGTTTAATTGATACATCGATATATCGATTGTTGACATGATTCGATATATCGGTTACTGACATGGTTCGATATATTGACATATCGATACTGTGACGGGAATCTCGCGATTCGCGTCACCTTCGGCCTATCTCACCATCCTCCACGCCGGGAGAGCCGTTGAGCGCCGGGTAATCTTTTTAATTCGACGGCGGGAATTACCAAACCCGCTAAACGTAACTTTAGCTGAAATGAACAAAATGAACGGAAACGGAACTTAACCTAGAATGGACGCCGGCGTGTCGGATGGCGAGAACGGTGACGGTATACCCGATTCGCTCAGGATGTAGGTTGTGGTGAGAGGGCGTGGACGGCTAGCCAACTCTCTAGTGCCTTCGAAAACGTAACTTGAAAATAAAGGAACTCAACGCGAAAAAATCGTATAGGGAGCCTTGGCTCAGGCTAATTTATTTCCGAATCGATAGCTTACATTAAATCCCTAGACCATAACCCAAATTTCGATAACGAATGCAGCGCAACGATATCACGATAACGAATAAAAAAAATTCGAGAACGGCGAGAACGTCAGTAGCGGAAAATAAATTCGGTAACGCTGAAAAGAAATTCGAAAAATTATTAGCGATAACGTCGGTAACGGTAACTGAGCACGGTAACGGAAACGATAACGCCCGATCGAAATTAGCCGAGAACGAACGATATCGGGAAAACGAGGACACCAAAAGATAGCTCGGTAACAAACGGTAGCAGCAAAACGAGAACGCCAAACGATATCTCGGTAACAAACGATATCAAAAAAACGAGAACGCCGGAAAAGGTAGCTCAGGAACAAACGATAGCGAAACGTTACCAAAACGGGAGCAAAAACGGTAGCATGTCGGGAGCTCCCCGAGCGGTGAACCGCTCGGGTCGAGAGTCGCGCCGCAAGATATGAATCGACTAGATCGCTCGATCGAAAAGGTAACGTGGAAAGAGGGGACGATTACGCGCAAGCGTAATAAGATTCCAAGCCCACTCTTCTCCTTACCTCACGCACACAAATCAGACAGACCTATCACAGACATGAAACGGTAAAATTCGAACGATAACACGAATTCAAACAAAAATTTTTTTTAATAGTCGATAACGGAAAAATGCCCAGGTGTTATGGCGTGGGGATACTTTTTACTTTGAGGATGGTCCTCCAAAGGGTATTCTTCGAGTATGGGGAAGATCCGGAACTACCTAAAACTAAACCTAACGATAGCGATGCAATCGGACAATTCGTGGCGGCTGGGTGATCGCAATCCCAGCCGACAACGGCCTTCCATACGTAAACGGAACTCAAACGTAACCACCCTTCTCTTCTCCATACCATTGACATGAAGCGTCGAGATTTCTACTCGATCCTTTATACTTCCCTCGGGTACTTGTCCAAGAAAGACCGAATATACCGAGTGGCTCGTTATTTTGGCCCTGTCTCACGGTAACTCGGTATCCTTCATGCGATTGACCCCATAAAACACGACTTGCTAACTAAAACGTACGATAACGCGAAAACTGAAAAAAAAAAAAACGATAACGAACCTATACGCTAAATATTAAAAATTATCCGGATTATTCGAATATCGTCTTGTAAACGAAGGTCGGGACGACCTGGAACGCTAAAACTAAAAAATTGCGTCACAATTCTTATAACGGTTTGATAAATCGATATATCAATTCTTGACACGGTTTGATATATCGATTGTTGATACGGTCCGATATATATCAACATATCGATGTATAGATTACTGACACGTTTCGATATATCGATTCTTGACGCGGTTCGATATATCGATATATTCGACACACAATCCGACACATAATTTATATGTAAAAATTTGTATTTGTATTACGTTACAAACGTGTAACGTCGCTAGTTATATTCAAGAGGTCGCGGTTGTTGCGAATTAACGCGAGAAATTTAAAGCAAGATATTTTAACATTTATATTTAGCTCTCATGGATCGATACATGTACACTTATTTACATTTATATCGGAGATATATTTTCTTAAATGAACTCTATGGAGGCATTCATGCCTCCATAGAAGGGTCATAGAAACCGAAGGGTCATAATATCTTTAACATTTCAAATCGTGTTTCAAATTAAAGCGTGACCAAATAGTTTAGAATTTATGGTTCGGATACATAAGCGCAGGGTGTCTTGAGACGAATGTTTTAGTTTTCTTTGTAAGTGCGAGACACATGGTCTGTTTTATGTCAAAGAACCTCTTTGTAAGCTGGTCAATCCTCATGCAGGGGGGGGGGGGGCAAAAGGAGCTCATGCGATGATGAGGCCCCGTCACGTTTATAGGGGAGACCGGGGCAAAGTGGCCACCGGGGCAAAGTGGCCACCTCGGCTGAAAATCGGGCAAAATTTTTTTTTCCTGCAAAACAACTTTTCACAGTTTATCAACGTTTTTCCGGCCAAAAAGTTCGGTAAGTCAGTCAAAATTGTTCATTTGAAGAAAAGGAAGAAAAAAAAAAATTTAATGCAAATTGTTTTTTTACAATTTTTTTTACTGATTTTCTTAAATTCATAAATCTCACCCTTAATCCGTGAACCAGTTCATTGAAATATGCTGAAACGTTTCGTGAAATTCCTCGATTTTCTTACGAAGGAATTCACGATTTTTAATCTGATTTATGTAATGTTATGTTGTTTTGTGTGTTCGTCTGTCGTCCCGTCGTTTCGTCCGGGCGAACAGAAGGTTCGACACAGGCCCGAGGTCAGTGACGTTTAGTGTAGGAGAGAGGTTTGCCGAATTAATGTGATAATTATTATTGGTTTTTCGAGAATGCCTCAGATTGGTTGTGATCGGAATTTCCCATTGGCCATGTATGACCTGGGGATAACGTGACCCGTCATCATAGGCGTGTAAAAAATGGGTTACTTAAAGGAGAGGAGAGCCTTGAGAAGCAAGGTCTCCTTTGGGGCACGCAAAAGTTAAATCCAGCGGCAACTGGGCAATAAGGAGTTGAACGGTTGATGAATAGGTGTGGTATTAATTGGGACTGCAATATCGGATGAATGAATCTAAGATGTTAAGGAACAGTCTGCGTTCGTATGTATGACTCGAATCGTCGTTTTGTCTTCGTTCGTACGTCAGTCGTTATGGTCTCGATTCGTCAGTTACGTGGCGCGAGACTGTACGTAATGTTTCGAGACTCGGTGTGCTTTGAGACGCGACGTCTCTCTATTGTTATGCCTGGTTGCCCGTGTGAATGTTCGTTGTTTTTGTGTGTGTATGCGCGTGTGTGTGTGTGTGTTTTGGCAAGCTTCACGGTGTTTCCAATCGGGAAGCGATTGGAAACACTAAATCAATTTTTCGTTATATTTCGAAAATTGATATCTTATTGTCGGCTGACTGAAATTGATGCGTTTAACCAGCGTCCTGGGAGTGGAGGGCCACTCGCCTAAATTTAAATGATTTTAGAAGATTCTCAAAAGGATTTCAATTTTATATGGACTGAAGGTCGAAAGATTCAAGAATTGATGTTAATGTTTTACGAGGATAAGTGAAGCCTATCACTCGTGTAGGGTTTTCTCGGCAATGCACCTTCTTCCTTGTTCCCGCCCTCAGCCGCAGTGCTGAGGGTTTTTCCAAGGCTTCCGGTTCCCTACCTCGAGGTCTTGTTTTCTGAGACGTACACCTGGTTAGCTATCCAACTTCCCGACGCAGTGCGGGGGCTTCAAGCAAACCAGGCTCCCTAGCACCTGAAATCTTTTATTGAATATGAATGAACGAGAGTTGTGATTTGCTGTGTCTTAAGAAAGACAAGCAAGTACGTTATTATTGATTAGTCCTAAGAAGGACTAGTCAACGATGATCCCAAAGAGTCTTGAAAAAGACTTTTCGAGATAGATGACGTTGCAGCGCTGTCGTTCGATTTCGTAGTACTCGATGGCCAGAAATGAAATCCGAATTCGTTGAGAATCTTGGAGAGTTGGTATACGACGTGAATATCGCAAGTTGACGAGAGTTCGTCGTAAATGGAGAATTTCAAGAAATCGCTTGACACGAATAATGCTCACCGATAACGTTGATCAAAATGAGGACGAGGCTTGCTCGTCAGGATCTTAAATACTTTTCCATGAACAACCGGCGCCGTGATCTGATCGGTCGAAGGTTTTATAGTAGGGCAATTTTGCCAAGCTTCTAGAGCTTTTGCACACGGTACGATGGTGACGTCATGGGCTTCTCGGAAGGAGAGATTCTATTTTGGGATTTCGGGGAATCGCGAAATTGATCAGATATGGACATAAACAATGGATGACGAAATGTGCTCTATTGTAACGGTAGACTGCCTAGTCTGTCCCGTTACAATGCATATAGGATAATTATACATGAACGCGTACCGATTACAGCAAACGTGCTGTTAGGAATCTCGTTTAAAAAGCTGTGGCAATCTTAAGCCAAGCTACGTCGGTTCTCCGTGATAATAACGACTTACCGACCGAACGTGCGCAGAACACATAAAAAAATTGGAGGTCGGACATCTTCTAAGAAGATATAGGTATGTAATCAAATGCAATCAAAGAATGTTAAAGAAACCGTTTAAGGAAGTAACGCAGGAAATAGAATTGATGGACAGAAAATACCAAACTTGGCAGAATGTTCGATTATAATGTAAAAAAACTCATACAAATTTTTATGATCCGATGTGGGTTTTTACGCGAGATATTTGTAATTCTTTTTATCTCTTTACAAGCCAATTCAACATAGCCTCTTATGGGAAATCACGGAGTTAGCTGTACATTATTCCTCATATCTCCGTAATTGATGGATAGATCAGAATGAAATTTAAACAGCAGAGAGATTAAATACTTAGAATCATTTATCCGGCTTAAAAATATTCCAAGGTGACTTATGACAGGAATAATAAAAACAATCAAAAGTACTCATAGCGAATATTCGGACCCTCGCTAAAAATATTGCAACGTCGCATATTGAGGTTATGAGCGCGCATTTTGAAATTTCAACGTATGTGACAGCTCGTGCAGACTGACTACTACATACTTTTATAATTTTTTGTTTTGTTTACACGACATATTATATTGAATATCAATGGAATAAATAAATAAATTAAGTATTCAAATGCAATTTTATTTTCATACATATTATCTTGCATACGTAGAATATTTTTTTACTGAAATAATATTTGGCATATTGACACAGTCTCAATTATTTTTCAAATAATTGAGATACCTATGCACTTAAATTTTTTTCGTATCACGTAATGATGAGCATATTTAAAATATAATTATCCGCACATTATCACAATTTTTGCATATTAGCTGATGGGCAATCGTTTCTATCTTGAAAAATTTACAGCTTTCCTCTTTCACATCAACATATTTTGATGATGTTGATTCCTTAATTTCGAGGCTATGCTGTCTTTGCAAGTTTTTTGTACCGTAAATGATCCTAACGTTTCTGCCTGCTTCTTGCTGATTAATTCTAGCTCGGTACATCTTTTCGGTAAGTACTTTAACTTTCCAATAAAATCTTGGCTTTTTTTTCTTCAGGCATATCAAACTGGCGATTAAATTAAACGAATACGCAAAAAATTCACTGATACAGCTGATGAGCTGTCAACGGCATATTTGAACCCACATATACACGCGCACACAATCAACGAAAAGCGACGTTGCCAGATTAAGTACTACTTAGGTCAACGTTTTTATAACTAGGTGGGTAGTTGCGTTACTTCCTTAACGCTGGCGTTACTTTCTTAAAACAAGATACGTGCGCATCACCATGGTGATACTAGTTGCTGTTATTTGTCTTATTTTTTTTCCATTTTTATATTTATAAAATATTCTGTCAAATTTACGAGGTGAGCGATATCTGATGAATATTAAAAGTGACAGTTTAAAACACTGAAAGTGTGAAAAGTGTAAAATGGCTAATAATTATGGGAATAACCCACAGAGTTCTAGGCTATATCTGAAGGTACGTTTTATTTTATCTTATCCTATCATTCTTAACCTTCGTCAGCTAACGATGTTTTGAGCAACCGTTAAAGCTAACGATGGGTCGTTCGTGTCTTTCGCTTATTTCACAATTTTAAAACTTTTGAACAAATCTGAAACAATTCATAGGCCTCCTTTGAACCCTTAACTAAATGATGATAATTTGTCCTATCCGAAAAAAAAAAATTTTAATAAAAATTTCATGCAAAATATGAAGACGTGCAGGCATTTTTCCCTGCATTTTGCATTTTGACTCAGACACGAACGACCCATCGTTAGCGTTTGAGGGTTAATCATTTCAATCATTCATAAATAATAAAAATAATAATAAAAATGACGACAAAAATGATGAATGAAAATAATCAACATAAAATTTAATTCATCAGTAGTAGTATGTGGACCACTCTGGCGACCCCCACTGCTATCCCCTCTACTTTCCCCCCGCGTCGGAGCTTCTTTCCGAGCGTGGTGGGGGTCGTGGTGGGGGGAAAGAGTTCTGAGGTTTCGCCAGAGTGGTCCGATTGTTATCATTATTCCAATAATAATTCACACTTTTTTCTCTTTTTTTTTTTATTTATTAATAAATATGAAATACTTACGTGACTGTTGGGGAGATCCTTACGCCACTCCGACGACGCCCACAGCCGGCGCACTGAGGGACACACACACACACACACACACACGCACGCACGCACGCACGCACGCACGCACGCACGCACGCACGTACACACACACACACACACACACACACACACACACACACACACACACACACACACATACACACACACACACACACACACACACACAAAAGTGGACTCGCTACGCATCACCACCCTCTTTCTCCTCGGCGAACCCTTCATCGGGGCACCCCCGATCGTAGGGTATGTTGCCACCGAGGGCATCTATCAAAATGCCCCCTACATCCCGACGATCAGGGCCCCGCAGGCGTATACATGGTGTATCGTGACTACGGTACACCATGCGAGCCACCATGATGGGTTCGCTGAGGCACAGGTCTTCCAAAAGGGCCATGATGCCATCGTTGTGCGATATAAAAATCGCACAACAACTGGGCCAATGGTTCATACGCATCCACCATTTCGGCGGTGCGTATGACTATGAATTGCTCACTTAGCACCCCCACCACACGACACCAAAACGCACCCGATGGAATATCCTCTTCGTATCGAAATTTTTTTTTTATTGAAATTTTTTTCACGATGCCATTATTACGCTAGCACGGGCAAGCCTTATTTATCGAGCTCTTCTCTTTGTGCCATGCTTCACGTGGTCCCGAGCTCTCTACCGCTCCTTGTCTCTCTCTCTCTCTCTCTCTCTCTCTCTATCTCTCTCTCTCTCTCTCTCTTCCTCTCGTTGGCTCTCTTTCCTGAAAGCGATACAGAGCTTCTGTTATCGTTAGAAAATTTTTACGAATTTCAACGCGAAATATTCAAAAAGTATTCTTATTGATCAATTTCATCTTTCTCTCTCTCTCGTTAAAGCGGTATGGATCTTAATACTTAAATCGTATTGAAAAAATATTTTCACGGGTGTTATTACGATAGTATGGTCAAGCCCTATTTATCGAGCTCAACTCTTTGTGTCATGCTTCGCGTGGTTCCGCATTCTCTGCCATTCTCTAACTCTCTCTCTCTCTTTTTCATGAGTGCGATGCAGAGCACCTGTTTGCGTGAGCAGAGAGAATCGTTATTTATCGAGCTCTACTCTTTGTGCTATGCTTCGCGTGGTTCCGCGCTCTCTACCTCTCGCTGTCTCTCTCTTTCATCAAATTAATACAGAGCGCCTGTTATCGTTAGAAAAAATATTTTACGAATTTCAACATGATATATTTAAAAATGTATTCTTATTTACCAATCTCCTCTTTCTCTGTCTTAATAAATTGATATGAGCTCTCTCTCCTTACATTATCATCGTAAGAAAAACATTTATATGAAATTTTAACCCGGTTCGTTTACCGGAAAAAATTATGAGCTGAAAGCAGTACTTCTATTAAAAGAGGGGCATTATTTTTAATGGTTGTGCACCTAATATAGTATATCGACAGCTCTTGGATGCATCGCCGGATGAAGAAGCAGCTCTTATAGAAGGGGCTTGTGCTGTGGAATTAGCATGCCAGCAGAGAAGCATAACGAGTCAGCACCTGTCATGCACCGAGCTGAATGATGAGCGACCTATGAGTACGGTTTTCAGTATCGAGCATCCTTCGGACATATTTACTAAATCGTCGATTTTCGAACGTAAGTTGAAATTAAGGTGCAAAAAAATGAAAAATAAAAAAATAAAAAATTTATCCAGAACACATAGACCGGGAGAGGGTACCAGACGAAGAAAACGCTGCTGTACCAGGCCCATCAGGTCTATGCCATTCTGGACGACGAACAATCCCAGCCTCTGACCCTGATGATGTTTTTGACCATCGCGAAAATCAGCTGTGGGAATATCCGATCGAAAACGAGAGAGACGAGGAAATAGCCTTTCAAAGAGCTGATGATTGGCTTCAAATGCTCGTGACTGATGACGACTCTGGTAAATAATTTTTCTTACATATGAAAAATTAATTAAGCAAGTAAGTAAGCGGGTCCTTTTGTAACAGGGTATTCGTCAGCATCTTTGTTTGAGTGGTGATACCGATCTATTTAAGCAGTACTATGATGCGCGAGAGGTACAAACATTGATAAAATTTAATAATTTCATATTCATCAGCTCTAGAATCTAATACATGCCTCTTTTTTCAGAGTTGCAAAGAGGGTCAGGCAGACAGCGTGCTGCAGCAAGGAGCGGACCACTCCAAGAAATACACCCGCCGGAAAAACATTTTGAGATCATCGCTGATTACACGAGGTATTTCAAGCGCTTTAAAATACGGGGGCGTGAAACATCGTTGCGAATTCGTCAGCCAGTCTCCGGAGTTAGCGTGGTGGACTGGCTCAACGGTGCGTTTCGTGACCTCATAACGCATATCATGAGCTCCTGCGAGGGAGGCGATTATGTAGGCGTTTCGTTTACAACGAATAGCTTACCGCACGGGCCCGTGTGGTTATCTTTCCGACCGGCCCGCGATTATGTATTCGAAGATATTTGGAAATTGATAAGCAGCGTGGCACAAAGTGCATCATCTTTGAACATTGATGACTCGTGCACGATAAAAATGTGCGCTGTCAAGGGGGTCGAAGGACGCGGTTGGAAAGGTCTCACACACGAAGGTGTCGCAAAACAATCTATTCTCTCGATCCGAAACGACGACAATCTGTGTTTACCGCGTTCGCTGGTAGCAGCCCGAGCATACGCAGAACGACGAGAAATACGGTCGGGTAGCCTTCATGATAAATGGCAACGCATTAGGCAGATTAACGGGTCTGTACAAAAACAGGCAGCCCTCGAACTTACAAGAGAAGCAGATGTCCGCGTACCGGTAGAGGGCTGTGGTGCATACGAGATTGCGCGCTATCAGGATTATTTGGCACGAGACGGCTTTGCTATTGTCGTTTACGAGTTTTCAACTTTAGGTCGCGGGGAGGAGCCACTATTTGACGGTAGACAGGGTGTTCTGAACAGCGTAGGCACAATTCAGCACACCCTGTTCATTTTGTATTACGAGCGTTCACATCATTTCGAACCTATTCTAAATCTCAGAGCAGCTGTCGGCAGCAGAGATTTCTGTTCATCGTGTAACACAGCATATCGGCGATTCGGTCATAGATGTTCAAAAAAAAAATGTCCTCGGTGCTGGGGGCTACAGACGTGCGATACGCGATCGCGCAATATAATCAGATGCGAAGCATGCAACCGCGACTTTTTCGGAGAGGCGTGTTTACAGAGGCATAAGGCACCGCTGGTGACCATGAGGTGTAGAAAGGCTAGCGTTTGCGCATCTCTCAAACGGTTCCGTAACTGCTTTCGAGCAATAAGACCCTTAGAAAAAAAAAGAGAAGCATAAATGCGGGGTAGGCTTCTGCAAAACGTGCAAATCTCATCAGCCAAGTAATCATCTGTGTTTCATGAAACCGATTCGGTGTGATTCAGACTTGAAAAAAATACTATTTATTTTTTATGATTTTGAAACACAGTAAAGCAAACCTGTAAAGGGTGATTCAACTACTCATGCACACGAGCCAAATCTTTGCGTGGCACAGCGAGTTTGCACGTTTTGCTGTGTTAACGACTCTATGAGTACGTTTACACGATGCTCTAATTCCGGTGTTACGAAACCCGGTTTAGTTAAACCAGGCGTTTACACGGTACATAACACCCGCTTTACGTCTAAAGCGGGTGTTAGGACCCGTTTACACGCACTTTAACGCCTAATTTAGCTACGCCGGTTTTCGTAACACCGGAATAAGAGCGTCGTGTAATCGTACTCTATAACCGAACCGTGCGAGCACTGCGGGAAACACGAATTTGTGTTTAGTCACAGCCCCGTAGCCCAGCTTGTCGAATTAGCCATGCAACCGCTCGAAGGTTTTTCGCGTACCATCTGTATCGCTCATAACGCAGGGGGCATCGACGCTCAATTCATCCTGCGTTATTTCATCGAAGAGAAAAAAAACTCAGCTCCCCACACTTATCATGAACGGTACGAAAATTATTACGATGCGCGTCGGAAAGCTCGTATTTCTCGACAGTCTAAATTACTTTGACATGCCTCTGAGCGGTTTACCGCCTTCGGCGGTGCTATCGTTAAAGGCACTTTTCCACATTTTTTTAACCAACCGGAAAATCAAAATTACGTCGGTCAATTGCCGTCTCTCGAGCATTATTCTCCGGACACGATGCGCGCCGATGAGCGCCGAAAATTTCTCGATTGGTATCGCGAAACAAAAGACAAAAAAATTACGTAATCATTTTTTCGGAAGAGCTTATCAACTATTGTAAGACAGATGTCACGATTTTGCGACGCGTGTGTATGGCTTTTCGCAATATTTTCATTACCAGCGGTCGCGTCTGCCCTTTTGATAAAAGTACAACAATATCATCAGCCTGCTTCAGAGTTTTTCGAAAAAATTTCTTGAAAGATAATTCAATAGGCATTATACCCACGGGGGGATACAGATGGGCACAAAATCAATCGAAAAAAGAGGTTTCATGGCTATCGTGGATAGAGCACTCGCTGGGTGTTCGTATTATTCATGCGGGCCGATCACGCGAATTCAGAATACCTCAAAATCTCTTGGTAGATGGGTACTACGAGACTCCTAACGGGACGCATGTATTGCAGTTTCACAGTTGTTATTGGCACGGTTGCCCACGTTGCTATACCACGAACATAGACAGTCGATAAAGCGATGGAATATCCATGCACGAACGTTTCGAGAGAACAACAGCAGTAACTAATAGAATTCAAACGGGAGGGTATTTGCTCACAGAAATTTGGGAGTGTCAATATGACCGTTTGTTAAACTCGACAGCCGAGATGAGGATTTTCCTGCAAGATAACCCTTTAGTTACAGCAGAGCCCCTCAATCCTCGTGATGCTTTTTTCGGCGGACGAACAGAAAATATGGTTACGCTCTATGACGTTAGAGCTACGGAAAAAATACGATATGTAGACGTTTGCTCTCTGTACCCATATATATGTAAGTTGAGGGTCTCGTAAAATGTACCGTATTGCCGCCTCATAATCTTTACCACCCCGTATTACCAGTGCGTATGCATAATCGATTATTATTTGCTCTATGCCGCAGCTGCTGTGAGAATATGAATCAGGGCGAATGTACACATGAAGATCCTGTAGAGCACGTGTTCAAGGGTACATGGGTTGTCGACGAGTTGCGAAAAGCCGTTTCGTGTGGGTATAGAGTGATAGACGTGACTGAAATCTGGCAATATGAAACGACGCAATTCAATCGCGATACACAGACAGGGGGCCATTTTGTCGAATACATTAACACGTTTTTAAAAATCAAACAAGAAGCCAGCGGGTGGCCCGATAATTGCTCCGAAGATAATGCCGCGCAAGACCTCTATATAGCCGATTTCGAACGATCGGAAGGAATCAAGCTAAATCGCGACTCCATAGCTAACAATCCGGGGCTGCGATCTGTCGCAAAGCTGTGCCTCAACTCATTTTGGGGAAAGTTTGGGCAGCGGGAAAATCTACCGCAGACAGAGATAATTTCGACGCGTAAAAAGCGTATGGAACTATTGACTAGCCCCGAGTACGAGATCACGGGGATTTTACCCGTAAATAACGAAATATTGTATGTAAGCTACACGAAAACCAGTGACACTGTTATACCATCCAGCATAGCGAACGCCGTAGTAGCAGCATACACCACAGCCCAGGCCCGCCTGAAACTTTATAGTTACCTAGAGCGGTTGGGTCGTCGTGCTTTGTACTGCGATACCGATTCCGTAATTTACGTATCGCACGAAGAAAAATACGAGTACGAGCCTCCAACGGGACAGCTCTTAGCGGATCTGTCAGACGAGCTGAGCTCTTACGGGGAAGGTAGTTATATTAGAAGTTTCATTTCAGGCGGACCCAAATTTTATTCTTTTATCGTGTGCACTCCCAATGGAGAGGAAAAAGAAGTATGTTAAGTGAAAGGGATAACGCTTAATTTTGCGAACAAGGGCTTAATTAATTACAACTCAGTGCGCTCCTTTATAATCGGCGAGAGAGACGAGCCTGTTGTGCTAATGTATGACGCTATACGGCGCACGGCGTTTCATCAGGTCGTCACACGTCCTGAAACAAAATCATGCAAACGATCGGGCGTCGAACGGAGACGAGATGGCGAATATGGGTCTCTTCCTTACGGTTATAAAGAATAATGTATATAGATGTAGACCTCGCGCTACTTTGTAAATAATGTATATAAATAAAACTTTATGTTCCTACGTATATTCGCCTTTTCGAGCCCTATATATGTTTCAGCTAATACGAAGATTGTACTCATTCGCAAAAATGGATGTGCGGTGGAAACATCTTTGGACGGCAATGGTTCGCGGGCCCACGGGCTGCGGTAAAACATACTTTGTGAAAAAGTTTTTGAAATTCATTTCGCATATGAATAGTGAGCCGTTTCAACGAATTATTTTCTATTATTCCGAGTGGCAACAGGCGTATATGGAGTACGGTTCTTCGATAGAGTTCCGCGAGCGTTTACGACAAGCCTCGGATTATGAAAACGATCCGCGTGCAAAACTTATAATTATTGACGATTTGATACGCGAGGCCTCGAACAATAGCGTTGTCGACCTCTTCACCAAGGGTAGTCATCATAAGAATTTGAGCGTGTTTTTCATAACGCAAAATTTGATTCATCAGGGTCACGTGCAACGGGATATATCGCTGAACGCTAATTATATAGTAGTATTCAAAAATCCGCGAGATCACGCTCAAATACAGCACCTGGCGCGTCAGGTTTACCCCGAAAACCCCCGATTTCTGCAGGAAGTTTATTACGACGCGACGAGCAAACTACACGGTTATCTGCTCTTGGACTTGAAACAATCGACTCCCGATAACTGTAGATTTCGTACGTGTATTTTCCCTGATGGCCCGCAGCATTTCGTTTACGTGCCGCGAAAAAAGTTAAAAAGCACCGACACAGCCGGAGAAGTACCAGTCTTGCGGCTGTAATGGCGGGTAACAGGTCCTCTCTCTGCAAGAAGCACGTTGCAATATTGCACGCACTTCAGCATCTCAACAAGGAGCAACGAGACGCCGTTTTGCGTAAAGCCGATCCACGAATAATTCGTTGCATTTGTGAGTGTGCGTTAGACATTTTACGTAGTAACGTGCCTCTGAAGCCTGAACAAAGAAAAAAGTTGCGTCGCCACGCGTCTATTCTTCGACGACTAGCTGCGAAAAGCGGTAGTTGGAAGAGCAAGAAACGTTTTGTGGTTCAAAACGGTGGGTTCCTACCGTTGCTGCTCGCCCCCGTACTGGGTACGCTCTTGTCACGTTTGATCGGCGGCAGTGGATAATGGAGCATGCGAGAAAAATGGTGCTCGTGCCTGAAGAGAATCTTCAGCATATAGGCGTGCAGAATAATCGACAAATGGAATCTGTTCAACGACAACAGCAGCAAACAGTGCAAACCATTGGTACGACACTGAGTAGATTGGACGCTGAGATGAACGATATTCTGAATTCTAATTCGTACAAGGATGAGAGGGAAAAGTGGTCAGTGTATTTCGCGGTGTTGCAACGTTATCTCCATTTTGCTGATAATGAACGAGCGCAGCAGCTTCGTGCACTCGCATAAAATGACGATTACATTACGACACCTATAGTGGAGGAGGGGGATAGTGGAAAAGGCGCTGAAGTCCCACGCATAAACGACTCTATGATCGTTGAGAGTGTCCCGACAAAATATCGTAACAAAGCAAAACTCTTGCTCCGTCGTTTACGCCGTGTACCAGTAACAGAGTTTTGCTGGGATCCCACAGGCACCGTCTCCATTGCCGGCAAAGAAATCAAGGACTCCAATATTGTCGATCTTATAAACGATGCTATGCGCGCGAGGAAAATCTCAACGCCGGCGGGTCGTCATGCATTTGCAGGATTTCTAAAAGCGTAAAAAATTCCACACGAGTTTGTTGGAAACGAGGATCTGTGGAGGTCCGATGTGCCCACCTCGACGCCTTTCCGGAAAAAAAGAAAAATACCTGTGCGCTCCCACGACTTGTCGCTGAGCGACGCGGGAGCCAATCACAGCAGCGACGAATCCACCGATCCCAGTATTTATGAGCTCTTGAGTACCTCTGAGCGGGAGCAAACAGGCGCTGGCCAGTGTAAAAAGAAGAAGAATCGTGTAATTTAGGCCAACCTAAAACTCTAAATCATGAAAACATTGGAAAAGCTGTACTATAATCCCTCCCACGAAGCATCGTTCTCGGGCGCTGCAAAATTATTACGCGCAACGCGAAAAAAAATTTTTAACGAAAAGACCGTGCAGTGGTTGGAGACACAGGATGCTTACACGAAACATCGTCCTGTAAAACATTGATTTCCACGACACCATTACAGCGTGCGAAACATTGACGATGTCTAGGAGACTGATCTCGTAGATCTTCGCTCGATCAAAGATTACAACGATGGTCATACCTATCTCCTCGTAGTCATAGATGTGCTCAGTAAATATGCATGGGTCGAGCCTTTACGCGACAAGACTGCTGCGTCTGTGGCTAAGGCTTTTACGCGGATACTCACGCAAAAAGCCACTAATAGCCGATCACCCGTATGCCTGCAATCGGATCGAGGCAAAGAATTCATGGGTGCTGCATTTCAAGAGCTCCTAAAGAAGAAAGATATTCAGTTTCGAGCTGCACGGAATCCTGATATAAAAGCCGCAATTGTGGAAAGATTTAACCGAACATTGAAAGAAAGAATGTGGCGATACTTTACGTATACTCGCGCGAAGCGATACATCAATGTGCTGCAAAATATAGTGTCTGCATATAATAATGCCCGGCATAGCAGCATAAAAATAGCCCCGGTAACGGTGACTCTTGCCACTGCAGCTCAAGATCGTGCTAATTTGATGCAGCGTTGCAAGGATTCGGAGCGAGAACTCATCCCTAAATACGGGATCGGTGATTTTGTACGAATCAGTAGTGCAAAAGCGGCCTTTGCAAAAGGTTACTAGAGCGGCTGGAGCAGCGAACTGTTCAAAATTCATCGCATATCGACGACTAGTTGGCCGACGGTGTACTTTTTACGCGATCTTCACGGCATTTTTTACGAGGCCGAGTTATCGAGAGTTCGTACTATTACCGAAAAAAATAAAAAATCACGATGAGAGACGAATTTTATATCGTTTTATCGAGCAACAGCAGTATGAAATATTACCCGGAAAATACGACAACGCGTTATACCACACGATTGCCACAGCGCGTATCTTTGCAAGGCAATTGGGCCGTTGGACTTACAGAAATACATATACCCATGACGATTCCGCATATATCTCAGGAAGACGAGCAGAACTTCATCAAGACCGCGCCGCATAAAGTACAACCTTGTACTATTGACTTTGGAAAGAGCCGTGTATGTTCCACCCGGTGTATATAAGAGTATAGACTCATTGCTCGAAACAATAAATGAACTACAGGGCGTTGCCGGTCATTTACGATTTCAGTGCGCTCGCAATGGCTACGTCCAGGTGACCCGTATCTGCGATTCTTGCGAAAATTCCATTCATGCTTTCCATTTCTCACCAAGGATCAACAAGATTTTAGAATTTACCACGCCCGGCAGCGTGATGCTCCCGCCTGCATTCGGAGATGTTAGTTACACTGGCGCACGACCTGCCGGCCTAACTAATGCTGTTCCCGATATGTTATTCGTTTATACGGATATTTGTGAACCCTACATTACCGGCGATGTGCATGCACCTCTGTTACGTGTTGTACCATCTTATACCGCGGATAGCAGCAATTACGGCTCTGTGAAGATTAGAGGTTTCTCGCCACCACGCTACGTACCACTGCTTCATACAAACTTTCAATCGATCGATATCGATATAAGGGATGAGTTTGGGCAGCCGATGCCATTTGAGTACGGGACGCTGACGGTGACATTACAGTTTAAGCGTACGGATTAGAGAAGTCGTCGCAATGACTTATTACGATGAATACTTTGATATGCAGATGGGCGGTGCTCGGACCGGATATGGGGGTATCAGTAACGTGTACATACGCTCACCAAATCAAAGGGGCCACGGGATTGGCAGTTTTCTCGGTGGCCTTTTCCGCCGTATTATACCCCTTTTGAAGAATGGTGCACGGGCTGTCGGCAAGGAGGCTCTGCGTGCCGATGTTAATGTTGCCACCGATATAATGGACAATGGTGTACGGCCAAGAGAAGCGTTCAAAACGCGTCTACGCGAGTCTGGCGAAAATCTGAAGCGAAAGGCGAAGGAAAAAATTGATACGCTCATGAAGGGTTCTGGCTATAAAATGGCAAAAATTAATCGATCTCGGCATTCCGTTTCCGGCCGCGGTGTGCGAAGTATCCATAGTGTGAAAAAAAAAGAAAGAAGGCTACATCTTCGTCGAGAAAACCGAGAAAGCGGGCAACGGCAAAGAGGAGGATAAATAAGAGAAGGACAACCAAGAAGAAGGCTCTACGGACGGTAGCTGATATTTTCGCAAATATGGCTTTCTTACACACAAACTCTTGCGAGTGTTTAAAGTCAGAGCTCGAGCTATTTACACTGCCTCCTACACAAACCACCATCGAGGGAACACAATGGGTGTACTACAAACCGATCTCAACTTTAACGGATGATTCACCAATTGAGTTTGTGGTACCTGGTCAGGGTAATGAATTGCAACGGGACAGACTAGGCAGTCTACCGTTACAATATAACATATTTCGACATCCTTATTTATGTCCATATTTGATCAATTTCGCGATTCCCCGAAATCCCAAAATAGAATCTTTCCTTCCGAGAAGCCCATGACGTCACCAGCGTACCGTGTGCAAAAGCTCTAGAAGCTTGGCAAAATTGCCGTACTACAAAACCTTCGACCAATCAAATCCCGGCGCCGGTTGTTCATGAAAAAGTATTCAAGATCCTGACGAGCAAGCCTCGTCCTCATTTTGATCAACGTTATCGGTGAGCATTATTCGCGTCAAGCGATTTCTTGACATTCTTTCTCTACGACGTATTTTCGTCTACTTTCGATTTCCACTTCGTGTCATCACTCTCCGAGATTCTCAACGAATTCGTATTACATCGTGCATCAAGGACTACGAACTGAACGACATCTGGCTACTTCAACTATCTCGAATAGTCTTTTTTAAGACTCTTCGTGATCATCGTTCATTCGTCCTTTTTAGGGCGAATCTATTATAACGTACTTGCTTGTCTTTCTAAAGACAAAGCAAATCACAACTCTCGTTCATTCCTATTCAATAAAAGATTTCAGGTGATAGGGAGCCTGGTTTGCTTGAAGCCCCCGCACTGCGTCGGGAAGTTGGATAGTGAACCAGGTGATCGTCTCAGAAAAATAACCTCGAGGTAGGGCACCGGATTCCTTGGAAAAACCCTCAGCACTGTGGCTGAGGGCGGGAACAAGGGAGAAGGCGCTTTGCTGAGAAAACCCTCCACGAGTGATAAGCTTCACTTATCTTCGTGTTATATTATCATCATTCTTGAATCTTTCCGACCATCTGTCCATACAAAGAGTAAACGCATTGAGAATTGGTAAAATCATTTAAATTTGGGCGAGTGGCCTTCCACTCCCAGGACGCTGGCTAAACGCATCGATTTCAGTCAGCCGACAATGAGATATCAATTTTCGAAATAGAACGAAAAATTGATTTCTAATCGCTTCCCGATTGGAAACACCGTGAAACTTGAGAAAACACACACACACACGCGCATACACACTCAAACACCAACGAACATTCACACGGGCAACCAGGCATAACAATAGAGAGACGTCGCGTCTCAGAGCACACCGAGTCTCGAAACATTACGTATAGTCTCGCGCCACATAACTAGCGAATCGAGACTATAACGACTGACGTACGAACGAGGACAATACGACGACTCGAGTCAGACATACGAACGCAGACTGTTCCTTAACATCTTAGATTCATTTTATATTGCAGTCCCAATTAATCACACCTTTTCATCAACCGTTTAACTCCTTATTGCCCAGTTGCCGCTGGATTTAACTTTTGCGTGTCCTAAAGGAGACCTTGCTTCTTAAGGCTCTCCTCTCCTTTAAGTGGCCCACTTTTTACACGCCTATGATGACGGGTCACGTTATCCCCAGGTCATACATGGCCAATGGGAAATACCGATAACAACTAATTTGAGGCAATCTCGAAAAACCAATAAAAATTAGTACATCGATTCGGCAAACCTCTCTCCTAAACAATACATCACTAACCTCGGGCCCGTGTCGAACCTTCTGTTCGCCCGGACGAAACGACGGGACGACAGACGAACACACAAAAAATAATAACATTACATAAATCATAATAAAAATCGTGAATTCCTTCAACATTAAAATTGAGGAATTTCACGAAACGTTTCAGAATACATTGATCTTGCTCACACCATGCTAAGCATGCGCGTTGGAATTAGAGCTGTTAATTTTTCGGGTATCCGGATAACTCAGATTATCCGGATTTCATGGATCTGGCGCTTCAAATCCGGATACTCGGATACCCGAAAGTATCCGGATCCAGATCCGGATACCCGGATCCGGATAGATCAGATATCCGGATACCAGATCCGGATAATCCGAGTATCCGGATCCAGATCCGGATAATATCGAGTAATAGTGTTTTGTTTCCGATTACCATAATTTTAACTGATGAAATATTCGGTAGTGGGCATTTGGTGCAGCCAGTCGAAAAAACTGTAAGAAAGACGTCCCGGGGCGAAAGGAATATTTAACGATTTATAATCCGTATCTTCCCAACCGATATGAACTTTTGTTAGAACTTCGAGTACTTTGTGTTGATGTAAAAATCTGAAAAATAATTAGCTATGTTGAAGATGTTAATAATATTGATTATCCAATACTACTCATAATGCCAAAAAGTTCTCAACAAATTATTTTAACAAAACATCGTTCAAATCTCTGATAAAAACTTTTTGTGGTCATTTGCGACAAATTCTGTGATTTATCTGAACCCATGATTTTTTAAAGAATGTTCTTACTTTTTTAAAAATTTCTTTTTTTGAGAATTATTAAAGGCAGTAGTTATAAAACTATTTGTTTAAGGGGATTATACCTAGTCATTGAGCCGAAAAAGGGTTTTTTAAAGATTTTTTTTAGCAAAACCGTTCATCATATAAATTTATTTTTATTTCATACAATTCTTCATATTTTTAAATAAAATCGGTAAATTATTTATATTAAAAAAAATGGTGGTGCTGCACTCGTTTCCCTATGTACGACCCTTTTTTAAGGAGCCTCGTGGTGAGGAAGATATCTCGAGAACCACAGGACCGATATTAATGAAGTTTGGTACACATTTTTTCCATATATAAGCTTGTCTTCGAACGAAGCAGTTTTGATTTTATAGAGAATTTTTTTTTTATTTGCAAAAATTTTAAACGTGGTAACGTCATTTTTCCGCTTTTCCCTTTAAGCCAATGCCATGTGATGATAATTTTTTTTTTGTAAAATCTTTTGTTCGAAGACGAGCTATATTCTAAATGAAGAAAATATGTAAGAAATGTTATCAAAATCGGTTCAGTCGTTTTCCAGATATCTCGCTCACTCGTAAAAAAAAAAGGGTCGTAGGGAAACGAGTTCAGCCCTGCCATTTTTTTCAATACAAAATTTACCAATTGTATTTAAAAATTTGTAGAATTATTATTATTATTATTTTTTATTATTATTACAGTTAATCAATTGCACAGCGTTACTGCTTTTACACAGCCAAATATATAGAATATATAGAATAAAAATAAAATTGATGTAATGAATAGTTTACCTAAAAAAAATTCTCGAAAAACGGTTTTTTCGGCTTTATAACTACGTCTTACCCCTCAATGCGCCGGAAATTTCTTGAGTGTAATCAATTACACTCAAAAATTTACCGGTCCAGAACCTTTGTTGAACGACAGCATATTTAAAATTCGCGACTTTCCTTTTATTTTTCAAAATAAAAAATTCTAGAAAATAGGAATTTCAAAAACGAAAGAGAAAAAAAATTTATATCTTTTCAGGAAAACCAAGAAATTTGTTTCAAATGACAGAAACATTTTTCGCTGGCTGTTAGACTATTTTTTGTTCAAACAATGTATTGATAACTTTTTGGAATTATCATTATTATTGCAAATTAACTTTTTTGTCATCTTCAAAATGGTTAATTTTTTTCAGTATTTTATCTCAACGTGAAGCACTCAAAATTATCATCAAAATAAGTCATTTTGGTTGGGAATGTACGGGCAATACATCCTCCTGTGCATGCGCCTATATTTTTATAAGACACGTTGGATGTTTCGACAAAAAATCGTACATAAGAAATATGTATATTTTTTATATTTTCCATATATTCTATATATTTATATATTTTATATTTATTTTCCATATATTCCTCAAAATTCTACACGGTACTTAAAGTACTCTCTCCCGAACTACCTTACTGCATTTTGACTTCCTCACATCGAAAACTTTCAGCATTGAGTAGAATTTCGAGGAAGTAATTTTCAAGTTTCAACTCGCGGCTGTTTCCCCATTCATATCGACTGGATCTATCATAGAATTTTGACAAAATTTAAAAGAATTACAAGTCGTAATTGCGTTTCATCGATTTTCATGATATTCAATACTGTTCCACAAAATGCCGAAAAATTGAAACTCTACAAAATCCGAATCGTTTCAGCAATTTTCACGAAATTTAATATTAACCAACAGATAACAATAATCAATTCATGTAAAAAACTTTAGCCGGGTATCCGAAAATTTTCGGTAATTAGAGCGATCGACTCTTTTTTTTCCTTCTTTGAATTCAAAATTTCATACAATCTAGACCCCTATGCATTTTCGAAAACTTGATACAAGTATATTCCTTTAAGGATAATCCATTCTCATAAAAAAAAAAAAAAATACAGCCCGAAATGTCCACATTTCCGGAAGTCAGAGCGTTCAACTTTTTTCCGAAAAAATCAAAAATTTATTAAATCTGAATCATTGTACTGATTTCCTGCAAATTCATTACAAACTTGAACTCAGTACCATTTTGAACACGTTAGCGTTCAAAACTGAAAAATAAAATTTGTTACCATCGCAAAGCTTCCTCTAGGGAGAAGCAAAATGAACTAAACTATATTTAGATAGGACAGTTTGTCTCATCGGGTCAAGTATAATGGCAATTTTTTTCGAACAATCTATTACTGGATTTAAATACCGGATTCGTGTGAGGAATAAAGCAACAAACGTTCCATATATTTATGGCGATCTGTCTATATAACCTTGAATTTTTCAGGATCCGGGTACCCGGATACCTGAAATGATCCGGATCTGGGTATCCGGATATCCGAAATCATCCGGATAATTTCGGGTATGCGGGTATCCGGATTTGAAGCGTCGGATCTGGCTATCCGGGTATCCGAATATTTTCGGCAACCTGGCTTACCCGGATCCAAGTAGAAGCCTTAGTTCAAATACAGTGTCTGGCTGAGAAGCCTGATTCAGCGATTAAAATAGGCCCCGTCAATAATCTGATGAATTCAATCTTTAATCAAGTAGATGTGTTTTTCAATTAGAAACTTGTATCGCCCCCGAATAACGCATATGCATACAGAGCATACATTGAAACACTGCTAAATTATGGAGACGGCGCAAAAAACTCTCATCTTACGAGTGTGCTCTGGTTCGCCGATACACCGGGAAAAATGGAGGATACAGATACAGCCAATGGTGGGCTTATTAGCCGCAAAGACCTTCTTAGCAGTGGAAAAACTATTGATCTCCTCGGTCATCTTCACTGCGATGTCTTTAATCAAGAGAGATTCTTATTGAGCGGTGTTGAAATGCGTCTGCGACTCGTACGCACGAATAATTCATTTTGCCTTGTGGGCGGGACGGCAGACTATAAAATACATATTGTCGAAGCCTCGCTTCTCGTACGTCGCGCCAAGATAGCACCTGGTATACTTTTAGGACATGCAAGAACTCTGTGTAAAGCTACGGCAAAATACTCCCTCACACGCGTGGAGGTAAAGGCTATATCCATGCATAGCGGAGTACACTAGGACCTCGATTTAACGGCCAGTGGCGGGACCGGCTCCGCATCGTACCTTGTTAAATCGAGGTAGCGTATGCCCGTCCATGCCGTATCTGCGCATCGGCACTCCGTGCTACGGGCCGGATCGGGGAGACTTTAAGCGTCCTCCACCATTTCCCACCACGCGAAAAACCGATCGATGAATGCGACATGGTGGGGACTGTCTATTAATCGAGGTCCTAGTGTACATGGCGAAACTCTCGATAATGTAATTCTCGGCCAGCTACCAAAACGTATCATCATTGGCTTCGTCGATAATAAAGCGTTCAACGGCTGCCTCGATAAAAACCCGTTTAATTTTAAAAATTATCAAATCAATCATCTATCGTTGTATGTGGATGGCATGCAAATACCGTCAAAGGCTCTGCAGCCCAACTTTACAAAATCGAAGCTTCACGTAGACGCGTATCATACTCTGTTCTCCGGAACGGATATTCACTTTCTCAATGCAGGTAATTCTATTTCACGGGAGGCCTACCCCGAAGGGTATTGCCTTTTCGCGTTTGATCTTACGCCCGATTTATCGGCAAACAGCAGTACTTATTGGAATTTGGTAAAACACGGCAGTCTTAGAATAGAAGTACGATTCGAAAAGGCTCTCGCATCAACGGTAAATTGTATTGTGTACGCCGAGTATGATAATGTGCTGGAGATTGACTAATCCAGACAAGTAATCGTTGACTTTTCTGGTTAGTCAGCAGAATTTGTATCCGACAAGCTAGGCCTCCGTGGCACAAAGAGCTAAACAGTATTGTCATAGAGAACAACGAGAAAGCATCATGAATATCGCAATCGATATACAGGGTTTGCGAGATAAAAACGATCGTTTTGTGCCGAAAGAAGTTGCGATCATTTGCCTACACGGTCCGTACACCGCTCATTGGCTTGTGTCTTCGCCTCACGACGATAAGTATCTATCACCTACTCTGAAGCGTCAGAATTCCTGGTTGACTAGAAATCATCATGGTTTAAAATGGCGTGAGGGCGATACAACGTCGCAACACATGGAATCAATTTTTAAAAATATTGTGGAACAATCTGACCGAATATTCACAAGGGGCTCAATAAAATCAGAGTACCTGGCACAGCTCACAGGTTGCTCCATTATAAATTTAGAGGAGGAGGAGCAGGCTCCCTCATTCCGCTATCTTCTTCGGGACGACACTCGTTGCATATACCACGCTTCGCTACATAACAATCTCACGTACAAATGTGCGCTGAATAATGCGAAACAAATCAAAGATTGGCTTTGTCATAAAGATCGCATCGCTTCCTTATGGGAATATAGAACGACCACGAGCTGGAGCTTAGACGGGCCTCGCGAGGAAAATAAAAAGAAACCTTCTGCTTCAGGCTGCTATGAACAGTCTAGAAATTCTGCAGGCCTTGCGGAACATACCAGACCACCCGATAGGCGTATACCCAGCCGATCGTATCCCGAAGGTGTGGACGTGGCCGACAGCTTTTGTCGTTAATACCGATGGCCACAAATTGCCCGGATCCCACTGGGTCGCCATGTGCGTCGATCGAACTGGAGAAGGACGATACTTTGACAGCTACGGGATCCTTCCAATCGTCCCGCAGCATCTCATCCGACTCCGAAGAAACTGCAAGCGACTGCAGAGTATAATTTAGACCCTGGAGAACGACCATCATTCGCGATCAAACCGTGGTGAGATATCGAAGTAAAACTTCAAAAACTCTTAAATCCTTTCATTTGCTGTCATTTGAGGTGTATGCTGAGAAAACGACGCGAATTAAAGCGGCGAATACAAGCACTTTCACACGACATTGCGAGTATCAAAGCAGTAATACAAGCGAGATCGCAATTTCTCTCTTTAACATGAAAATTTGACGAACTCGATATTTACGATGGATTTCGCACGAATCAACAAAGTGGGACAAACGGCCGCGTTTCTGCATGTGAAAAAGTTATCGGAACTAGAGCTCAAAAAAGACTACAGCATCAGCGACATAAGAACTGTTCAAACTAAATGGGGCACGCGTATCGTCATCGATGTGGAAATAGTACATTATGCTACTAGGGAGGAAAGTGCGTGATTTTTGCCGACTGCGAGGTTTGCTGCCCGAGCGAAGCGAGGGCAGCACGAGCACGAGGTAAAAATCCGCTCCTCCCGTGTGGCATATACTTCTTTTCACCCAACTACGATAAAATGACCAAAAAATACGAAAAACAACACCGAAGGTATGCTCAAATCGCTTCGCATAAGGGAAGTACGTTCCAACAGATCCCACACAAACCCTACTTTGTCTATCTACAAATTTTTCGTTTTATCGACTGAAAACATATGGCAATCATTATTGCTATTTTCAATGAATTAGATATTTGCAAGAATTGAAAAATATTCTAAACAGAAAAAATACGATGTAAATTGCGTTGAAATATTGTGCGATTATCGAAAAAATTTGTATTAAATCTTTCATAAATCTCGCGTAGTCAGGGTTGAATTTCTATTCGGTAGATAGCAGCGAATTACGTTTCGATGTCAACAGACAAGAAATAACGCAATCCTATGACCATATGTATAATATATATCCATATATAGTATATATATCCATATATAGTTTCAATGCAGTGTTCTTTTTCAAAAACGAAGTATTTTTCATTACTTTTTCGCAGCTACCGCGCTTCAATCACTAATTGAATTACATAGTGCATTTGATCGAACTTGGCTTTATGTATTATTAAAAAAAATAAATAAAAAAAACATATATAATAATGATTTGTTAAAATAATATTGATGTTTTTATTTCGAACAAATACGTTTGGTGGTTGAAGAGAAGACCGAATGTAGTCATTTGCGAAAAATTTACTTTTTTGCCCGGAAATTTACTTTATTGCCCGGAATTTTACTTTTTTGCCCGGAAATTTACTTTTTTGCCCGGAAATCTACTTTTCTTCCCTCTGGTCAGGAATTGATGACTTTCGACCCGCGTTTCAGGTGCGAAATACGGTCATTTTATCGCAGTCGGGTGAAAACACATTTGCGTGCTTCCCACCAGTCAGATTCGTCCAGCTGTTCGAAAAAGGCGATCAGCTATTTAAGCAGATGATAGTCGCAGCCCGTGAAAATAATCTGGCCATGGAATATCGCGGAGCGAAATTCAATAATGTGGAATTCAAGCCACCTAAAAATCACTAAGTCCTACGATGTCTGTGAAATGTGCTAAGAATCTACGTGCGCTACTGCTGCCGTTCGCATATAAGCTAAATAATCTGGGAACAAAGTCTGTGTGGGTGGGCCTTGATATTTGTCGGAGCGGTACGTTACGGCCTGTGATTAGCTTCAAGTGTTATATCTATGGTTGTTTAACTATCGACGGCACTTCTTGGCACGATTTTCAAAATAATTTCAACATAGAGGATGAAGAAGACCCTGCACATCACTCGTTACCGATATTCTGTTTTACAAAAGAGCAATTCATTATACTGTCATTATTACAAACCAGTATAAACAGAAATATCTCGTGGCTTCGTCGTGTTTGCAACGAGGTAACAAATTGCAGAGACTCTCTTGTAGATGCAATAACATCAGAAACATCCATTTTTACAACGAGCTGCATACGCCGTAATATTCGCACGAAGCGTGCGAAAATACGAGAGAGAGCTACCCAAAAACGAACATCGTCGAATAATTAATATAACGAATTACCTACCTGTACAAAAGCAACAATAATTGACAATCTATTGATGCATCATTTGGATCACATCGTTAAAACTGTTATAGCCCGTAAAAGATAAATCCTTTTCTCATTGTATAAAAGCATTACGTATAATTAAGTGAAAATGTATATAAAAATTAAATAAAGAGAAAAAAGTATGGATTATTATTATTATTTGAATAATGATAATAATCGGACTACTATGGCGAACCCTCAGAACTCTTTCCCCCTCCACCTCTCCCCACCACGACTCCCACCACGCTCGGAAAGAGGCTCCAACGCGGGGGGAAAGTGGAGGGGATAGGAGTGGGGGTCGACAGAGTGGTCCACATACTACTTTCATCCATGTACGACTCCCCATCCCTCTACGAGTGCTGAACAGTCTACAATTGCTAATCCATCCACGAGTGCTGGCCCTTTAATCACAAGTAACTTGGAAATGGCAAGTAATGCAAAAAAAAAGAAAATCATCTGCAGAAAAGCAACGACACTACAGAGCACGTAAGAAAGCTAAATGTGGAAATGTTTTAGATAATATTTCCATTGACGACTGATGAATAATGTTTTTAGAATATGTATATAATTTAATATTTGATAATTATGAATAAAAACTCAATTCATTTTTTACATATATTGAAAAATCTCTTGCAATTTTCCGCTTTTTCATCATTGCCTCTCCCTGTCATTCTTTGTCTCTCTACACGTATTACGCACTCAATACAGGAAGTTTCACTTCCTACGCGCGTGCTTACCACGCATATGGTTTTTTTTTTTAGTGTTCAGGGATTGGAACACTGAGGAAATCTCTGCCCCTCTCATGCCACGCAACTCCCGGTTACAATACCAGCAGAACAACCTTATTAACATCTAGCATCGTGAAAAGAGCCTGGGTCTCCGCAATATACGTTCGTGAATTTTAGGTCGCAGTCAAACACAGCTTGCAGTAGAATAGAATAATGTTGTTTCCTGTTGAAATATACCCTACCATTTCCTTCTGGCTTCTTAATATAGATATGAGAACCACCTATTGCTCCAATACAACCACGAATACCTGCTACATTTTCAAATCTCTCAGATATTCTCACAAGGTAATTTCCTTCTAGCCATTTAATAAACTGAAGAACAAGTGTAATGATTTAATCAATGACTCTTTCCAGTATGCAAAATACAGATGAAAATGAAATATCATAGATTTGACAGTAATCTATGTGACTCCTTGTTGCCGAGAAGCCAAAGTGTCATTAACAAAAACACAATTCAGCAGATTTATTTTCCTTTCCAAAGATATAGGTTGGAATGAATCCACTATTTTCCAAACTTTCTGCAAATATATTGATGTTAATTTCTTTAAAAACATCAGTATACAACTACTATTGCGAAATATTTGTACATAATTACCTAAAAACATAATAACAATAGGCTACTCTAATCTGAAATCTTTCCTTAACTCCTCATTGCTTTTAGCATGAACAGTTTCGAGAAAATTTTGCACACACTGTCGTTCACGTCCATCCATTAGAAAGTATAAAAGGGGGAATAAAAGATCATTTTTATAGTTATCGTCTTCTAATAGCGGGTTGAAACCATCATCGCTTGAAGAATCTGAACTGCTGCTGCTGCTATTATTGCTGCTGCTACTACTGCTGGATTTATTCATCAAAACAATTAATAGAGCCTCGTTCATCTAATCAGATCAGTAATTTAATTTTGAAAGAACATACAATTGTAAATTGCAAAAACACATTTCAGCTCTTAAAGGGGGAGGTCCGTTTTACCGGGTTTTAAAAATTGTTTTTCATGAATTTTTTGTGTCGAAACAGTAAGACCTGTTGAAAAGTCTTTTGGCGTGAATATTTATTGATATTTTTTATGCTTATACAAATTTTTATAAGACATTCCGTTGAGTCGTACTCGCTTGGCGGGCTGGACCGCAAGAGGCTGCATTTCATCGGTATCCACGATTGCGCCCATTTGACTGATCTGAAACAAAAAAATCCGAATATATTTTGGTTTGTCAGATGACCCTCTATAGCCCGTAGCTCGATCACACTGATAAAATTAAAAATGACAAAATGGCGCCACGATAACGGATTTTTTTCAATTTGGCAGTTTTTTCAGTCTTATTCAGGTTGTACATGTCGTAATTTTTTATGTACACTATTATCCGCGGTAGGGGCTGTAGGTAGATGTATTCTGAACAAGCTCGCGAAAAATTTGGGTGAATCGATTCAGTGGTTCCTGAGATATCGTGGGCACAAGGTTGAAAAAGGTAGTTTCGAGAAAAACGCGTCTAAAGTTTCGGTATGAATCGGTAGAAATAATCGTTGATTTCAGTCACTTACGCTCAATCGGCTATTCCGGCGCCATATTGGGGTCCTTCTTCCTCCAAGTGAAAATCGTACTGAACACTACTAGCCTCTCTTTCAGCATTCCGTGCTTCCTGGACCTCAAAGGACCATCTTATGTCAGCACGGTCGATGCGCTCGTTATTGCGCGTAGCTGCAAAATCATGTGCCTCGTCGCCAATACTCAGACCCACAGCATACATGATTTGCAGGATTGGGGTGAATCCCTCATTACAATGGCAGCATGCTATGTATGTAGCAATTTCAAGCGAGGAAAGACCACAATGCAGATGTTTAGGGGCCCGGTTCCAGAGCGTAGAATTGAAAGACTATTGCTGTTCTGTGTGTAGGCCCCCAGACATCTCTCCAGCAATTCTTCTCTGGCCAGGTCTTCGTAAATTGGTCAGATGACTTAAAACTTGTGCGTTGAACGGTTGATAATGTTTGAAGCTTGCCAGTTCGCCTTGAGCCTCAGCTTTTTTATATTTGCACCAGCTCGAAGGCCCTTCAGGGCAATATTGATGCTGGAGTTTGGCGTCGGTTGAACTCTGGCGGTAAAATGTAGCCCACCCCTCACGGAAAAAACACTCGATTTTTGAGTGTATATCCTCAAAATTGAGCGTTTACACTAAATTTTAGGTGTAAATATTGATTTTTGGATGTATACACTCTATTTTTGAGTGTATATCCTTAAAATCGAGTGTTTACACTAAATTTTTGGTGTAAATATTGATTTTTGAGTGTATACACTCGTTTTTTGAGTGTGTATCCTCAAAATTGGGTGTCGATTCCGATCGATTCGGATTTTTTTTAGTGTTAACTCTTAACATTCAGTGTAAATCTTCAATCGTTGAGTGTAAACACTTGCTTATTGAGTGTGAAACCTCAATGTTGAGGATCAACACCGAAGGATCAACTCCAAAAGTTGAGAATCGACTCTCAACTTCAAGTTTTTATTTGAACATTGAGAGTCAACACTCTCATATAGAGTGTCAGACCCTAAAAACACTCAGATACTAAGTGTTAATTTTTAAAGTTGGGAATCAACACAAAATGTTGAGAAGCGATCATCACTCTTATATAACTTCAATTTAGGTTTGATCCACCGGATGTTATGAAGAAATGGCTTTTAATTCACTGTGTTTATTTACAACATAATAGAAAGTTATCTCACTCTACTATCAATTGCGCACCCTGAATCAGTGAGTGCTGCTATCATATAAACCTTCTGAAATATTTTTAATTATAGTCAGTTACTTCTCACTCATTATTCTCTGAGCTTAATTCATTCATCAGTCACGTAACTCATTGTACTTTCAAACTCTTGTTTGAATTTAACTGGTTTGAAATATAGTTTCACTTATGCGACCTTTTAATTCTTACGCTCGGGAGGATCTCGCATCTCCCAGATCATTGCATGCTGATTTTTATTTATAAAAAAAACCAGGAGTCTTTAAAATAATTTTTTCAAATCACAGTGTATTATATATACTTTAAAGTAGTTCGGCTGTTTGAGCAAGTACGGTAAATGTCCATCAATTTTTGCGGTGAATAACAGTTAAAAGTCCCCTGATTACAATAAGCACATTTTGGGGGGCTCTTGCGGGGCAAAATTTTGAATTATTTCATTTTTTAATTTTGATTTTTAACACAGTACCTTATGGAAGAACTCACAATAATGTTAATTGTAAAAAAAGTAATCGGTGGTTGAGCCTCAGAAAAGTTTCCACCATAAAGGAAATTTATCGCAGATTCTGTTTATTTCAAAAAAACATGACCTTACGGTGCTTTTCAAAAAGAAAACATAAAAGAACTTTTGTTTTCGACGTGTCGGAAGCGGTTGGCAGACATTTACGTTGCACTGCTGGAACAGCTGATTGAAGCTTCGGGCAGAGTCGGTAATCGCGGGAATTTTAGATTCTCGAGAAACTTTAAAAGTGAATAACATTTATTTTTTTTTATCACGAATAAACTAAATTTTACCAATGAATTTTCATGTATAATCTTTTGAATTATCAATTTTTTAACCATAAAAAGCTGTATCCACAATTCTTCGACCAGTGTTGTTTACGTTTATTTTCACTTTTTGGTCGAGTTTTATAGATTTTTTTAAATTTATTTTTGAGATTAACTCACGCGCTTTAATTCGTCGAATAGCTTCGCTTTTTTTAACGAACTGACCATTTCTTTTTCTCGGTACCATTACTTCATAACTTTTCTTTCGCGTTATACAAATGTCGCAGCTAGGTTCTGTGTAATATGTCACCGGCACTGGCACGGGGGGCGGAGGGGTGAGAGGGGCAGCGAGCCGACTTTACCCGAACATTGAACAATCATGGCGGACTCAATCACTTAACTAGTCAAGTTAAAGTATAAACTTTATCTTTGACGATATTTTTAAAGCATTTCATGACATTTATGTGATAAAAATATTATCAATGTAAGTGTTCATTAATTTTATTAATAATTTAGACGTAAATTTAATCGATATAAATGAGTTTCCAACTTGACTACAGTCATACGACGGCTGAACTACTTTAAAACTGTGGGAAACAAAAAAAAATATAAAACTATGTTAAACAAGAAACTATAAAACTATGTTAAATAAAAAAATATATAAATTGCGTCCAATAAATACTTCATTTCTAAAATTTAGGAGATTTAAGTTTGTTTTACGTTGACAGTTAATTCTCAACTTGACTCTCAAAATGAGAGTTAACCCTATAAACTTGGGAGTTAACTCTCAACTTGAGGGTTAACCCTCGAGTTGAGGCTTGACCCACACAAGTTGAGGGTTGACCCACAAGTTGACGATTAACCCTGCATTCCAGTGTTTACGCTCAATTTCAGTGTTAACTTTCAAGTTTGGAGTACGAAATGATCATCAAATTGAGTGTCCATTTGGGTGTCGTTTTGAGTGTTTATTTAGGTGTTTTTTTGAGAGTTTTTTCCGTAAGGGACACGGCCTTGCGAAATTTGCGAAATTATTAATAATATTTTAAGGGAATATTCTCAAGACTATAAGCTAAATGAAAATGCAGAAAACCGAAAATCTATTTTCCCCTCTTAAGAAATGCACACCATTAACATTAATACGTTGCTCTATGGATTCATTCATATTGCAATTATTGATGTAGTATATATCACGTTTACGTTATTTAAACATAGTACATAGAACTTTAAATATATAATCAACCTTACTTTCACATTTTTATTTTCTCACCGCATAGCTTGGGATATAATTTGTTGACAATGCTCTTTTCACATTCAAACCTCACTGTTTCGTGCGCATCAACTCTCGCGCAATGTGTGATGTTCCGTTTATTCGTTTACCAGAGTCGACACGAGTCGACACAAAAGTCATGTAAATGGAAAGCACCCATCATCGCGGATGCTCATCGGCGGACCCTTCACGGCGGCACGTTGGCAGAAGTACGGCGGACGTACTAGGTCATCAGTGGACAGGCTCCAGTAAGGTTATATTTTGCGCTGTGTTACCTGTGTTCAACAGCGAGATCTCAGGGCCAGAGATGTCCAAATTTGCAACTGGTCGATACACGTTACTAGCTACATATGTAACGAGTAACGAAAATTTTCTAGTTACTTCGATCCAAATGTAACGACATGCCTCTCGTGGTCGCTACTTTTTGTAGCGAGTAACGAAATTTTTTTTGCTACCCGTTACTTTTGTATCGAGTATCGAAATTTTTTTCGCTACCCGCTACTTTTGTATCGAGTAGCGAAATTTTTTTCGCTACCCGCTACTTTTGTATCGAGTATCGAAATTTTTTTCGCTACCCGCTACTTTTGTATCGAGTAGCGAAATTTTTTTCGCTACCCGCTACTTTTGTATCGAGTATCGAAAATTTTTTCGCTACCCGTTACTTTTGTATCGAGTAGCGAAATTTTTTTCGCTACCCGCTACTTTTGTATCGAGTAGCGAAATTTTTTTCGCTACCCGCTACTTTTGTATCGAGTATCGAAAATTTTTTCGCTACCCGTTACTTGTGTATCGAGTAGCGAAATTTTTTTCGCTACCCGCTACTTTGGTATCGAGTATCGAAAATTTTTTCGCTACCCGCTACAAAAGTAACGAGTAGCGAAGTATCGAACCAAATTTCGTTACACTTTTTTTTTTTTTTTTTTTTTTGCTGGAATCTAGTCCCTTGAACGTACAGCGATTACAATTGCCCAATATTTGGAACATTCAAAAATTTTTAGAATGATTCTCAATTTTTGGGAGTTAATTTTTTTTTAGTTCCTTAATATTAGGAACGTTCAAAATATTTTTACAACGATTATCAATATTTTGGGAGTTCATCATATCTTTAAATTTTTTTTTTGTAAGTAGTTTTTTAAGCGTACCGCGATTACACTTACCCATTATTTTAAACATTCAAAAAATTTTTAGAATGATTCTCATTTTTTTTGAGTTCATCATTTTTTTTTAATTTTAGTTCCTTAATATTAGGAACATTCAAAATATTTTTACAACGATTATCAATATTTTGGGAGTTCGCCATATCTTTAAATTTTTTTTTTTTTAAGTAGTTCCTTAAGCGTACCGCGATTACACGTACCCATTATTTTGAACATTCAAAATATTTTTAGAAGGATTCTCAATATTCTGGGAGTTGAACATATCTTTAAATTAATTTTTTTTTACCGTCGCATTCGTGTACAAAAGTGGATAATCGTCGGCATGCACCCTGTATTTGCGTTCTCAAATAGGTTTTTTTGGGTTTATTTGAGTTTGTTGAGTTAGGTTAAGGCAAATTCTGTTTTTTTTTAAATTTGTTAACGGTTCAAGTCGGGCAATAGATGAGAAAATAAAAATACTTTAAGCATACTTTTCACTAAATTTGTTTTATTTAAATTCAATATGGCCCATTAAAATAACGGGCTCGCCCACGGCCTCCTCGCTGTCTGTACCACCTGGCCCGACTCCGCCCTGCCGCCACTCTCCCACGCCCTGCAAGTGACAAAAAAACACAATGATGTATCAAATTTTATTTGAATTCAATTTATAGGGATTGCGATATCAATAAATGTACTGAAAATGCATTTCGCGTACAAAATTGATGAAAATTATCGAAAACTTGTTCATTCATCTGAGTTTTATTCAATTGTTTTTATACTCGGCAAGAATTTCGAGTTCCACGAAGCCAAATTTTTTATATGAAATCAAAGGTATCGCATTAAAAAAAAAAATTTCTACATTTTTTTTCGCTGAAAATAACCTTTTTGATGCCATAAAAAATATAACATATATTTATTGCATTAAATAGTTCATAGAAAAACATAACTATTTTATGTTAAAATTCTTTTTCCTGACTTCAAACTTCTATGATATACGGGTTTGAAAAAAAACCATTTCCGAAATAACTAAATTAACAAATCTGCAAAAATTCACAAAGAGCAATTTTGAAGTTGTACTACTATATAGCCAATTATGGAACAGATCCGAGTGGATAAACAAAAGTGGTTGAATTGACGGAGAATGCCTCATAGCGGGAACTTTGAGCACCGTGTGCAATTCCGAGGAAGCGATTTGCAAATATCGATTTTAATTTTTTGTAGTTTTTTTACGCACCCACATTCACGTTTTTTTTAAGACCAGCTTGATTGTAGCGTATTATTGTATAGTCATAAGCAATACATACATTTGTAAAGTTTCAAATTGATACAACCACTAAAAGTGGGTGAAATTTGATTTCTTACATTTTCCTTCCACACACACACACACACACACACACACACACACACACACACACACACACACACACACACACACACACACACACACACGCACGCACGCACGCACACACACACACACACACACGCGCGCGCACACACACACACACACACACACACACGCACGCACGCACATGAACCTAATATAAGCATGTGAAAACTGCAATACTGACGCGAAAAAAAATTGTACGAAACATTATAAACAACGAGAATGCAGGTTTCAATATCTTCTTTAAGTTTATCATGGAAAAACAAAACAAATTTTTTTTTCACAAGTATTAGGATTAGTTTTCGAGACCTAAAAAATAACGGAAAAACGGCGACGTTTAAGGATCTATCGGACGTACCTTCCCAACCAAAAGTGACTTTCGTCGACAATATTGCATACTTCATGATAAGATAAAAATAAGGAAAAATTCAACCACAATAAAGACGATAGGAAAATTACTTTTTAATAATAATAATGCCAAAAAGTTATCAAAAAATTGTTTAAACAAAGCATTGTTAAACAAATTTTCAGGGAATGTTTTTTTTTTGTTATTTGCAATGAATTCGTTGATTTTTCTGACTACACATGAACTTTTTAAAAATTTTATCATTTTGAAATTTCGGTTTTCGAAAATTTCTAAAGGTTGTATTTACGAAACTATTCGCTCAATGCTCTGGAAACTTTTCAATTGTAATATACAAATTTTTTACGAAAGCATGTCCAAAATTAACGATTTTTCCTTCATTTTTCGAAATTAAAAAATTTTCAAAAACCGAAGTTTCAAAATGGTAAAAAAATTTTTGAAAAATTCACGTGTAGTCAAAAAAATCAACGAATTCATTTCAAGTGTAAAAAAAAACTGTCCCTAAAAATTTGTTAAACAAAGTTTTGCTTAAACAATTTATTGATAACTTTTTGGCATTATCATTATTCAAAATTAATCGTCTTATCGTTTTTATTGTGGTAGCATTTTTTCCGATTTTCATCGTATCATAAAGTATGCAATATTGTCGACAAAAGTCACTTTTGGTTGGGAAGGTATACGTGCGATACATTCTCAAAAGTGTATACTGGGACAAAAATAACCGTACAGATTTTTTTAAAAAAGCCAAATGAAGTTACATTTGTCGTCTTTAAAACGTCGCTGGGAATATTAAATTATTCTTATTTTCGACACCGCTATATAACTTTTAGTGTGGCAAGAAATTTCGGTATGATATGTATGAAGAATACTTACTTCTTTCTTGGTCCCTTTGTCGTTTCGAACTGTCTCCTTAGGTCAGCACAGAAGCAATATTGACTCTCTCAATGCTAAACGAACGTGTTGGTCTAATTTCCCACACCATATTTTCACAGTATACATTATGATATCTATCTTGAGGTAACATAGGATGAACGGGAGGGGGAAATACAAGGAACGCGCGTGAGGATGTGCGGTGTAGAGGAAGGATGAATTACGCACCGTTGACGGGCTAAGCGATGCTGGGTTCAATGGAAACAAAAATTTCGGTTTTCGAAAATTTTTTAATTTTGAAAAATGAAGGAAAAATCGTGAATTTTGGACATGTTTTCGTAAAAACGTTGTATATCACAATTGAAAAGTTTTCAGGGCATTGAACGAATGGTTTGGTAAATACAACCTTTACAAATTTTCGAAAACCAAAATTTCAAAATGATAAAATTTTTAAAAAATTCATGTGTAGTCAGAAAAATCAACGAATTCATTTCACATGACAAAAATAATTCCCTCAAAATTTGTTAGACAATGTTTTGTTTCAACAATTTATTGATAACTTTTGGGCATTATTATTATTAAAAAGTGATCTTCTTATCGTCTTTCTTGTGGTTGATTTTTTTCCGATTTTTATCTCATCATGAAGTATGCAATATTGTCGACGAAAGTCACTTTTGGTTGGGAAGGTGCGTCCAATACATCCTTAAGCTTTCAGACACAACCAATTATTTTTTCAATTTCAGTTTTTATCTTGAAAATCCGAGAAATATTATTTGTTGTATGTGTTCATGTCAAAAGTACAGGTGTTTTGTTTGCTATATTAATATAATATATATTACAGATACCGCAAGTACATAAGTGTACCTATAGTTGAAAACGTTTTTTTAAATTTCTTTTTTGATGAATTTTCCATATCTTAGAAGAAGGATTCCCAATTCAGAGTATCCCTACACAGACACACATACACATGTATATATACTATTGTTTTCTTTTACTTCCTCATAGAGGAAGCTTTGGGACGGTGAAACATATGTGTGTGTGTGTATGTGTGTGTGTGTGTTTCTGTGTTTATATCGATAGAGTATACGTATTTACTATAAGTAGCGATCGCGCGTAAAAATCGTACATCACATTATCCTGTGATCGTTATCTGGTTACGAGCTTTAGCATGTGGTACTCGTTCAGGCTCAGTTTCATTCTTGGATTCGTTCCTCTACGGTGTACTATTGTTGAAAAGTTTTGCTCATAGCAAAAGTAAAATAAAAGTGTGAGACTAGCGAAATTTTTTTTTCATATTACGGAAGCCACGACACATTTAGTGTCGTGAAACAAAGGTGTTTAAGTGGCAAAAAAGCAGAATTAATATCTCCAAGGTATGTATATTTTAACTTTAACATGTGTTCAACGGAAGGACATAATAGTCTAAGAGCCAGTGAAATTTTCTTTGCAGAAGTGTACGGTGCAAAGTTTTTCTTTTTTCAACGTGATGTAACTTAACTCTCCGTCTGTATTACGAAATTTTGGTACACCGTTTGTACTATGGATACGAAAAGTTCTGCTAGTATTTTTTCTAAGAAAAAAACGTCAAAAAAATCTGGAAAAATTCTGAAATACTTATATAATATCCTTTTTTATGGTCCAATTATTTATTTAGCCATTTATAGTAAAAAAAATTTGGTCCTCCCTTTCCTTATTCCGGAGATATTCGATTCGAAAATGTAGCTTGTGCTCTAAAAGACCCATAGTACAGACAGAGGGTTAATACCGTGTAACCGTAAACCATCGGTCTCATAGCATGAGGCCGCGTTTGTTGGCGTCAACATAATTAACGAGTCATTAATAAATCAATCGAAATCGAAACATTTCACGTTGGCCAATTTTCACGACATATAAACGTGCCAAAAAACTATTAATTTCGTAAATTGTTCGCGGGACTCGATTTTTTGTTTAATTTAAACAGAGAAAAATTACAAATCAAATTGACCTCATATAAGACGATTTCGACGAGTCCATATTCTTGTAAGATATACGCGATTATACGCGTGAGCATACATGCATATACGCCACTCATTCGTGAGCACGTGAGCGCACACACACATACGTCGCGCGTCCGTGAGCGCACACGCACATTGCCGCGCCGCACCGAGGATGAAACGTACTTGAGCGAGCAAGAAGTCAGATAAAGATCGAGAGAGAGAGAGAGAGAGAGAGAGAGAAGCGTTTGTCAAATACATTTCATTTTTTAAAATATATTATTAGATATTCATTGAAATAATATGAAATCGGTAATTGGTTTAAGAGAAAATAATTGAATGTTGGAATGTGAAGGAGGTAATTTCGAGTTTATTTCAGGGAACATTTTTCTTTATTCGATTTATAATTTTTATTTCATTGAAAGAATAATACTTACAAATTACTTATATTCTCTTTCATTTTTAATGTATAGCTTCAATTAATTGCAAAATGTATTGAAAAGTAATAATTTTTTTAACACATTGAAACATTTTACGTGTATTATATATATGTATATATATTATACATTTATGAATGTTATATACATATATATAAATTATTACTTTTCAATACATTTTTTAATTAATTTAAGCTAAGCAATAAAATGGAAAGACAAAAAAGTTATTTGTAAATCGTAATCTTTAAATAAAATAAAAATTTCAACTGCGAACAATAAAAAAACGTTCCCTGCAACTCAAAATTACCTCCTTCACATCCTAACATTTAATTCTTCTCTGAATGAAATCTATTTGAGAAACTCTTTCTCTCTCTCTCTCTCTCTCTCTCTCTCTCCCTCTCTCTCTCTCTCTACCTTTATTTCTCTTTCTCTCACTCGCTGGAGCACGTCTAATCGTCGGTGCGGCGCGGCAATGTGTGTGTGCACTCACGGACGTGCAAAATATCGGACTTCAGCATCGGCCTTGCAAGGATAAGGACTCGTCGAAATCGTCTTATATTAGGTCAATTCGATTTGTAATTTTTTTATCTTCAAATTAAACAAAAAATAAAGTCCCGCAAAGAGTTTACGAAATTGACAGTTTTTTTTGCACGTTTAAAGCGTTTGGTCATATACTAGACTCGTAAAAAACGTCTTACATTCTCATAGCATTTTTCATGGCACATTTTTTTATGACAACCTGCAAACATTGGCCACTGCGAAATGTGATTAAATAGATTAAATAAAGTGATTAAATGGCATAGGTTTTAAAAAATATATAAATATTTTTTTATATTCAAAATTTAAAAAAATAGGAGACAAATGACTGAAATAAAACCCTACTCCTAATTGTACACTCCTGATTCTACATAATATGTAGAATTAGAGGTACTTTAACATATACATTTTAAAAAAAAAAATGATCGTATTGTTATAATTTTCGCAAATTTCATGGTATCCGTGTTTTTATAGACGCCATGGACGATCAAGAACCAGATATCGTATTATCGATATTCTTTCGAATTAATGATCAAGAACCTTATGAAGTCAAAGGGCTTGATACGGAGACGTACCATAAATTGAAAAGTATGTACTATTAACTATAAACTACGCTATATCCAATACTATTCTTTCGTATTATTTGTACAAGTTTCTAATGTCGTTTGTCACAGCTTGTGATCATGCTGCGTACAATTGGATTAAAACCCTCATTCTATCCAAGGAGATGACAAATGATGATGGCAATACTCAAACGTTCTTTCGTTCAATAGACGGTGTGCAATTGTAAGCTACAAATTATATTTTTGGCCTCAAGACGCTGCTGCATCTGTTGATACCGTTTTAAACAATCGTGTTTCTGTTTCAAGTTCGCAAATTGAAATTCGGAATACGGAAGACAGTGTTATTGAGGATCGAGATGACATAGCACTGATTATAGAGGAATGCAAAAAACATGCATTTTCCGATGGAAAATACTTCGAGATTGACGTGGAAAAATCTTCGTTTCGTGGGACGCTCGTTGGTATCTGCAAATTGTGCATAACCCATAAGACGATAAAAGGTTCCTTTAAATCACCGTCGAATTTTGCAACGCACATTAAGGTACATTTTAGGACATTTTTTTTCATTGGGAACGTGACCTGTTTATATATGTTTATTTATTTACAGCGGATACATGCAGATCATTACCAGGCATTCCTGGATTATAGGAAGACTTTATCCGAACAGCAAGACGATCGAGTTCGAGAATGTCACAGGGTAACTTGTGAATTTTCACAATGAAGTTTCGAAATGAATGTAACGAATTACATTCTTGAGAGTATGGCACCATTCAGCACTGTTGAGATGCCTAGTTTCCGGAACATGTTCGACGGTGAGTTCAATCAGTAATTATAATTAATTCTAATTTTATAAAACTCCGTGGGGATACGACACTTCTAAGACCTTGCCACAAATAGAATAAATAGTTTCGGAATTATAAATATTTTAATAACATGATATACACTTATAAATTTTATATCAGTGAAGATGATGATTTTTCGACACCTTCGACACTGATTAATTCTTTCTAATTTGTTAACCTATAATCTTATAAATCTCTGTAATCGCTGTAATTTCTCCAAATTTCAAGATACCACACCATATTGTTTTATATAATCAGAATATCGCGAAAGGAAAGCTGTAATTAAATTTGAAGAACACCGATTGATAGTGGTTGGGATACTGTAAAATTCTGAATTAAAGAAAAAAAATCGAATTACTCATAAAATGAGCCGGATACCCATTTATGGGTATCCGGCTCATTTTTTTACACGAAGCAATAATTATATGTAAAAAAATTAATAACTAAGACACTTTGAGGAGAAAAAGGAATACTTCCGTTATGAGGAAACCAAAGAGATATTTAGACGGCTGAAATATTTGAAATTCAGGTATCATGAGAGTTTCAGTCTTACGAAAAAAAAAAGCTTGATGAATAAACAAGAAAGAATTAGCTCGTGTCGAAATAGTCGAAATGTACAATGTTACACGTTTTTTGGTATTTACAAAGTACAATAAAAGATTCATACGCGTTATTGCGTATGTACAAACATAATTCCTTAAGGAACTACGGATTTAAAAAAAAAATTAAGTTATGATGAACTCCCAAAATATTGAGAATCGTTATACAAATATTGTGAATGTTCGAAATAATGGATAAGTGTAATCGCGGTACGCTTAGAAAAAAAACAAAAAAAAAGAGATATGGTGAACTTCCAAAATATTGAGAATCGTTGTAAAATATTTTAAATATTCCTAATGTTAAAGTACTAAAAAAAAAAAAAAAAATATGATGAACTCCCAAAATATTGAGAATCGTTCTAAAAATATTTTGAATGTTCCTAATGTTAAGGAACTACTAAAACGATAAAAAAAACAAGAACAAAAAAAAAATTAAAGACATGATAAACACCCAAAATATTGAGAATCGTTCTAAAAATATTTTAAATGATCAAAATAATGGGTAAGTGTAATCGCGGTACGCTTAAAAAACTACTTGAAAAAAAAAATTTAAAGATATGATGAACTTCCAAAATATTGATAATCGTTGTAAAAATATTTTGAACGTTCCTAATATTAAGAAACTAAAAAAAAAAAAAGAAACGATAAGCTCCCAAAAATTCTAAAATTGAGAATCATTTAAAAAATTTTTGAATGTTTCAAATATAGGGTAATTATAATCGCTGTACGTTTAAGGGACTAGATTCCAGACAAAAAAAAAAAGAAAAAAAAAAAGATGAACTCCCAAAAAATGGTAAGCGATGGTGAGTATGCAATTCTAAAAATGTTTTGCATGTTCCAAATATTGAGTAATTGTAATCGCTGTACGTTTAAGGAACTAGATTCCAGAAAAAAAAAAAAAAAAAAAAAAAAAGAAAAAAAAATGTAACGAAATTCGGTTCGATACTTCGTTACTCGTTACTTTTGTAGCGGGTAGCGAAAAAAATTTCGATACTCGATACAAAAGTAGCGGGTAGCGAAAAAATTTTCGCTACTCGATACAAAAGTAACGGGTAGCGAAAAAATTTTCGATACTCGATACAAAAGTAGCGGGTAGCGAAAAAAATTTCGCTACTCGATACAAAAGTAGCGGGTAGCGAAAAAATTTTCGATACTCGATACAAAAGTAGCGGGTAGCGAAAAAAATTTCGATACTCGATACAAAAGTAGCGGGTAACGAAAAAATTTTCGATACTCGCTACAAAAGTAGCGGGTAGCGAAAAAAATTTCGATACTCGCTACAAAAGTAGCGGGTAGCGAAAAAAATTTCGTTACTCGCTACAAAAAGTAGCGACCACGAGAGGCATGTCGTTACATTTGGATCGAAGTAACTAAAAAGTTTTCGTTACCCGTTACAATTGTATCGTGTAGCTTCGTCGTAGCTAGTTTCGAAAGTAGCTAGTTGTGCCCATCTCTGCTCAGGGCACATCAGCTTATGCGTCAGTTACCTCCGGCTCGCCTCACTCCTTCTCGGCCATTCCTTAACACCGGAGTCGATTACGCTGACCCAGTTTCAATCAGGGGATGGCAGGGACGAGGCTCGAAAACGCACAAGGAGTGGCATGCCATCTTTGTGCGTTTCTTCGTTACATCAGCGGTGCATCTCGAGATGGTGGAAGACTATTCCACGGACGAGTTCTTCTCAGCCTACCGTTGCTTCTCTGGGTGACGAGGCATCTGCCGAACTCTCTTCAGCGACTGTGGGACCAACTTCGATAAGGCAGATGTCAACTTGCGACGGTTATTCAAAGCGAGCTCACGGGAATTCGGAGAGCTTGCTCTACCATTACGCTCGCTCGACCTGTGGTCAAATTGGCCATCTTGCCAGTCGACACCTCACTGTTGGAAGCAGCTCTTAACGGATCAACGGCAACGACAGACTCATCCACGGAACAGAATTGTTCCTAGACGAAGTGACACAGCAGGCGGAATGTTTAAAAAAGCGACATTACTCAATTCGAATTCTCGCGCTCAGACCAAACGGCGGCAGCACCTCTTGGGTAGCTCTCGTCGCACCAGAGGCGACGCTCTCTCAATGGTTTTTCGGAAAACTCTTGGAGAAGACAGCGGGTTAACAGGTCCGTTATTCATTGTTCACACCGACACTGATCAATTAAGACGTGACGAAATCCTCAAAAATCTGTCGGACGGCTCAGTAATCATTGATCCCTTTTTCTTAAGTAATTCATTCACGGCTAATTCTCGGGTACCGTATCTCATAGAAACTATCTCGGGCGGACTCTCAAGGCATTTCTTTCGATTTATTCAGGGGTTCTCGCTGGCCGACCTTGCACTTACCGATACCGGGCAACACGTGGTCAGCCATTTTCGGAAAACGGCTTTTTGACGGCCTTTCTCAACGCAACCATGTACAGTTAGCGCTCTCAATAGGGTCAGTCTCGGGACTGTAGGGGAAGATAATCCGGTTCGGTGCGTTACCCCCCTCCATGCGCCGCTTACAATTCATTTCGACAGCTCTCACGTGAAAGCGGCAAGTTTGGAATTCAACGAGCGTCATGACAGGTCTAGAGTGGGTGAAACGTTCGAGGACGGATTAGGGGAATCAGCCCTGCTTGGAGCGGCCCTACTGAGAGCACCGACTGTATTAATTTCGGTATCTCAATAGAATTCCATAGTGATTTTATTCAGAGTGTCTCAAGTTTATAATTTTTCTTGTGTTCCTCCCCTGTTCCCTGCCATAACCAGATATCTTGCCGGTTAATATTTTAAAATGAATGTTACTCAAAGTACACGGATTCGTGCAAATAGCCACTTCGTAAAAAATAACAATGCTAGATGTACTTGAGGATGCGTGAGTTGACTGATTAGAATTTATTTGAAAACTTTTTGTCAGGATTGTTACATCCCCACCGGCATATTTTTTCGAACAGAGTCTCCCTCTTTATTACACTCTTTCAAATACCGACCTGAAATTAACGACAGTAGAATATACGGTAGCCGATAAAATAGATCTCATCGAATAATCATTTCTTGTACAATTATTATATACAATCAAAATCTGTAATCGATCAATCTCGGGAAGACGGGAAGACCCACGAGCATATATTTATATTCAAAACTAGACGAGAACAGAATCTCAAGACCACCCAATATCTAAACTAAATAATCCAACTCAGCTGATACATTTGGTCCCCAAATGCACCAAAACTTATATCTTCGTAAACATTTGATCAGCACACGGCCCTTTCCCGAGGAAAGCGGACACATCCTGTCATAAAATTATATCTTCAACATACAAGCGAAAAACCCCGCATTTCTCGAGATTATTTGCTTTCCCACGTGCACGCGTCTCTCGCCAGAAGAAAACGGCGACACTCATATTATAATCGAATATTCTTTATCTTGCAACTGAAAAAACGTTTCCCTCTTCCGAAGAAAACGCCGGCATGTTTATCTCTAAGAAAATATATGTAAAACAGACACAGGAAACTCGCAACGATCACTAAACTTTTTAAGGATAAAAAAAACCGCCCTTAAGTACGCCCACGCGGCATCAGCTTGACTCCTCCCTTGCTCCACTTGGACCAACGAGAACAAATCTCTCCTACCAAACCCAAATTTTCCATCTCCCTAAACTCCATTCACCAAGGTTATAAAAAACCGAACTCTTAAAAAAATAGACACTTAATTGTTACCATTCGACTCCAAGTCACGTTCACTTACTTACTTAATTTTTACCCATCGACTTACACTTAATTGTTACCATTCGACTCCAAGTCACACAGCACTCACTTACAAAAATTCTATCACTTGACTTCGATTCATCTTTAGACGATTTCATTACGCTCAGTCTCGGTCGAGGATAAAACTCGCCATTTCCGACGAACAGTCTAAATTCAAAATCCAGAATAAAACACGGAACTCATAAGTTCGTTCGAATCGCGCTCAATTTAATTAAACTTCGTGCGCGCGATTCCAGTGTCTGTTATCCGAAAATATCAAGTGTATCAAACATTCTGTACTCATATTCAAAATATCTTGGTCTTACCAACCAAGATCATCGACAGTTATAAATTGAATAAAAACGTTCATCTGTTTAATCAACAAATCTTCGCAATCGTCTACATCTTTGTTCCGGCAAATCAGCCACGCGTAGTGGTCGCTGATATACCCAAAAACATTTATATACTACTGGTTCCGGTATCGAGTAGGGAAAAAGCAGAAACCGCTCATATCAGACTCGTCGAACTCGCGTATCGCGGGTTACAAGAGTTTCTGCTCTACCGACGCTCTCGGGACGTAACAGGATGCACAAAATGATGCAGTTAAATGTACTTATCTCAAGTTTGATTCACATCATTTATGGTGTTTTTTTGGGGTTTTTCTCACTCTAGTTCTCTCTTATCCAGGAGTGGGATCCTGACCGGACGATACTATAGATTCATAGCAAGAATTTTATTTTTTTACAATGAAAAATACATGTTTTATACATGAATACAACGGTATACAGCAACCGTACCGTGCAGTCAGGATTCTATCCCAGGATCGAAATTAAATACTGAATTCTAGTTTTCAAGGAAGTATGCTGAACATACAGTGAGGGACAAAAGTATTCGTACAGTGGATAAACTAAAATAAAATAAGGAATAATTTTTTAAATTTATTTATTTATTCAAACTTTTGCTGTTTTATTTCATGCTTGTACACTAACGTGAACACACATATAGAATCAGACTTGTTACCTTGTATTGTGTAGCTAATATTAAGACAAATCACGGTTATGGCAAGGAAAAAGTACTCGTACACCATAAGTTTACGATGCAATATTGTAAAAAAACATGTTTGAACAGGAGTATTCGACGTGAGCGATTGTTTGTAAAGGCTTTTTCAATCAAAAAAAAAAAAAAAAAGTTCAGTATCAAATGTACTGTCAGTCGCACGATTCGTTTTGAGGTTGAGACTTAGAAGTATGGGTAGAAAAGGTGGCTAAACAAGTTTAACTGAAAGACAATTAGTACTAAATTTATATAAGCAAAACAAGTATTATACAGACATTTCAAAGGTCATGCAGAGAAGTCGATCAATAGTGCAAAGTATAATAAAAAAAAATTTTAATACAGACATATTGCAAAATTCACATAGAAGTGGTTGACCACAGAAACTGTCTTGACGAGATGAATGAAAGATTGTGGGACAAGTAGAAGGAAACCCAGCAATAAGTGCATAAAAAATTGCATCACAGATCGAAGAATATGATAAAATAAAAGTACACCCTAAAACAATTCAGTCATTCGGCAAGCAGGGTACAATAGTAGAATCCCCAGGAAGAAACATTAGTTCAGCAAGACGAATAAAAAAAAAAGACTAGAATTCGCTTGTGAATAACAATACAGACTCCTAGAATAATGTAATAGCGTTTTCCACTGGGGAACTCAGTGCAGATTTTTACATGCGAGTGAGTGAGACAGAGATGCACTAAGTACATATGTGTCTCACTTACTCTCATCCGAAAAACTTGAGTCGGTGCGCACTCGGTGCACCAGTGGAAAGCGCTATAATATTCTCGGATGAATCAAAATTCAATATTTTTGAATCTGATGGTTGCTTGAGAGTATGGGGAAAACCCAACGCCGAATTGGATTCGAAGCATATGAAGCCTACTGTGAAACATGGAGGCGGGAACAAGATGGTTTGGGGGTGTATAGCAGCATCCAAAGTTGGGGAATTAGTCATCATTGACAAAATTATGAATAGGCATTTATACCTCTTAATCTTCAAAGAAAATTTGAAAAAAGTACCAATAAATTGGGAATGCAAAAGGTATATCATTTTCAATAAGACCAAGATCCCAAGCACATGGCTTCTATAGTGCATGCATGGCTTCTATATAATTTTCCTCATATTTGCCAAGTCCTCCACAATCAGCAAACTTGAATCCAATGGAGCAGAAGTCTGGGCTGAACTCAAGAAGCGTGTAAGAAAGCATCACATTACATTGAGGGGTCATCTGATGCAGATTTTAAAGGAAGATTGCACATTATCTCACCAGAATTGATCAAGAATTTAGTTCATTCTATGCCATGAAGACTGCAAGACGTTATCAAGATAAAAGGCCTTCCCACAAAATATTAGTAACAAGTTGTTCGTAAGGTTTGCTGGAATACAAATACTTTTGTCCCAGTCATAATAACGTTCGGTTATATCTATGTATTACCAAGTGAGAGATTAAGACATTTTGAGTGTATATGATTATGTTAGAATGTAAGTAAGATATAAAAGATCACCCGTTTGAATAAATTAATGTGAAAAACTATTCCTTATTTTATTTTAATTTATCCACTGTACGAATACTTTTGTCCCTCACTGTATGATGCCTGTATAACCTTTGTGATGTCTAAGTACATATATAATACTGACAATCAATAATGAACTAAAATTGTAATTCCTCGCCCATCCATGAGCTCACCGTTAAGCCGCATGGATTAATATTCATAACAGGAATTCGATTTATGCGAAACGTCGTTAATACTCACGTAAAAATAACGAATATGTTGTATATATGAAGATTTTTGCAGGAAGCACACCTTAAGATGTTGTACCTGCGTGAATCAGCCCCAAGGTGCCATTTCGGCTGCATTCGTCTTGGGCGCTTTACACGCTTTCAGCGCTTTCAACCATGGTGGATTGGAAGGATTACTCAAAACTCTCAAACTCCGCCCACTTTTCTAGTAAAAACACGATAGAAGCGTCAGGGAATCACGCCTTTCGCCATCTATCGTTTGTCACTATGACTACGTTTCCACCGTATGGTCAGAGTCGGGTTGGGTCCATATTTGGGCCAATATAAATGATATTTCACGAGAAATTATTTCCTTCCTCTCTAATCTCATTTCTCATTGGCTTAAATTTCAACCCAACCCAACTCTGACCCTACGGTGGAAACGTAATCGCGGTGCACCAGTGGAAAACGCTATAACAAACGCTAAATTTTAATTTCGATTTTTAAGGGAAATGGCTCAACGAACAAACGTTTTAATGAATCGCACAATCATCAGCTACAAACGACGAACAAACGTTTAGAATAAGAAAAAATTTGAAAAGTCAAAATCGTTTCAGAAATAAAAGTTTTGCGATCAATTTTCCACCGTCATATGACCCTCCTGTCTTGGAATCTACCCATAAAGTTATTTTTAGCTGTTTTTTAGCGAAACAAAGATCGAACAATCATTCAAATTTGTTTATTCGGTACGAACAAACGATCTGAAGAACGTTAATGCGATTAAAATTTTAAAAGTTCCGGCCAAGCTAACGCCAAATTTTAATTTCGATTTTTAAGAGGAACAGCCGCTTCACGAACAAACGTTTTAATGAATCGAACAATCACCTACAAATGACGAACAAACGTTTAGAACAAGAGAAAATTCAAAAAGTCAAAATCGCTTCACAAATAGAAATTTTAGGTTCAATTATTTTTAAGGGAAATGGCTTGATGAAGAAACGTTTTAATTAGACAAACTAACGTTTAGAACAAAAAAAATTTGAAAAGTCGAAATCGCCCGGCCAGTTTGACGTAGCTCCCAAAAAAAAGTGTTGCGGTTGCGTGAGAAAAGCTATTGTTTACACGCACGGGCGGCACGGGTATGATTTCTGGAAGCTGGAAGCTGGAAGGCGATCTTGGCTATAGGGCTATAGCAACGAAGATACTCTATCTTCGTTGGCTATAGGTGGAGGTGGATTTTTTTTAAGATAAGATTCGCGTGTGCGATCTCGACGATCCGCGGCGGGGGGTGGGGAGAATAAAAATGGTTACAAGCGCATAGTTTGATCATTTTTGTAAACATGGCCGTCGTATTGCACTGTCGGTATTCGTGTTTTTTTTACTATAAACAACCCTCAGTCGGATTATTTCTACAATCAAATTAATTTAATTGCGTACTTTGTGTTTGATCCGGATCGTACGTAATTCCAGATTCGTCGAGTATCATTGGGTCCGAGAACTTTGTTGCATTAAATTCGAGTTTGTTCGTTGAGCAATCTAAATATTATTTCGAGCGTAGAAAAAACATTTTTCTTGTGGATAATATATCGATAACACCTGTATCAAACATAACCCTCAAAGGTTTCTATGCATCGTTCAACAGTTGATTCGACTCGTTTAATAAAACGACTTTTTAAAATATAAAGAAAATTGGCAGTTTCAATAAGTTCTTTTTACTCGTAGGTTGCTGGGCACGACGATGGTTCTACTGTTTGATCCTGGAGACAAGTTACGTATTTCATTCTCAGCATACGTCAATTTCATATGGCGATAATAAAAATTGAGCAAGCTGATGAAAGTTACGGGGCACTATAGGAGCGGGCTTTAAAATTATAAAAATTCGCTGAATTTTTTGTTTTCTGCATCTCGACTACGCTGCCTCGTGACCGATTACATGACTGGAAGATGATGCGGAGTCGAGGATTATTGCAAATCGTAAAGTAAAAATTTGCTTGCGCGATGTTTGCTTCCTTGATACACGCGTAACTGAATCTTGGAAGAAAAACTTGTCACTGAGATTGATAAGCGACGGACATATAGCTTACGCTATTTTAAAAATTGAACCTGAGATTACAGGTTGATGCGGCAAGGCTGTGAGATGCGGAAATATAAATCGATGAAAGACTACTATTTGTGAAGTTTCAGCTAACGGTTTGACGCAGCGGCGCTCGTCTCCCAATGGATACCAGCGACTTTGATGTCATGAAGCATCCGCGATCGATAATTCACTTGGACGTGGATTGCTTCTATGCTCAAGTAGAAATGGTACGTCACCCGGAGCACAAGGCAAAGCCGCTCGGAGTACAACAAAAAAACCTAGTAGTGACGAGCAACTACATAGCCCGACATTTTGGAATAAAAAAGTGCATGCCGGTAGACGAGGCGCTGTTACTTTGTCCAGGATTGGTGCTAATTCGTGGTGAAGACTTGGTAAATTATCGACGCGCGTCTGCGGATATCTCGGATATTCTGCTCCAGTACACGCCGCTTGTGGAAAGACTGGGTCTGGATGAGAGCTTTATCGATGTTTCGGCAATGATCGAGAGATGGAGACCAAAGTCTTGTTCGATCGAGGATCCTAATGCGAACGCCGACAAGAACGATGCTACGGCACTTGGTAAAATATTTGGTTCAACGGACGAGGAGTGTCCGTGCGGTTGTCACTCGAGATTGCGAGCCGCTGCAAAAATTGCTCTGGAAATGCGCGAACGTATATTCAAACGGTTAGGTCTAACTTGCAGCGCTGGAATCGGTCACAACAAGCTAATAGCGAAATTAGGAAGTTCGCTGCACAAGCCGAATCAACAAACGCTCGTTTATCCTTGGGCTGCTCCTGCCTTGCTCTCTACGATCGGCTCGCTCGCCAAAATACCGGGTATAGGCTCAAAGACTCTCGGATTGCTCTCCGGTAAGGAGATAAGAACCGTCGGTGATCTTCGTAAAATATCGTTAGACGATCTGGGTTCGAGAATAGGAAGTGAATTGTCGAAGAAACTCAAAGATAACGCCGAAGGTATCGATGATACGGTCGTGAAGCCTTCCGGTAGGCCGCAATCGATCGGCATTGAGGATGGTTGTAACAATGTATCGCTCGTAGGTGAAGTCGAAACGCGCTTGAGTGCCCTCTTGAGGAGACTCATCGAATTGGCGAACGAGGACGGTAGAATACCCGTCGCGTTGAAAGTAACCGTGCGTAAAAACAACTTCACAAAGACTTTCGGCTCTACCAGCAAGCGTGAAATCAGACAGTGCGCTTTGCCGCGGCACTTGTTACCATCCGGCAGGTCCGGTCTGTATGACAATGCCAAAATTTTGTCACTTGCCATGAAACTCTTTCATCGCGCTGTCGATGTTACAAAACCCTTTCATTTGACATTGCTGGGTGTCGCGTTTACCAAGTTTGAAGAGCGAATGTCCGGAAGAAGTAGTATAACGTCGTTCTTAAGAAAACAGGTAGCGGTTCAATCCGTGTTGGACATTAGCTCGGAGGGAGGAGTTTTGGATAAGAGTCTTGGTTCTCCGATGAGCATTAATCAGGATAGTAATGACGCTATTGAAACTGAATCGCGTTTGAACCTGCAAGATCTTACGCACGATGCTGCTGTGCCCGGTGCCCATTTCAAGTCTATCCCAAGTAACAAGCATTTAACGATCGGTTTGAGTCAATGCGACACCGCCGACGAGGAGGATCTTTCCAACGAGGTCGAACCGACACAGAAAAAGACGAAACTCGAAGTTTGGCTTAGCGGGCGTAGAGAATCTCCGAGTAACGAAATGGCCAGTTTAAAACTCGGCCCGTCGACACCTAATTCCATGCAATCCGCAACAAATTCTGATGTTTTCAAATCCCTACCTATAGACATACAAAAAGAAGTTAGTCGATCTTGGCAGGGTGGCAAAACAAAACCAAACAATATACTTAAGTATTTTATATCCAATAAACAATCGACTCATCATTAATTTTTAATAAAAAATAAAATTACTAAGTACACGCACAATGTAAACTGATGCTGTTTCATCATTGACATATTTTCGCGTTCCACACATGATAGACATACTTCATGGATTATCTTCTAGTTCCGAGTCACGAAACCGGCAATTTTATCATATTACATGATTGATAAGTTTCTATGATTTATATATTTGTACGACCCGAGAAATTGACGTCGCACAGCAAAATTGTACATGAAATGCTTCAAATATTTAAAAATCGAATTAAATATTGTAGTGTTTTTAAAAGCCGGAAAAAAAATCATTCACGTTTTTTTTTACAAGAATATTACGACAAACCTCAAAATGCGAACATTCCAAAATGAATTCCATTTCTTCCTGCAACAATGTTTTTTTTTTTTTTAAATAAAGTATGAGCGGAGCTTCTTTGATCTGTCTGAATCGTTAAAATATAAAATATACTTTTGTGACAATGTTATATGGTGTATTATTGTTAATTGTGATTAACCCGATGTGACAAAGTTCGACTGATATGCATGCATACTCGTGTCGCGTTCCTGGGGCAAGCATTCTGATGCAAATGGTAGGGTAACTTTAAAGATAATATCCATGTACGGGACATTCCACGCAAATTAAGCCACCCAAAAATGACGGTATCTCTGAATTTTTTATATATGAGGCTATACGAATAAAATATTTTTGCAAAGTATTTTGCCCGTAAAAAATTATGAGCTCGATCATACGCATTTTGTTATTTTTGCTTTAAACAAGAATATCTCGGAAAGGATGCGTGTTGCATCGGAAAATCAAGAGACGTGGAAGCAATTTAAAAAAAACCGTGCAAATCAGAAATATGCACGTTACTTCCTCCTTATTTTATCTCTTTAGCTAATCTATGAGCAAATGGATTTTCTAATTATGGCTTCCTCGTAGAGGAAGCTTTTTGAGTATTATAAAATTAATTAAGAAACGATGCGCATATTTCTAATTTGCATGCTTTTTTCTAATTCATATCATTTGCCCGATTTGAGGCTCGATAGTCGTAAATTTTCAAAAGTTCGATCGCACACAATATTTTTAAGAAATTGTAAAATGTGAATCCTTAAAGCTGGTATATAACACAATGCAAGGAAATAGTGGAAAAAATAAATAGCAACAACATAGAGTTCTCTGTGCTTAACTGATTAGGAACTGCATATTGCATACTAATGTACATTTAAGGAGTGTTACGTCCCGAGAGCGTCGGTAGAGCAGAAACTCTTGTAACCCGCAATACGCGAGTTCGACGAGTCTGATAGGAGCGGTTTCTGCTTTTTCCGTACTCGATACCGGAACCAATGGGAGTTTTCCAGCAACGACACAGAGCGACACAGAGTGACACAGTGTCGAACCCGGTGCTTTCCAACAACGACACAGACCGACACAGCTACGGAGCATGGTTGGACACTGTGTCGACTCATTGCTGCCAATTTTTTAGTTGGAGATTTTATTTTCGAGGCGTGGTATTGGGCCCACCACCGGCGTCGGAGCGTTTCTTGAGGCAAAGATCAAGTTTGCTTAACAAACATTGCTTAACAAATTTTTAGGGAAAGTTTTTTTTAACACTGTTAAATTGGTTCTCTCAACTCGTGTGATTCTCTACGGCTATTTCTTGCACAACGCATATAACCTCTCTCAAGATGGCCGTCCTCGGGCGGACACGTGGTGTGCTCGCGGGTAATGGCGGGAAAGGGGGGGGGGTACAAAAGACACGCTTCGCTCGCAATGTAGGGTTAATAATAATTGAATTGTTTTATTTGACTAGGCAGTTAATCAATACACAGAACGACGCCGGTAGTGCCTGCATTAGCCCCGGCGTCCTCGATCTCACAGCCACGATATACTCTCGTGCTCCACGCGACTCTTAACTCCTGCTTTGTCTTCTCCGATCTCTCAATAACCGCGACCGTTCTCTCTCGCGGTTCCCAACTCCACTACTCTTCCTCGCTACTCGCTACGGCGGCGAGGCTCTCCCTTCTCCTCGCGCGCAAGCGCGGTCACACTCGAGACGGCTTCGCGTTACATCGTTACCCAGGCAACACAGTTTCGTAACAAATACATTTCAATTATGTTACACTCGGTTCCTTAAACGTAACAAGTATGTCGTATGTAACGTGAATGTGGCAGTCTAGACACTCTAAAATGTCCGCCACATATGAAGCTACAGTTACGTAACAATCGCGTTGAATGGCTGCATGCCAGTTACGTTGCTGATGCATAAATTTTACAGAACAGAGAAGTCACAATGTTACATTGAGGATACGTAGCAATCATGCATCACTCCGAAATCGGAATTACATGGCCTCCATGTCGCTAGGATGTTTCAGGTACCCCGAGTTGAAATTTCAGCCCTCCTTAAAACCTTTTTTAAGCCTCCAATTTTCTCCGAGAGTTGATCAAATTTTGGGAGTATGGAGGGTCAAAAGAGAAAAAAAATATAACAAGAAAAAAAAAATTATATTTCGATGTTTACCAGTTACACAATTTCTGCTTGAGCCGGGATTCGAACCGCCTACCTACAAGTTTCCTACCTATGTTTGCTTACTAACCCGGGACGCTACCTATTGCGCTATGACTACCATTGAAGTTGGTTTCATCAAATTCTGACACCAGGCTGAAAGGCTTAAGTGACGTGAATACCGGTGATACCGGTGTATCTTGAAAAAATTTATATCCTTATATAAATATTTTTATGGTCCTGTGTTATTAGAATAATTTCGTTCCGTTTTCTCTTTTTGGGGCAGAAATGGTGAAAAAAAAAGAATTATATACTTATATGTGCGCCTTCATAGTGGTATCGTTCCCCGATCACGAGGTTACGTTAGTGTATTTCGAAATAAATACTGATTAAACAGCTATTAAATAGTGTTTAGAGTATGAATAAAAGAAAATTGTGTTTTTTTCCACGATATAACATTTTTTTTTATCAAAAACAAAAAGTCGTCAAATTAATATTGTGTTTTTTTCCCCGTATCGCTCCCCGATCAAGAGGTTATGTTAGTGTATTTCGAAAGAAATACTGATTGAACAGCTATTAAACAGTGTTTAGAGTATATGAATGAAAGAGAATTGTGTTTTTTCCCACGATATAGCATTTTTTTTAAATCAAAATCGAAAATTTGTCAAATCAATATTATGTTTTTTTTCACAATTCATCATTTTTTGTCGAAAAATAAAAATCGTCTAATTAATACGAAATACTGATTAAACAGCTATCAAATAGTGTTGAGAGAATATCAATAGAAGAGAATTGTTTTTTTTTTTATACGATTCATCATTTTTTCGTTAAAACAAAATAAATTGTGAAATTCTGTAGTATTGTTTTTTCCACGATTCAGCATTTTTTTAAATCAAAATACCTATTTACGACTTTTTTTTCAACACCTTGTGATTTGAATTTTGACATGCCAACTTTTGGCACATGTTTTAGATTATTCATTTTTTAGTATTTTTTCGATCCCGATCGGACTGATAGTTTTCACATTTGAAACTTGGCAGGGTAAATTTTACCCGTGTGTGACCAATAAGTTATTCTACAGAGATGTGACCACAAAGGGTTAAAAGTGACAGCATGTAAACATAACCTCGAACATAATCCTGCTGCCCGCAAGTTCCTATAAGTGAAGCATACAGCATTATGCTCACGTGTCGTGTGTTTTATTTATGATTTCAATACCAATTTCAAATTATACGTATATTAGGTAAGTTGATATCTTTTTTATTCAAGCCCAGAGTCGTCAGCTTAACTATTATGACTCGGTCAAAGGAGTGAATTTGTATAAAAATAACGAATAATTGAAGAAACCGAAATCTCGACTAGAATAAGTTTCATTGTAAGTGATAATTTCGATAATTATGCTTCCGTGCTGTCATATTTGAGGAAGGCACAAGAATAGTATACGCTGCAACATGGATACGATGGATTACGGTTACAGCATGCATACGTTATGTTAGTTACACGTCACACTTCAATCCGCAAATATTATGTAAAGTATATATCACACTGCTCCATACACGTTATGTTACACTGCTCCATACACGTTATGTTGCACTGCTCCATACACGTTATATTACACTGCTCCATACACGTTATGTTACACTGCTCCATACACGTTACGTATATGTTACACTGCTCCATACACGTTACGTATATGTTACACTGCTCCATACACGTTACGTTAAGTATATGTTGCACTGCTCCATACACGTTACGTACAAATGGTTCCGTATCGCTTACATAATTTCTATGGACAGCATTATCACAGTGACACCATAGCATATACTTTACGTAACAAGCTTACATGGCTGTGACAAGTTATCGTTACATGGAGGTTACGTTTCAGAGACGTTAGTTCCATCTTTATTACATAACGATTACGTTCACAGATGAACGTATTAGGATCATCACAGTATAGACGTCACATTTATGTCAAAAGATTAAATTGTTACCTGGGATCAACACGTAAAATGAATTCGTTGATTTTTCTGACTACACGTGAATTAAAAAAAAAAAATTCTTATCTTTTTCGGAATTTCGGTTTTCAAAACATTTTTAATTTTGAAAAATGAAGGAAAATTCGTAAATTTTGGACATGTTTTCGTAAAAACGTTGTATAATACAATTAAGAAGTTTGTAGTGCATTGAACGAATAGTTTCGTAAATACAACCTTTACAAAATTACCGAAAACCGAAATTTCACAATGGTAGGAAAATTTAAAAAAAATTCATGTGTAGTCAGAAAAATCAACGAATTAATTTCACATGACAAAAAAAAACATTCCCTAAAAATTTGTTAAGCAATGTTTTGTTTAAAAAATGTATTGCTAACTTTTGGCCATTATTATTATTATTAAAAAGTAATCTTATCGTCTTTATTGTGGTTGAATATTCAGTGAATATTTAATAAATGTCACGAAACTCACCGTTATATCGCTTCCGAAATTGCAATTTTCTTTATGAATTGATTGTTTATTTTTTACTTATTATATAGGGTGCATTCCGAATTGAGCTCGCAGCGCTAATAGCTTCCTCCGCGGCGTTCCGAAACTGTAGGTAGCGCGATGCGAGTGCGACGATGCGATGCGAGAATTGGGCCCACGGGCCCAATTCTCGAGTTCGTTCGAAGTGTTTCGAACGTTCGAAAACTTCGAGCGACAGTTTCGATCGAAGCGACAAATAGGGATTCTCGAGTTCGTTCGAAGTTGTCTTCGAACTAGAGTTCACTCGAAAGCAGTAAGCGACGTTGCCGTACTTTCTACTGGAAGTTTTGACCAATCCTCGTTCAATTACAGTGGAAAGATGAAAAAGCGGTTACTTTCGTATTTTTGAAATACTTACATTTCACATGATCTTTGGTAACATATATGTAATGATGAGTTTACCCTCATTATTTACATGTAATTCTATCAGAACATATCCAAAATTGATGACTTTATCAGCTGTTTTTATATTCCTCCTGTACATCCTTATCAAATTCTGAATACAACATGTTTTGAAGGCGGAAAAAAATACATTCGGCAATTGTTTGGATAATGTACTAAAAATTTCTGGAACTTAACACACTATTGCAAGAAAACTTGCACTATTGTCAGACCCTTTCGGTAGTAATACACGGCATTGTTGCAGTTTCTCGAATGATTTTTAAGTAATATTAACTTTTAGCAATAATAATAATCTCTCTTGTGCTTTTTACTTCCGCAACGTGTGTTGTACCGTGTGCTCATGTGTATCGAATTATATCAATTTCGACTTTTTGCCATATCGTTTGCAATTTTCATCAGTGCGCGCGTATTTTTGCAATAATCGTTTTTTAATCTCAATGGAAGTGCCAAGAATAATGAACACTTCGTATGCCACGTCGAAAACAGCAAGGTTAGTAAGAAATTTTGCATTGATATTACTTGAAAGTATAAAATATTGTAGCTTTTCAAAAGTGAAATTTCCTAACCTCGATATGCCAATGTACATCTTTTTTTCGTGTGAAAATCATTTTGGATCTGTTTCGTATAATTCTTGCCAAAGAAATTATTGTATCGCTTGTTATAACGTATAAGTATTACAACGCAAACTTTTCCCTCTACTTGCTTCTTTGAGATAAACAGCTAATCGTGCATGCATACTCATTATTAAGTTTATTTTGTGAAAAGTATTTTGTTCTTTGACAGAATTTGGATTTTGATACGTTTCGAATATACCAGTGGTAGAAGTACAAAGAATCGCATCCATTCATAGCGACAGGATCTGAACTACGCTTTAAATATGGCCTGCAACATCTAACATAGCGAGCTCGTTAGCTGAATTTTTTCTTTTTTTTTACAACAAAGCTACAACATCCTTTTCTCATAACAACAACAACCGTATGCAAGGTTAGTAGTAAAAATATACCGCTTCGTGAACAAATAGCAATGGAAAAACTTTTGGCTCAAGGTTGAAACTGAGAGGCACGCTCCTTCAAGTATTCTGACGAGGTGTGTCTACAATGAAAAGAGAGAGATCCGCTATACGCTATGCGTTGGTTCATCTAAAAAAGTAGCGCAACGATAAAGTAGCGAATAGTAGTTATGCTACTTTGCGCTACTTGATCGCCATGCTATACGCTATGTGCCATACGCTACTTCAGTTTCCTCAGAAGAGATGCACTACGCACTACGCTATACGCTAGTTCATCAATACGCCATACGCTAGTTTTCTCCACAGAATCTGTAGACTCAATGGAGGACTAGGATTTCTTTACTTTTTATTTTGCAAAACCTTTTTCTCTGTAGAGACTTCTACGGAGAATATGGATTTTTTAAAATTATTTTGTATAATTTTTTCCTGCATAAGGTCTTGAGACTCTACTGAGGACTAGGATTTTTTTATATCATTCTGAAAAAATTTCATCTCCACAGCGTGTTGCCAAAAAAATTATTACAAATAATGAAAAAAACCCAATTCTTCGCAGGAGTCTGAAGACATTACGAAAAAAAGATGATTCAATAAATTTTTTTTAAAATCTAGTTCTCCGTAAAGTTTGAAAACTGTACGGAAAACTGCGGCTTTAAAAAAAATTATTTTGCAAACTTATTTCTCCATACAATCTTCAAAATCTACGGAGAACGGATTTTCTTTTTATTATTTGAATAATTATTTCTGCGTAGAGTCTTGAGACTCTATGGATAACTGGGATTTTTTTATTTACTTCATTGCATAATTTTTTTCTGTGGAAAGTTTTGAGACCCTACGGATAAGTGGGATTATTTTTTAAATTATTTTCAAATAATGTTTTCCTTCGTACAATCTTTCGACTCAACAGAGATCTGGGTATTTTCTCCATACAGTTTTGAAGCTGTGTTTTTTCTCCAAGCCACAACCGAAGGATTCCGCGTCGATGAACACTGATCCTGAAAGGCTATTGCGTGAAGCGCTACCAACGAGTTCCCCGTTGTCGGAGAACAACGAAGTTAACGAACTTCAGCTGTGCGATGAGCGTGCGAATAGTGACGAAACCAACAACAGTACCGGTACAAGGAGGATTGAAGCACCCAGTGCTACCGAAAACGATTGAAAAAAATATCCGTTTCCCATTATTTAGAATTGTTTTTAAATACACAATGTCAAAAAAGTTCGCAAATAATTTTTAAAAAAATCGTGCCACTGTAGCTCACCATAAATAAAATTTTGTTAAATGTACCGAATTGTTGAAAACTTTCGGGATTTGCCAAAATATTATTTTTCTTTTTAAACTTTTCGAAACTAAAAAACAAATCTAAAGGTTAAATCTAATTAATCTAAAGTTAGTTAATCTTAAGTTATTAAGGTTAGTTTAATCTAAAGATTAAAATTAGAAAAAATTGGGAATAAATCTTCCAGCATTATTACAATTGTATGTATAGAAAATATAGTGAACAAATTCTAAAGGTGCTTGGGTACGAAAATATTGTAAATTAATAACCCAATTTTGAATTTTATTTTTAAAACGATTGTTTGTATAATTTCTTTTGATAATTGTAATGAAAAAAAAATTGTAAAAGTGTTTGGGTTCGAAAATATTGTAAATTAACAACCCAACTTTAAATGTAATTTTAAAAAAATTATTTGCATTTTTTTTTTTCGATAATTGAAATAACAAAAATTGTATAGATGCTTGATGGGTCTTCGTATAAATCATCATTATTTTTTGGTGCACTAACTCTCGTTCGTTTGAAATCGATTCTTCATATACATGAACCCGCGCCGTACTTAACCTCAAACTGCCTGAAACCTCGAAATATTTATCTCTCAATCGAAGAGTTCGCATTCGAACTTGTATTTCGAAGGCTCCAAGACCATTCGAAGCATCTCCTTCGAAATGTTCGAACGTAAACTTCGATTGAAATTTCGAGAATACCAAATCTAGGGTTTCATTCGAACGCGTAGGGAATTTTAGGGAGTTCGAACGAAATGGACTTCGAACGAAACTCGAGAATTGAGCCCGTCGCAAGGCTAGGGCTGCGCTCAATGTCCCTAGATGAAACGCTGTGGCTGCACTACCTCCCGACGTAGTGCGGTCACAGCGTTTTATTTTCCCGCCAAATATTGCCAAATATCACGGCGAGACCGTTCCGATATATTGGGCGAGTGATTTGCTGAGGAATGGGGGGTATAAAACTATAATGCGCTACATCGTCAATTCGGAACGCCTAAAGCTGGGAAAGCGTAGCATATCACGCTGTAGCACTGCCAGCTCAATTCGGAATGCACCCATAGATGCAATGATACAATTTATACGCGCTTGACAAATTTTTTGTTCTTCATTTTCCTGCAGTGCTCTCAGTATCCCTAGATTTTGCGTAACTGCATGAGCGGGCTCTAGTGACTGAATTCAAAACCTCAAAGCGTTCCAACAAGCACCAAAGCACTGTGTTCGACCGTGTAACACTGGGACTACACGTTTCCATCGAGGGTTAGAATGGGGTCAGAGTCGGGTTAGGGTTGAGTTCGTGTGCGCGGTTTAGCGATGGAAACGCCTCGGGTCTATCCAAACTCTACCCAATAAAAATTTAGGGTAGGGTCGAAATAGACTCCGGTGGAAACGGTTAGAGTCGAGTTGAATTAATTCAGCACTACCAACTTGATAACGTCGAATCTTTGCGCTGCTCTCCGACGCCGCTCCTTAAAAATTTCAAACAGTTTATGCATATTAGTAACATATTGATTGATAAGTATTAATCTCGGATCCATGACTACGTTTCCATCGAGGGTTAGAATGGGGTCAGAGTCGGGTTAGGGTTGAGTTCGTATGCGCGGTTTAGCGATGGAAACGCCTCGGGTCTATCCAAACTCTACCCAATAAAAATTTAGGGTAGGGTCGAAATAGACTCCGGTGGAAACGGTTAGAGTCGAGTTGAATTAATTCAGCACTACCAACTTGATAACGTCGAATCTTTGCGTTGCTTTCCGACGCCGCTCCTTAAAAATTTCAAACAGTTTATGCATATTAGTAACATATTTATTGATAAGTATTAATCTCGGATCCATGATTTATTTCCGCTATTTTTTTGGGATTCGGTAAACTGTTTGTTATGAATACCATAACCTAGCAATCATAACGTGCTGTTTGAAAACAGTCAACTCCGCTCTAACCCTACTCTGGCTCTGTACCGGTGGAAACAAGCGGGATCAGATCGAGAAAACTCGACCCTAACCCGACTCTAACCCAATTCTGACCCTCGATGGAAACGTAGTCCATGGGTGCATTCCGAATTGAGCTGGCAGCGCTACAGCGTGATATGCTACGCTTTCCCAACTTTAGGCGTTCCGAATCGACGATGTAGCACATTATAGTTTTATACCCCCCATTCCTCAGCAAATCACTCGCGGAACGGTCTCGCCGTGATATTTGGCAATATTTGGCGGGAAGATAAGACGCTGTGGCTGCACTACGTCGGGAGGTAGTGCAGCCACAGCGTTTCATCTAGGGACATTGAGCGCAGCCCTAGCCTTGCGACGGGCTCTGGGGCCCAATTCTCGAGTTTCGTTCGAAGTCCATTTCGTTCGAACTCCCTAAAATTCCCCACGGGTTCGAACGAAACCCTAGATTTGGTATTCTCGAAATTTCAATCGACGTTTACGTTCGAACATTTCGAAGGAGATGCTTCGAATGGTCTTGGAGCCTTCGAAATACAAGTTCGAATGCGAACTCTTCGATTGAGAGATAAATATTTCGAGGTTTCAGGCAGTTTGAGGTTAAGTGCGGCGCGGGTGCATGTATATGAAGAATCGATTTCAAACGAATGACAGTTTGTGCGCCAAAAAATAATGATGATTTTTTACGAAGACCCAAGCACCTATACAATTTTTTTTATTTCAATTATCGAAAAAAATGATGCAAATAATTTTTTTAAAATTACATTTAAATTTGGGTTGTTAATTTACAATATTTTCGAACCCAAACACTTTTACAATTTTTTTTCATTACAATTATCAAAAGAAACTATACAAACAATCGTTTTTAAAATAAAATTCAAAGTTGGGTTGTTAATTTACAATACTTTCGAACCTAAGCACCTTTAGAATTTTGTTCACTATATTTTCTATACAATTCTTATAATTCTGGAAGATTTCCTCCTAATTTTTTCAAATTTTAATCTTTAGATTAAACTAACCTTATATAATTACTTAAGATTAACTAACTTTAGATTAATTAGATTTAACCTTTAGATTTGTTTTTTAGTTTCGAAAAATTTAAAAAGAAAAATAATATTTTGGTAAATTCCGAAAGTTTTCAACAATTCAGTACATTTAACAAAATTTTATTTACTGTGAGCTACAGTGGCACGTTTTTTTTTTTTTTTTTTAATTATTTGCGAACTTTTTTGACATTGTGTATTTAAAAACAATTCTAAATAATGGGAAACGGATATTTTTTTCAATCTTTTTCGGTAGCACTGGGTGCTTCAATCCTCCTTGTACCGGTACTGTTGTTGCTTTCGTCACTATTCACACGCTCATCGCACAGCTGAATAGTTCGTTAACTTCGTTGTTCTCCGACAACGGGGAACTCGTTGGTAGAGCTTCACGCAATAGCCTTTCAGGATCAGTGTTCATCGACGCGGAATCCTTCGGTTGTGGCTTGGAGAAAAAAAAACAGCTTCAAAACTGTATGGAGAAAATACCCAGATCTCTGTTGAGTCGAAAGATTGTACGAAGGAAAACATTATTTGAAAATAATTTAAAAAATAATCCCACTTATCCCTAGAGTCTGAAAACTTTCCACAGAAAAAAATTATGCAATGAAGTAAAGAAAAAAATCCCAGTTATATCCATAGTCTCAAGACTCTACGCAGAAACAATTATTCAAATAATAAAAAGAAAATCCGTTCTCCGTAGATTTTGAAGACTGTATGGAGAAATAAGTTTGCAAAATAATTTTTTAAAAAGCCGCAGTTTTCCGTACAGTCTTCAGACTTTACGGAGAACAAGATTTAAAAAAAAATTTATTGAATCATCTTTTTTTCGTAATGTCTTCAGACTCCTGCGAAGAACTGGGTTTTTTCCATTATTTGTAATAATTTTTTTCGCAACACGCTGTGGAGATTACATTTTTTCAGAATGATATAAAAAAAATCCTAGTCCTCAGTAGAGTCTGAAGACCCTATGCAGGAAAAAATTATACAAAATAAGTTTTAAAAATCCATATTCTCCGTAGAAGTCTCCACGGAAAAAAAGGTTTTGCAAAATAAGAAGTAAAGAAATCCTAGTCCTCCATTGAGTCTATAGACTCTGTGGAGAAAACTAGCGTATGGCGTATTGATGAACTAGTGTATAACGTAGTGCGTAGTGCATCTCTCTTGGGGAAACTAAAGTAGCGTATGGCACATAACATATAGCGCAGCGATAAAGTAGCGCAAAGTAGCATAACTACTTTGCGCTACTTTTTTAGATGAACTAACGCATAGCGTATAGCGTAGCGATGGAGTAGCGCAAAGTAACATAACTACTTTGCGCTACTTTATCTTTGCGCTACTTTTTTAGATGAACTAACGCATAGCGTATAGCGGATCTCTCTGTTTTCATTTTAGACACACCTCGTCAGAATATTTGGAGGAGCGTGCCTCTCAGTTTCAACCTTGAGCCAAAAGTTTTTCCATTGCTATTCGTTCACGAAGCGGTATATTTTTACTACTAACCTTGCATACGGTTGTTGTCGTTATGAGAAAAGGATGTTGTAGCTTTGTTTAAAAAAAAAAAAAAATTCAGCTAACGAGCTCGCTATGTTAGATGTTGCAGGCCATATTTAAAGCATAGTTCAGATCCTGTCGCTATGAATGGATGCGATTCTTTGTACTTCTACCACTGGTATATTCGAAACGTATCAAAATCCAAATCCTGTCAAAGACCAAAATACTTTTCACAAAATATACTTAAGGTAGTTCTATCGTGGTAACTAATCCATAAGATTTAAATTTTTTTTTTTTATATCTTCAATTTTAATATATTTATTCATTTCGCGAAACGTCAATGCCCCTTATCGACCTAATTACGGAGAAATTAATACTTGAAAATGCCAGTTCCTCAAGGCAAATTTGCTTCGGCATATAGAAGAACCGATTTCCGGTCACTTTAAAACGATATATCTTATCGAAAATCCAAAAGATTCTTACAAAAAACGAGACTTAGATTCATTAAACACGTAAAAATCTAACGGGCCTAAAAAAAAATATGATTGTCGACCAATTTTTTAAGCTATACTGATTTTAATACGAGCATCCGGGTAGTGATACACAACTTATGGCATAATGTCGTGACGGTGAAAAAATGTGGCAACGCGATATCGTAACGAAAGCGGTATTTGACAAGTCGAACAACATAACCTCTCCGCGTCAACGTCAATAGAGCGGGCGAGAGAGTGAGAGGGCACGAGAATGAAAAGAGAAAGAAAACGCAACGTTGCCACACGTAAATATCATACGAGATCTAGTAATACTTGAGTCGTTGCAATTACTATTTTACTAGTTACATAATTATTTATAATAAACCGTTGATTAATTTTATTCACCTGGGTAAGCTTATTTAATATTTATTAATTTTAACCCATATATCCAATATTTTTAGGAATCATCATTTAGACATTTATAGCTAATTGACTAGTCTGCAGCGATAGAACTACCTTAATAATGAGTATGCATGCACGATTAGATGTTTATACCTCAAAGAAGCAAGTAGAGGGACAAGTTTGCTTCGTAATACTTATACGTTATAACAAGCGATACAATAATTTCTTTGGCAAGAATTATACGAAACAGATCTAAAATGATTTTCACACGAAAAAAAGATGTACATTGGCATATCGAGGTTAGGAAATTTCACTTTTGAAAAGTTACAATATTTTATACTTTCAAGTAATATCAATGCAAAATTTCTTACTAACCTTGCTGTTTTCAACGTGGCATACGAAGTGTTCATTATTCTTGCTGTTTTCAACGTGGCATACGAAGTGTTCATTATTCTTGGCACTTCCATTGAGATTAAAAAACGATTATTGCAAAAGTACGCGCGCACTGATGAAAATTTTGCAAACGATATGGCAAAGTCGAAAATGATATAATTCGATACACATGAGCACACGGTACAACACACGTTGCAGAAGTAAAAAGCACAAGAGCGATTATTATTATTGCTAAAAGTTAATATTACTTAAAAATCATTCGAGAAACTACAACAATACCGTGTATATTACTACCGAAAGGGTCTGACAATAGTGCAAGTCTTCTTGCAATAGTGTGTGAAGTTCCAGAAATTTTTAGCACATTTTCCAAACAATTGCCGAATGTATTTTTTTCCGCCTTCAATACATGTTGTATTCAGAATTTGATAAGGATGTACGGGAGGAATATAAAAATAGCTGATAAAGTCATCAATTTTGGATACAGGGTGTTCACGATAACTTTGGCAAAAATTACAGGGTGGGTAGAGGACCCAAAAACAAGGATTTTGAGTATTGGAACCCATGTCCGGAAATGTACCCATACAGAGCTATGGCCATTTTCCGATTTTGGTTTGCGCTCCCGTTGCGTACTCGAAACTCGCCTCTATCAGGTGTGCCGCGTGTAAAGGAGATAACAGTCATAAAAATGGCAAGTTTTGCGTCGACATGGTGGGGTCTTAATAACATAAACAACGGAAAGAAAAACAAAAACATCATAATTTTGTACTAAACTCAACAAAAACATCACAATTTTGTACTAAACTTGAAACAAAACATCTCAAGGTTTCATGGAACTTAACAACAGAAACTGAAAAACGGAAAACAAAACAAAAACATCATAATTTTGTACTAAACTCAACAAAAACATCACAATTTTGTACTAAACTTGAAACAAAACATCTCAAGGTTTCATGGAACTTAACAACAGAAACTGAAAAACGGAAAACAAAACAAAAACATCATAATTTCTTACTTAACTCATCAAAAACATCACAATTTTGTACTAAACTTAAAACAAAAATGATGATTAAATTGATGAGTTGAGTAAGAAATTATGATGTTTTTGTTTTGTTTTCCGTTTTTCAGTTTCTGTTGTTAAGTTCCATGAAACCTTGAGATGTTTTGTTTCAAGTTTAGTACAAAATTGTGATGTTTTTGTTGAGTTTAGTACAAAATTATGATGTTTTTGTTTTTCTTTCCGTTGTTTATGTTATTAAGACCCCACCATGTCGACGCAAAACTTGCCATTTTTATGACTGTTATCTCCTTTACACGCGGCACACCTGATAGAGGCGAGTTTCGAGTACGCAACGGGAGCGCAAACCAAAATCGGAAAATGGCCATAGCTCTGTATGGGTACATTTCCGGACATGGGTTCCAATACTCAAAATCCTTGTTTTTGGGTCCTCTACCCACCCTGTAATTTTTGCCAAAGTTATCGTGAACACCCTGTATGTTCTGATAGAGGTACTTCATATTACACGTAAATAATGAGGGTAAACTCATCATTACATATATGTTACCAAAGATCATATGAAATGTAAGTATTTCAAAAATACGAAAAGTAACCGCTTTTTCATCTTTCCACTGTAATTGAACGAGGATTGGTCAAAACTTCCAGTAGAAAGTACGGCAACGTCGCTTGCTGCTTTCGAGTGAACTCTAGTTCGAAGACAACTTCGAACGAACTCGAGAATTCCTATTTGTCGCTTCGATCGAAACTGTCGCTCGAAGTTTTCGAACGTTCGAAACACTTCGAACGAACTCGAGAATTGGGCCCCACGTCGCACTCGCATCGCGCTACCTACAGTTTCGGAACGCCGCGGAGGAAGCTATTAGCGCTGCGAGCTCAATTCGGAATGCACCCCATGTCACTCTGTGGGAGCTTTCCGCTAGGAGACAGAGTGACACAGAGCGTGTTCGGAAATTGGCTGACAGTACTGTCAGTACTAGATGTCCGGCTGATGCGACTAAAACTTATCACCATTTCGTTGAACGTTGGTCCTAGGGAATTGCTGACTTCCGGCTGTCGAGACTGTCAGCAGCGAGGTAGTGCAGAGCCAGTAATGGCGACTTTCGCTTTACACAAATGATGTATATATAGGCAGTATGCTGAGAATACTGAAATGCGTTCGGATTTAACAGCACTGGCAGCACTGTCAGTAAAACAGAACACCCATTTTCCAGTGAAACCAGCATCAGTACTGACAGCACTGTCAGCCAATTTCCGAACACGCTCACACAGTTAAGGTAGTTCTATCGTGGTAACTAATCCATAAGATTTAATTTTTTTTTTTTTATATCTTCAATTTTAATATATTTATTCATTTCGCGAAACGTCAATGCCCCTTATCGACCTAATTACGGAGAAATTAATACTTGAAAATGCCAGTTCCTCAAGGCAAATTTGCTTCGGCATATAGAAGAACCGATTTCCGGTCACTTTAAAACGATATATCTTATCGAAAATCCAAAAGATTCTTACAAAAAACGAGACTTAGATTCATTAAACACGTAAAAATCTAACGGGCCTAAAAAAAAATATGATTGTCGACCAATTTTTTAAGCTATACTGATATTAATACGAGCATCCGGGTAGTGATACACAACTTATGGCATAATGTCGTGACGGTGAAAAAATGTGGCAACGCGATATCGAAACGAAAGCGGTATTTGACAAGTCGAACAACATAACCTCTCCGCGTCAACGTCAATAGAGCGGGCGAGAGAGTGAGAGGGCACGAGAATGAAAAGAGAAAGAAAACGCAACGTTGCCACGCGTAAATATCATACGAGATCTAGTAATACTTGAGTCGTTGCAATTACTATTTTACTAGTTACATAATTATTTATAATAAACCGTTGATTAATTGTATTCACCTGGGTAAGCTTATTTAATATTTATTAATTTTAACCCATATATCCAATATTTTTAGGAATCATCATTTAGACATTTATAGCTAATTGACTAGTCTGCAGCGATAGAACTACCTTAACACGGTTGTAACGTCGCTAGTTACATTCAAGAGGTCGTTGCGAATTAACGCGAGAAATTTGAGGCACGATATTCGGACATTTATATTTAGCTCTCATGGATCGATACATTTACATTTATTTACCCTTTTTATTGAAAATATATTTCCTTAGATGAATTCTATGGAGGCATTCATGCCTCCATAGAAGGGTCATAGAAATCGAAGGGTCATATGTTTAATATTTCCTGTGACGAAAATCGTGTTTCAGATTAAAGTGTGACCAAGTGGTTTAGAATATAACTCTTAGAATTTATGGTTGGGATATATACATAAACACAGGGTTTCTCGAGGCGAGGATTTTATAGTTCTTTGTAAGTGCGAAACACATGGACTGTTTTACGTCAAAGGGCCTCTTTGTGAGCTGGTCAATCCTCATGGAGAGGGGCAAAAGGGGCTCATGCAATGATGAGGCCCCGTACGCATATACAACCCCCTCTCCGCGGGTCTAGGCTGGTGGCCCCTGTATGTCTGCATCCACGCGCACCCTTGGCGGGGTGCGCTCGACGATATATGTAACGGTGTGTATGCATGTGTATGTGTGTACGTGCGAGGGCGGACTTTTCCGAAGACCGAGAAGTCCGCGTTCGACTCTTCGTCACTTAAATTCAAGCCGTCTTGTAGTACAGTTCACTTTTTCATATACCTTATAAAATAAGTAATAAACAAACATATTTACGTGCTCTCCTATAAATGGGTAACCTTTTCATTGATTTGCATACCCTTCAGTCAATCATCCTAAATTCCTAGTTCTTTCTGTAAAATATCAAATCAAATCGAGACGAGCGACTTCGTTGGAGTGTCCACCCTCGGGGATGGACTTTAGTGGCTAACGAGCCCACCTCAGGTTCATTCATTTGAACTTGCCGCTCGACAACTGGCGCTACCTGTGCGTTGGGACGTAACATTCGAACGCGTAGGGAATTTTAGGGAGTTCGAACGAATTGGACTTCGAACGGAAACTCGAGAATTGGGCCCCCTGCCCACTGTCGGACTGTCCTCGATACCTCGATTCGTGGAATCGCGTTAAAGACTCGTAGATCTACTATAACCTCTGTTCTCTGTTCGAACATTTTATTTATTTTTGTAAAGCCGTTCTGGTGTTCATAGTGTTCATGTTGTGCCTGACCTTTTGTTAATCCTTACGTAATTATTAACTGTTTGATAAACTTTATTTACAAAAATGTCTGAAAACGTAAGCCCAATTAAATATTTCTTGAGTGGAGGTTTTGGTGGTATCTGCACCGTTGTAACTGGTCACCCTCTGGATACTATAAAGGTAAAGTCATTTGGATCCTTACATAATTTTTTAACGATGGATGTGGGCCATATTTGATGGAACATCATCCCGATTTACTTACTTTATAATATTCTCTTGTAAGGGCACATCCACACAACTACCAGCGCTTTTCCGTCCATGACTGGGAGAGAGAGCGTCAACCGTGTAAAAGTATTGTGCTCGTGAGAGTATATTCTCATTCCCCAATAATTTAAAATTCTTCAAAAAGTCTTCGAATGTAATTTATGCCGGAAAATTTTGACAAGTAATTCCGTTATCCAAATTAAGGATTATTTTTTTTTTATTTTATGGTAAGTATAAGGTTGACACAACCTTAAGGTAGTACGAGCATGATTGTGGGCGGGGAATAAGCGGGAACGTTGGCGCAGGTGAGCGAAGGGGCATGCATGAAACAAGAGAGAGTCAGACCGCTCATAGGCCGACGCACAAGACAAATTTCCTCAAAATCGATAATTTTAAGTCAAAATGTTTGTCGACCCCCATTTTTTATCTAATCATGATAGTTTTATGAACATTTAACAGTTTTAATATTGATCGTATCTGATCGTGAAAGATTCAAATTTCTGTTTCAAAATTGCGTCAGCCCAGAATTCGGTTATGGCGTGGGATAAATGTCTGGATTTCACGAATTAATTACTCACGTAAAGAGACGTCGACCCACTTTGAAATTTTACAGGCGTTATCCTATACAATTCTGCTACACCTTATAAAAAATTCAGATTTTTATCTAATCGTTAAGTTCGTGCTCGTACTACCTTAACAAGTTTCAATTAAACCTTATTTAGGAGAGTTGATGAAGTTTCAATTCAGTCAGTATATAAATTGATCTGAAAGAGAATTTTCAATTTTGTCATATCTCCATCATCTTAATATTTCATAAATTCTGTGCAACTCCAAGTTTTTTTGTTTTTTTCCTGTATTTTCCAAATTCATACAGGGAAAAATGAACAGTCCTATGGTTATGATATGAAGTATGGCTGTGATAGGGATAGTGGTAATGCCACTCATGGCGGAGGAATATCCACTTATATGGACCTAAATCTGAGATATGATGAGAGCTGTAACTGGAGCAAATTTTTTGCCTATTTGTTGGACTAACTGGATTCAAAACAGATTCGACACTTCAAACCTGATACCTGGATTATTTGGATTGTGTATCATAATACCAGAACTACCCAGATTATTCAATCTATTCGGATCGAGGGTTCAACTACTGAGTACATGGTGTGCACACAAGATTTCAAGATTGCAAGATTTCAAGAATCTACTAGATTTCAATATTTCTTTGTAATTCCAAAAGATCTCACACAAATCTAAGAATTTCATACGATTTCTCGAGATTTCAGAGGATTTAAACAGAGTTCAGTGATTTCAGAATATTTCGTAGATTCCAGATATTTTATAAGGTTGTTTAAAGAGTTATTGTAAAATTTTGTAAAGTGAAATTTGTAAAACTTTGATGATGGGGGATTTTTGATAGGATTCTTTCGGATTTCTTTTTAACTGGAAATAAACCTCTGACGATGGTAAGGCATAACAGTTATGCAGTTAAAAATTAATGTTTTGGAAAACAATGAGGTTAGGACTTGAGCTGTGAGATGTTGTTTTTTGAGGTTATATCTGAGCGGGTCAATCAGTACAACTGACTGAAAATCTCCGATTGTAATTGACACACTAGATACAAAACTGACTTGATTTTCGAATAATTACGAGATTAATTAATTATGTATTTATTATTGACTCCTCATAGAGGATGTTTGTTTTTATGATAAAATGAGAGTATTGAATGTAAGAGATTTGAGTGAAATTCCCAAATCCGGCTTTTCAAAACGGATTTCAACCAGCATTTAACCAGTTGATCACAGGCCTAAATAAATAAGGCCTATCAACTTTTTTTCACCAAACATAATTTTGTTTTGTTGAATTCGATTTTCGACCTTGGGAAAAAATGAGATTTTTGAGCATAATATATTCTCAAAATTGGGCGTTGACATTGAATTTTGGGACTTAACACTGAATTTGAAACACATTGAGTGTTAATTCTCAATTTTTCAGTGTTAACTCTTACTACAAAGAGTAAACCTTTAATCATTGGGTGTAAATACTCAGTTATTGAGTGTGAACCTTAGAAATTGGAAATCAACACCGAATATCCAGAATTGACCCTCAACGGGCCGGTTGTTCACCATTAAGTAGAACTTATCCGATGCTTAACCAATGTTGAGGTATAGGGTAATCCGTCAGATAAATTTTACCCGGAGGTAGAACAACTGGCCCTATGTGTTATAATCTTCAACATTACGAGTTATAGCATTCATCGACCATCGCTTATAAATATATATTACTGAATCTTCAAGTACTGAGCAACCATAATTAAACTGTTTATAATTTTGCTAATTTTATGTATAATGAGGTGAGGGTATTAAAAATTTTCTGTTTTCAAAACCACAGTGTATTAGTTTTATAAATAAATTTGCGAATACAAAATCGTGGTATGGAGTTCTTCATCTATATCCCATTAATTAACCTATATATTATAAAGCATATATTATATATAGCTATTATATATAGCTATTATATATATTATATAAAGCATATATTATATTATAAAGTAACGTTATCGAGATTCGAGAACCGACAGTCGCGCGTAGCTACGCCCGTGACTATCGTTCTCTCTCGATTGTTGCCACTCGGGAGACGAGCGACGAATTTATTTTAAGATCTTCTGTTTACGTACCGGTCATCGACCGTATACAGAGTACGAGTACTGACTCGTAAGGGAAAGCCGGGAATAAGAGTTTGTTTTATGTTTTGAAATGGCCAGAGGGCCCGTGAATTTTTATATATTTTTCGAGATGGCCTCAGAGTACTAACCACGACTATGAGCACTAGTGCTGCGCGTTGGTTGACCCTTCATCATTGGCCATTGAAAATGGATTTGGGGTCCAAGTTGTCTCAATTCCGAGAGGCGGAATTGAGCTCTTTTATTTTACTCTCGAGAAGCGAGAGTAAAATGTAAGGAGTCTAAATTTAAGTGTTCTTTTATTTCTGAATTATCGCTTTGCAATACGACTGAAATGTTGACCAAAAGGGAAGCCTAGAGGTTTGTTTCCAAGAAGGTAAGTTTAGTGAAAGGAAAGAATCTAAGTTCAACGAGTTAATGAGTTTGTTAAATGGGTCTCACAGTTACTTGCCTCGGATAGGAAAAGTCTAGTTGGTTCGTTTGGTGTCTGTCGCGTTGTCTCGTCGAGTCGTGTGTGATGCTTGGTCGATCACGCAGAGTCTTGACGAGAATGCGGGGGTAGACGTCGCCACGTTTTAGAGAAATTATTACCGAGCGTGCGCACTCTAAGAGTGCGCTGACTGTTTTATATGACGGGTTTTCCAACAAAATTTACCTCTAGCCGTGATCCAACTTCCAGCGGCAATCGCTGGGGCTTCACACGGTTCGAGGGGCCCTACCTAGGGGTCAGAGGTGTTCTGAGACGTTCACCCGTCTCAAGATCCAACTTCTGGGCGCAATGCCCAGGGCTTCACTTGAGACGGGTTCCCTAGTACCTGGAAATCTTTATTGAGAGTGAGTTGTCGAACGATTCGTCTTGATAAAGACGAATCGAGTTTACGTTAGATAAGAATCGTCTTTAAAAAGACGATTCCAAGGAGACGAACTCGAATTTGTCTTTAAAAAGACAATTCGAGGTTGATGGATGTTGAAGATGACGAGATGCTCGTCCTCGAATTCAGAACTTGACGTCCAGGAGTGCTGGTGAGAAATTCTGAGGAGTCCTGGTAGTCGTGATGAATGTCGAGTTGTGAAGAAGCGACGAGAGTCGATGATATGAAAATAACGTTAAGAAAATTCTTGACGTTCGTAATGCTCACTGAAGAATATGATCGAAATGAGAGCGAGTCTTGCTTGTCCTGTTCTTAAATAGGTTTTCGTGTACTGACCAGCGCAATGATCTGATAGGCTGGTCAGTATTGAGTGGGATTTTTGGTGAAGAGCGTCACGAGATTCCACGAATTGTTTTCGCTTATAATTTCGGGGAATTTGGGTATATGGATAAATCTGGAAATTAGAGCGGTGAGTCATTATATCCAGTTTTATCCGGTTTGCGTCGGTTTCGTGTGCTCGCGCGCTCCTCGCGTACTCCTTCTCCTTAGTCGGGTCCTAGCGCACTCTCTCCCCCCGTACTCTTTCTGATGAGAGGTACCGAGAGAGAGTTAGCCCCGCGTAATTAGGAGGTACCTTTGCTCTTCCGCGATATTTGCCCGCCTTTATCCGGGGTCGGATTGATAGGCGGGCCCTACTGCGACGTTCCGGCCATCCGTGCGCTCGCGGTCGCTCGGGTGGTCGTACCGTCACAATATATGTTCCGAAAGTTCCAATTTTGTGCAATAAGAACTTAAAAATCAATCGAACTTACCTGTAAGTGAAGTTCGATAATGTTTTTTTAGACATTTAATATCTCGACAACGAGGCTCGTAATCTCATTGAATCTTTGCACACACGTTTTGGGGATAAACACTAACAGGCTGTAAAAATTTCAAGTCGATGACATTAAATCGATATAACAGAGGAACATCCTTAAGTGTGAATATGTCCAGTCGTGGTATGTTCACCAGATCGAATAATGTTTTATTCAAGATGAAGTGCTGATAATCCGAATGTGCGGATCTGCAAATGTATAGGCACACTCTAAGGTACTTGCGCTCGAAAGCCCATAGCTGCTCGACAACGGTGTAGCCCACGTTCCACCAAATCAGGGCTGCATAAGTTAAAATAGGCCTAATAAGAAGCATATATAAAATTATCTTCGCTCGGCTAGAGAGATTTTTGGCGTGGAAGATGCCACTATTGGCATGCCAGGCCTTACACGCTTTAGAAATCTGGGTGTGCAGATGAATATTCCCACGCAGGAGGTAATCCATCTGCACCCTCAGGTATTTGACAGATTTCCTGTGCGGGACTCGATGTTTGATGTTCGTAACCGGGTCAGAGAGCGAGATATTAAAATTGCTACTACCGGCCTTGCAGGACGACGTGAGAGTGAATCAACAGGTTTCTTGAACAGGATGGTTTCACATTTAGAAGGGTTCAGTCTCAAATTCCATAATTTGTAATATTGGTTGATCTTTTCGGACATTAACTCCAGCTCTTGCTGAACCGGTTGGACTCGGTTGCCCTTAGTGTATACAATAACATCATCGGCGAAGGCGATGGCAGAGGTGTTAGAGGTGCCGTTAATGTCAAAAAGACCAATTACATCGCAGGTATATATGTTGAAAAGAATGGGAGAATTGACTGTACCCTGTACATCAAGTACTATCATCTGTACTATCAACTGTAATATCAAAAACAATTGAGGATTGATTAGTTCCATCCCACGTCACAAAAGATTTTCCTGCAATCATATCCCAGATGTAGAATATGAGCCATTCCGGAAAAAAGTTCTTACGGAGTTTAAACAGGAGGCCGTCAAGCCACACCGAGTCGAACGCCTTTTCTAAATCGAGCAACACCGCGCCAACGAGGTGACTTCTACCTACTGTGCAGTTGAGGTCAGAGAGCAGTCTGTGCACCGCATGCGTGGTGGAATGACGTTGTTTAAAACCGAATTGCATATCGGGAATGATGTTGTTAGAGACGCAAACTGAGGATATCTTGGAATTTATGATTGACTCGTATGCTTTGCTGAGGCTTGGGGTTAAGCTAATCGGGCAGTAGCTCGAGGGATCTTCGGGGTCCTTGTTCTTCTTTAATATTCAGAAAACTTTAGCACACTTCCACTCGTTGGGGAAGTAGTGATGATTAAGTGCGTCGTTAAATAAAATAGCTAAAGCTCGGATATCATTCGGGGGAAGGTGTTTTAGCACAATGGGGGGAATGTTGTCTAGTCCAAATGAAGTTTTATTAGGGAGGATTTTTAATATTTTCAAAACTGAATTTACATTGCAAAATGGATTCAAGCCATTGTCCCGTCTCGGATTCGTGGCTGAATTATTGTTAGAGAACTGGGTGATTGTAATTTCCTGATTACGTCTGCGAGAAAATTCCGACTTAATCCCCGATGAGACTTCCGTGACGAGAGCGGCCAGACGAGTGCCCGCGTTTAGGTGACGGGAATTGATCAATTCATAGCAAGCACCCATGACATTTAATTTGTCCGCTGACTTTGAAATTGTTACTTGATTATTATCAATGTGACAGCAGTTGCTGGTATCGCATTGACTCCTTAAAAGGATATTGCGCTGGTTAAGGCTTACGTGTAGGTCCTCCATAGCGTTAAATCGCTTATTGCGAAAGAGCTTATTAATGCGCGGGAAAAAGTGCTGCCATCGCGGAAATCGATAGATTTGAGCTGATTGGCCCAGTATTTTTTGGGCGATCGCCAAAATTCCCCTCGTAACCCATCGCGAACCTCTCGAAGGGCGGTCTTAGTCTCCCTCGTAATTAATCGTCTGCCCGTGGGGTCTATTTTATGAAGGGAGTGGAGTAAGTTAACGAGACGAGCTTTAGCTTTTTGTAAATTAGTGATGCGAGAATTGATGTATCTGGAGACGCCATTAAATTTTTTAAATTTGGGACAACGCTTTTGGTAACATTATTGATAATTGCGTTTGTATCGGAGAGTAAAGAATCAATTTCAGCTATAGAAAGATTTTTATTTTCGGGGACAAGGACGCCGAAAGATTCTTCGAGTAGATCGTAAAAGCGTGGACAGCTGGTGGCTTTAAAGTTAAGTCTGGGGGGGGGGGATCAGCAAGGGGCAGAATGCCTCCCGAGTCAATGCCAAGATCGACGGCGAAGTCGATAGCATCGTGGTCGCTGTCATATGTAAACAAGCAAGACGACCATCAGCAGCATTTAATACTTTGAGTCTAGAGTCGATAAGGCAGATATCGAGAAAAGAGTGCGCTGGATGGTAAGTTGATATAATGATATAAAAAGAACCACTCAAGTATAATTTTAATATATAAAAAAGAAAATCGAGTTCCTTAGTAAACAGGACGCGGCTGTCGTTAGTTGCATACACGCTAACTATATACAAACTCCTTGAGTGGCTCAATGATAGTCTAAAAATTGAGTACTCGATAATCTCGTTCCTCGCAGACTTCGGGTAATTTATAATCTCAAATGGAATTGACTTTTTAATAACTATCGCCGTAACGCCTCCTTGAATCGAGTCTGGTCGGTCAATACGGATAAAGTTATAATTCTTTAGACAGATATTATGAGACGGGTTGAGTTTCGTCTCAGAGATAAGCACGATATCATGTTGATATTTATTGAGAAATTCGAGGAGCTCCAGTCTGCGATAGTTCGCGATTATCGAGTTGACGTTAATCGCTGCGAGTTTCAATTGTGTGATAGGGTTATGCGTATGAGCCATCGGTAAGCTGGAATGCGCTTAAAATAAAATTAATCTTTGCCGAGGCTGCTTCCTGTGTTGCAATTTCGCTTAGCTTGTCGGAAATGATGTTTACCAAATCTCGCTTTAGGTCGTCGATCCAGCTGTGCGAGCTGGATGAGCGGGAGGTTTGCGGTGCCTCGAAGCTCGAAGATGAGTAGATTGGGTGAGACATCGGTGACGCTGGCAGAAGGTGGGGGACTCGCTGTGTCGATGACATCGTCGGTAGGAGAGGGAAAGCTGAAGCCACCGGAGAAAGCGACGCTTTCGTTGCGTGCGCGAATGAGACGTTCTTCCGGATATTTGCTGCTCGTGCGAAGCTTCTGCTCTTTGAAGCCTTCGTTCCTCGTTGCTGGCTGCGACGGTCGGCGATCGCCAGTTTAATGTACGGGCATCCTCGGTATGAAGAAGGGTGGCCGGTTTGCCCGTAATTGGGACAGCAGAGCGTCTCCTTACCATCCTCGTTGGTCAGGTGGCATTTGCCTGGGCCATGCGATTGCGAGCATTTCACACAGCGAAAGTCAAGAGTGCAATTTTTTTGCCGAGTGTCCGATCCGCTGGCATCGGCGACATTGATAGACAAGGGGTTTTTTGAGACGTTCCCATTTCACTCTTTGATATGCGAGATTTTTTATTTTAATCAAGTCGGTCGTTGGACTTGACGCAGATAATTGCACCAGATGGTGGAATTTGCCGGGATTTGCCTTGTCGTAGTGAAATTTGGTCAATGACAAGATTTCGACACCAGCCAGCGCCAACTCGATTATTTGGTGTTCGATATCCTTGTCGGTAATCGATCCACGGATTCCTTTTAGTATATAAGATTTCGGCTTTGCGTCTTTCGGCGTGTACGAAAAATAACGGATATTTTGGGCTTGGAACGATGTCTTAAGCTTGTCGCAGTGTGTCGCGCAATTGGTGTACACCGTATGAGAAAACGTGTCATTGTCGCGAACTTCGTGTATCGTGAGGTCCTTATTCAATAATTCGAGCCTCTTAGATATCGTAATTATATCTGACATTGTTGTGCCCGAGACGAATATCGGCGGTCGCTTGACCGCTTTGAATCCAGTTACCACTGGTTGCTGCGTGTTATCCTCGGTGTCTGAAGCGGTATTATCTACCGTTAGTGTCTGAAACGAGTTAGCACTCGTTGTCGGTACGCGGTTATCCGCGTCCGATGGTCTTGCTCGAGTTTCGCGGAGCGCCTGGGCATTTGCCAATCTACGGTCGGTGCGTTATCGACGGTGAGAGACGCGTCGGGGTCAGAGTCTGAGGGTTGTGACGTCACAATAGCTTTTCGTTTCCGATCAACCGTCAAATTCGGTTTAATTGATGCTTTCGTCGTGGAGGTTTTCGAATTTACACTCCACTCTTTACACGATTGTTTATATAAACGGTCCAATTGCACGGTGTTAAGCCATGTGTACGACTTATTGCGCGGGATAGCACCGTTCGCGACGTTTCGGTCGTTTTCGATATTTTCGTTGGCGTGGGCTGTAACCCCGCTATGACTCGCGCTTTGTTCGGCCATTTTGAGAGCAAAAATGCTCTAGCCCGGGCACGTGCCCGCTCGAAAGAAAAAAGCAAAATATGCAGCTAATTAAGACGCGAGAAAGACACTTCACTACTTTTATACAAGCCGAAGATAAGGCGCCCATAGGCAACCCAAAGAAATACGAAAGCGAAAGAGCTCGAAAATCGGCGACAAGAGATAATTCATTTCTTTTCATATCTTTTCATTTTTATTTTCTTTTCCGTTTCTTTCAGCGCCAACAATGACAATCGGATGAACAATCATGAAAAATTTTAATAACGTGAAAAAATCTGCTAAAAAGTTTTTTTTTTCAAAATTTATATGATTTTTTTATTTTTTTGTGATATGGCAAGAGCAGGAGGAATATTTTTAAAATTATTCCATCCCGTGAATCCCAACAGGTTTTAAACGACCTCATGAACATACTTATTCGCTAGCCCACAAAAAAATCGAATAAGCGAGAAAAATCCGACATTGTTCGAATACATTACATTGTATGCAGTCGCGCGGATATCCTTCAACCTTTCCAGCATTTTCAGCTGTGTTAATCCTTTCGATTATTCTTTGGTGCAGTACCGTGTATTTTTTTTTTTTCGTACGAGTGTTCAAACTCATGCGAGAAAAAGAACGGAGGCACATATTAATCTAATATAAAAAATATATTTTAACATTTAGAAAAAAAAAAAAGAAAAAATAAGTTCCGGGCTCGAACCCCGATTCTTCAGAGTTCCAGTCGTGTACGATAGCCACTGAGCCAAATGATGACTTCGAAATGTATATAAAGAACATTAAAAGAATATGTTCATCGAGCGCGCTTAATAATGTTTGACAATTTGGGTCCAAATTCGATTAATTTAGAAAACAACACGTTGAAATTTACATATTTTTATTAATTAATGCATATGAGCTGAAAAAAAATCGACTCAAGACAAAATTTCGTCAGGACAGCGGGGATTGGATTCGCGACAGCGAAACGCGAGATTATCTCTAGCGAAACCGTGCGGTTGACAACCGCTCAATTCAGCGCGCATAACTTCAAGCCGGTCTCACGCGATGAGACAAGTTCGGCGTTTGACCGCCTAGGTGTCACGTCGACGCCAGGTATCAAGAAAACCCGAGCGCTGTTGATCTCCCTACTCATCTCTGCTATAAGTTCCTTTGTAGTTGTAATATACACTACCGTCCATAAGTATGGAAACACTCGCCCCAGATCCGAGCCACACAAGAAGTTGTATCGCTCTTTGAAAAATGAAGATATCTCAATTTCCTAAGCGGCGTTCTAAAAAGGACATATTTAGCTTCATTTACCTTTTTTGGAAAAAATTTTGCGATATTTTTTGAGCCTGGTACGCACTTTGAAAGATGGTAATTTTTTGGCTTTTTTTGGAGGGTGGAAATTTTCCCGCATATCTCGTAAAAAAATTTTTTCAATGTACATGACAATCCAAACAACGAAGAAATACAAGAGACTGAGAACAATACGGATGAACACATGCAACAGACGATTCAACAGGATCAAACTGAAAAGAGAAGCTCAAAACGTAAATATGCCTCCGATGATGATATGACTTCAAAGAAACGAGCATTGGCAATAATTGAGAAGGAGCCGGATGAGAATGACCGTTTCGGTGAATACGTTGCTATGGAACCAAAAAGGTTTGCAGTTTGATTCAAATAGAAGAAGATTGAAATCCGAAATCAGAAAGTTGATAGCTATAGTTCGTATTGCCGATGAAGATGATAACAACTACTCTTCTTCCGTATCTACCGTAACCTCGCCGTATCCGTCACCGGTACAATGTCTAGCGCAATCTCCATCGCCAACCTGGTGGCATCACCGTCATCTTCGCCATTATCGATAATATACCAACAGCCTCCTGGAACTTTCACACACAATAACGAACAGCAACACAAGCAAGCGACTTCTACTGCAAATACAACTTTCAACCACGAAACTACCTTTCAACAGTTGTTCTAAAGTGAATCGACAATTTTTTATGTGTCATTAATGTGTTCCAATTTTATCTACGTAATTGGATTTACCTTCAAATATTCTTCTTTAAGAACGTCATATATAGCTCTTGTTGTTTCAGTCACTATTCGACTGATTGTACACACGGGTATTCGAAATAAATATTGTAGACTGCTGTAAGAATCACCTGTAAAACATCAGTACAATTTATGATGGTAACCATTTTTTTCATGATTAATACATATTCAATACTAAAATATATACACCCTGTATAATTTTTACTTCTTTATGTTTTGTATGCGCCAATTCACTTCGATCGAGTAAATGAAGAGTACATTATCAGAAATTTAATTTTTGAAGTGTATTTATATGATTTAAAATCGGCGCCTGAGGAAAATAATAAATGATACGTATTTTTATACATATAACTGATGCTAAAAATCGGAGTGTCACCAGCATACGCTCTTGTACTGGTATAGCTTGTCTCATCCGTGTATCTTTTTTTGCAATAGTCGGACCGACTAATTCTATCAATTCTTCCAATCGAACTGCGGTCATTCGGATGAAATTTTGAAATTGACACGCGTCCTCTTTCCAATTCGCGGACAAGATTATTAGTGACACCAAGTTGCAGTCTCCGTGATACCCACGATTTAACCCAGCAACTCCTTTTATTTTTTTTATTTTTTTTTTTTTAGAATTTCGAATGCAACTATTATCGCTGTTGCAACTCGTTGTTTACGAGAAGCCATCTCGGTCAGTACTGAAGTGACGCGTAGTTCGCGAGTTGCAGACGCTCTCCAGTGTACATGGTCCAGAGAGTAATTTGCGACAGTTACTCGCCAGCTACTGTCTGAACTACTCGCGAGAGTTAAACTTTCAAGAAAATACTCTCACGTGAAAATAGTCGTGAGAGTACTCTCGAGAGCAGCTCAGAATTTACTCTCACGTGGACAGGCACCTTAATGCTAGGGAGGGGATAACGAAAAAAAAGTTTGAAAAAAAAGTGTCAATGCCATGAATTGTGCTGTACAGTCATTTTACAAAACTCGCGAAGTACTTCGTACGAATTTTTTTTTCAATGGAATTTGTTTTTCAATTAAAGTTTTTGAAACAATACATTTTTAGGATATGACCAATGGCTAGAATTTATATTTAACATATTCGCATAAAATTTAACCCTTTTGAATCAGAAATATCCGAGGGGCTATATTCACTCCTATTTTGAGTGTACAGCTGATTTTCTGATTACAAGCGATTTCATGCGATTCTTGATGTCGTGTATGATTATGTGATTTCACGGAATCTTATGAGATATCACATGGTTTCGTGCAATTTCAAGTGATTTCACAATATCCAAAAAGATTTTAGGCAATTTCAAGGTGATTTCAAGGTGATTTTACACTCAACCAGAAGACTTCGAGTCCATTTTCATCCGATTGTTAGGGATTGGGTGATTTCCAGTGATTTCGGTACCCCGAGCGGTAATCATATAGGGGAGACCGGGGCAAGATGGGAAACTTTGTGGGAAACGGCTATTTATTCTAAAATATGCTCGAAAATATGTTATAAATGTTATTTTATCTCAAATAACATAAAGTGTGGCATCATGCCTCAGTATCTCATCTTGTCCCGGTCTTGCCTATACTGATTTCAGACAACCTACGTTGCCATATAAATTAAGCAGAGACTAGTAGAGAGATCGCCAACGGTCGCCCTGCGGGTGTAAAGCTGGTCAGGGGGGATTAGTCGTGGAGGGGGTAGTTCGCGTGGACATTGACTCGGGCGGTGTGGCAGATTTTCAGTCAGCTGTGTGCACATTGGCCTCCCGGGTAATGCAGGTTGACGTCAGTACTGAGCGTGGCGTGCACATGGTATCGAGCGAAAACGCAGATATATGGACACGGACCACGGACTGTGAACCGTTTTGGCCGTTTCGAACCGCGATTCACGCGTTTGTTGTAGAAGACAAAAAATGTGAGAGCTGCCTTTTATTTATACACTAGATTATGTCTTGATGACAAAAAACGAGTCTTTATCTCAAAATTTAGTTATAATAAGCATTCATTTAAGTATATATCACAAAAATTGTCGTGCCTGTATTGCGGAAAAATATGCTTATCAATACGTTACTGCGTCAGAGACGACTTTTTCATTCTAGCATGCACGTTTTGGCAATATTGTTGTTTATATCATATCTAACTTGACCAAAGTGACATAAAATTAAATTAATTGGCGGTTTAGCCTCCTGTAGATCAAGATAATCCGGTTACCACCCACACAGCATTAGATATTCACCGTATGTACAAAATAAGTGCACAATGTGAAAAAAATATCGTGCATGTGAAAACGATATTTTATGTACATACCCGGAAGGATATTCATTTACGAGCATATCATGAATATTATATGTATATGCGTTTTTAGAACATTCCGGGATATTCGTCGTTATATATTCCCCGTATGTTTTCAAATGTTCGAATCCGTAATTGAAGATTCTGATACCCCCACAGCTCACGGACTTGCATAGAAGTGTGATTTCTGAAGCATATTCGTTCACTATAAACAGTATATATAATAATTATCGAATAACTACGTTCAATTGGGTTGGAAAAAATTATGTAGGTACATTTTTAATCAATTAATAATTTAGTTGAAAAACGAGTAAAAAAAATTGATAAAATTATTATATATATGAATAAGTACGATGAATAATATAAGATAGAAGGTATACAGAGCTATTTATCTATTTTGAGAACGTATTACAGAAAGCTTTCGCTGTTTTACGTTTCAAAATTCGCGCCAGAATATGAGTTGCGCTGCGATCGACGGCCAATCCAAGAGGATATCTGCTCACGTGACTTTTCAGCGAAGAAAGCAACCAGTGGAAGTGCAGTGCTGTTACCGTGCGAATAAAGGCTTGATTCTCACTCAATCCCGCGCACGAAAGTTTGTCGCCGCACGTGTTTTAAGAATAAACCAGGAAAATTATTTTACATATTGACGCGTGTACGTACGAGAGTATTATATTCATAATAGGAATTGTAAATATAGTTCGACTTGATATATTATTTCCACCTCTTCTAGTTTATAATTTGTGTTAGGTTATGTTAGACGAGTCCTCGCGCGTTGTTAACCTTTTATGCATCAGGTGATTCACCACGTTTATTCGTCGTATTTATTATTTCTCAATTAAGTTTTTAAACTGTATTTTATTGATTGTGTGTTCACCATGCCCAAGGCATTGAAAATAATAATAATGCTTGTACATATATTTTTCATGTTCCAGAAAAAATATTCGAATGTCCATAGAACATTCACTTTTATCTCAGGGATATGTTTTGAATGTGTAATGAACATGACAATGTCACCCCAAAATGATATCTGCAAAATGTCGATGGGATCATTTATAAAGGACATGCATACTATGTACACGATATTCGTGTATATTCGTGTATATAGTATACATATCCTTTAAATGTTCCCATCGACATTTTGCAGATATCATTTTGGGGTGACATTGTCATGTTCATTACACATTCAGAACATATACCTCAGATAAAAGTGAATGTTCTATGAACATTCGAATATTTTTTCTGGAACATGCAAAATATGTACAATGAATATCTAATGCTGTGTGGGCAACATCATATACGTACATAGGTCGTGGCAGTGGTCATTGCGTGCGTGGCTGCTACCCTGTCGGTCTTAGGATCGAAACCACGGTGCGCATTTTTTTTCGGAATTGACATATATATTTTTTTTTTGTATATTTAGTACGATGTTTTTTTTTTTAGTAAATAAATAGTATATACTGTTATTATGACGAATCTTTGCTACTGGAAATATTTTTATTTGATTACTCTGTATTCTTCAAATATTCCTGTCAAATATTTCTCAAGGAGGCATCCCAAAAAATAGGCCTATTTATTTTATATCCTAAGCATAAGGAATCTTTTACCAAATCTTTAACCCCGCAGATGAACGGAGTAAAATATACGACATAAATGGTAATCTCAAGAAAATAACCGTGATTAAATTTTTTAGACCAATAATAATTGGATCCGCTAAGTATAAAGTCTATTTATTAATCTATTTATTTATATTATTTATTCATTTATTTATTTATTTCTCGGATAGAAACCCTTTTACGAGCGTTTTACAAATTACAATATTTATATGATAAAAAAGAAGTACACATCGAAACGAGCGTCAAATCTTATATCAGGGGCATGCCAGGGAAATAAATATGCACTCATCATTCGACAGTTACTATAGGAGCCTATTATCGAACACGTTCCACCGTGATTTTCCCTGTCGAACTTACACGCACGCACGCACGCACGCACGCACGCACGCACGCACACACACCCACACACACACACACACACACACACACACACACACACACACACACACACACACACACAGACACACACACACACACACAATATATATGTCCATATGGCACATTCCATGATTCCTCAGCAAGCTCTAGAATTTTCCAAAAAAGATCAAAATTTTTTATTTATTTGCCATTCTCGCATCTTATTGTTGTATGTGATAAAGTCAAACGTGCATGCACACACGCACAGGCACACATACATATGTCGCGTTCCACGTCGACTCAACCATCCCGATTTTTTCGCCTCGAAAAAACTATTCAGTATAGGCATTTCGAAGGACAATATATACACGACATTTCACCAAAATTTCATTTCCCTACTATTGTTGGTTCTCGAGATAATGACTAATAAATTATTCTCAATTTTGTAAAAATCATAGCTTCGTAACGGCTGATCGGATTTAAACGATTAAAGGAAAAATCTTTATTTTTTTGTCCTTTTCGAAAAAAAAAGTATTCCGTCATCGGGTAAAAGCTCATTAGAGAGTTTTCGGGGTAAATTGACAAAAAACAATTTTCCCCTCTCCACTGATGCCCTTTTCCATCTTAAAAAAATCCCGTGGAGTTGCGTCTTGCCCCTTCTACCAGAAAAAAAAAATAGTGAGTGGAATTCCGGGTAGCCCTTTCGTAGAAAGAACAAAAAAATCAAAAAATTACCCCGAAAACTGTCTAATACGTTTTTCTCCGACGACGGCGTATTTTTTTTTTAAGAGCAACAAAGATAAAAAATATCCTTTTTTAATCATTTAAATCCGATTAGCAGTTACAAACTTATAATTTTTGTAAAATTTAAAATTCATTAATCATTATTTCGAGGAGCAACAATAGTGGGGGGATGAAATTTTGGTGCAATGTCATATGGTCCTTCGAAAGTATAGAAACAGCTGGTTGTTTTAGACCTTTGCCTGGTTGTTTAGACTCAATTGTTTTAGACTTGTATGAATTTCTTTTTTTATTGACCAAATAATCAAGGTTTCAGTATACAAGATCGATTTATACTTATGAATGAATTATGAAAATAGGCTTATTTTGTGGCATTCCAATGTGTACAACTTCCTTATGAAATATTTGACATGAATATCTAAACAATACAGAGTAATTAAATGAAAATATTTCCTGTAGCAAACAGATTCATCAAAATAACAGTAGGTGCTGTTTATTTACTAAAAGTGAAATATTGTTACTACAAAATACAAAAAAAAATAAATATTGAAAAACATATTAATTAAGAAAAAATTGCGCGTGGTGCTTGCATAAATGTAAATAAATAAAGAAATAGACTTTTTATACTTCGAGGACCCAATTATTATTGGTCTAAAAAATTTAATGGTGGTAATTTTCTCGAGATTACAATTGAATTACTATATTATATTTAATTACTATGTATTATATAATTACTATATATTATATTTAATTACTATATTACTATATATTATTTAATTACTATATATTTAATACCGTATATTTTACTCCGTACATCTGCGGGGTGTGGGGTTAAAGATTTGGTAAAAGATTCCTTATGTTTGGATATAAAATAAATAGGCCTATTTATTGGGATGCCAATGTGTGCAAAGTCCTTGAGGAATATTCGACAGGAATATTGGAAGAATACAGAGTAATAAAAATATTTCCTGTAACAAAGATTCGATATAATAACATCATATACCATTTATTTACTAAAATTAAAACATCGTTATTACTAAATATAAAAAAAAATATTCGAAACATTAATTCCGAAAAAAATGCGAGTATGTAGTGTAGTTTCGATCCCAAGACCGACAGGGTAGCAGACTGTGCTAGCGGTTCACAGTCCGTGGTCCGTGTAACATATATCTGCGTTTTAGCTCGATACCATGTGCACGCACGCATAGTCAACCTGCATTACCCGGGAGGCCAATGTGCACACAGCTGACTCAAAATCTGCCACACCGCCCGAGTCAATGTCCACGCGAACTACCCCCACTACCTCGGCCAGTCGAAACCCCCTCGATCACCTGCGTTGGCGATCTCTCTACTAGTCTCTGAATTAAGGTTGGAAAAATTAATTTTACAGATTTGATTTAATTTTCATAAAGTGGAAGTAAGCTTGTATACCCGATATACATAAGAAAGCGAGCGAGAAAGAATACCTTCGTAGTCATTTCTAAAATTGCAATTTTTTATCTTGCATGATATTTGTTTGACGTCCAAACAGACACGTATGTATCTATAAGGAAATCTATCACTAGGCCAAGCATTGTAGAATTTTTACATGACATAAAGACTACCTGAAAACAGACTGTGCAGTTATATGTAAGACGCTTAGTAGATGAAATCTGCATAGTTTTCGACTCGAGACTCGCTTTCGTTTTTTTTTTATTAACAAATTTCATGAAAAAATGGTTTTTTTTTTGTTTTTCGCGTATAAAACGGAAACTAACAAAGTAATCTCAATGATGCCAATGGAAGAATTGTAGATAATTGAATTACGAAGAGAATGCCGGGTCGATCGACTCGATCGGACAATTAGAACCGGAGGAAAGCCAGAAAACCCGGAAAATTTGGCGTTTTCGTGAAAAATTCATAGCTCCGCAAGTTTTTAATATTAAGAGCTGAAACTTAGCATAGTAGTAGATATTCACATGTACTTCATGTGTGCAAAACCCGGACTCGGTCGGACTAATAGTTTTTGCACAATTGCCATTTGAATTTTTTTTGCGATATTTTTGCGGAGGGCCTCATGCTCTTGATGTCATGTGATTAAAATTTGAAAAACGGTTTTCGAAACTAGACGTAATCAGCAACAAAACGTATATTTCTGTTTTTCGATAAAATGCGTTTAAGTGGGTGAAACACTGTCGTGAATGTGAGCGAAAACGGCCAAATGCGCGAAATTGGTCGAGTGGTGGGGGGAGACCGAGCGTTGAAGAGAACGCGTATATATAGCAATAGAGCCGCACTGCGCGCAATCTTCATATCCGCAAATCTTTATATTTGAATATTTGCGCATCCACTGCATCGATTTTAGTGCGGTTTTTTTTTCTATTTCGGGGTATCAGAACCCGAAGAATTCGGTTCTGAGTAGATTCTGCAGTTAACGATGAACGAAGTTTTTTTTTTTTAGATCTGCCTAGATCTGGATTTCGTAAAATCCGTAGATTTACCAAGGTATGGATCTACGTAGATTTGTCCGGATCTGAGAAAATCTACTGTAATTCAAGAACATAAACGAAGATCTAATAAGCAAAAGTATTGGAACACAATATTAGATGGACTCGAATGTACGTAAATCTATCTTTATGTACGAAGGTCTAGGTAGATCTATAATTTTCTAAAATTTACATCCACGCAGATAAAATTTGATCTCAAAGATAAAGACGTGGATCCAAACGATTTTTTCCTGTGAAGCCTTTCCTTCGACATTGTGAAATGGGGGGGGGGGGGGGGGCACATCATTTTGACGAAAGTTCAATAAGGCAAATGTCATTTTTCCGAACCGTCATTCTGCCGAAAATCATTTTTTCGAAACGCTATCCACCGACGAAGATCGAAGAGTTGTTTTAACGATGGATAATCGCGAAAAAAATTTATTTACAATTTGTACCTAAACAATGAATCAAAAAAGTATCATGTATTTACAATTTTAGTTTCAATTAGTAAAAAATTATGTTTCAAAAAATGACGGTGTAATGTAAGTTCGAAAAAAATTATCTTCGGCAGAATGACGGTTCGGAAAAATGATGGTCGGCGAAATGACGGTTCGGCAAAATGACATTTCGATAAAACGATTTTCGGCAGAATGACGATTCGGTAAAATAACATTCGCTAAAATGACATTTCGAAAAAATGACGTTCGGCGAAAAAACGATTCGTGAAAATGACTTTCGTCATTTCGTATACATATAAGTGTCAGTTAGCCTCTACCGTGTGCCAGTCTCATGCACACATTAACGCACTCACACAACAACGTCTTACGCTGACATCATCTGACGCTTACGCGTCTGACGCTCGAAGTCTCCAGCTAGCCCCTACCGTGAACCGAGCGCTAGTATGTTTACACATCAATAACAATCCAAATAAATGAGGAAGCAATGTGCGAGTTTCAGCTTGCATTTTTTTCTTCGATATATTGCAATTATTACGATAACATTTTGCTGAAAGTAAAATATGTTCAGCGATCCAGTTTCTGGCCATGTAAGGCTACCATATCGCTGTTATTCGCTCAGCTTCCAAGTTTACTGGCAACTGCATTCAAATATATTTCGCGAATATTTGTACACCTTGTTTCAACTGAAGAATATGCGATTCGTAAATGCATTATTAATTGCTGATTAAGAGCCTCTTAACGTTGATTTTGCGCACGAGATTGGGAGTACCGAAACATATGAAATTGCATTCGCCTTCAGAAGTTTGCAAATGCATAGTCCCTATCAAGTCGGTTCAACGAAATCGCATACGCTATGGGTGCTAAACCACCGCACCCAAAATTATCGAGTTACGAGAATAAAATTGAGTTAGCATTCAAAGTAATTGTAGTCTGCATCTGTAGAAAACCCGCCAAGCTTACTTAATTCTTAACTCACAACCTGCATTCATCTTGCATTCATACTATATAAAATAAAACCGTACAAAATTTTAATCTATCACTCTTACTATCACTTCTTGGAAAACTAACTTCAAGAATACAAAAAACTCGGGTAAATTTAATTTTGCTCTGATTGATCTTCATTTCCACCATAATCTAAGAATGAAACAATAGGTAAATGGTAACTGAAATCTAACATAAATACTTTTGATTCAAATGTATTTATACATCTAAAAAAACTCCATCACTCGTCGTTCCATATTTTGTTGTGCTCTCATATGGATCATTTGATATATTTAAATTTAATGTTGATTTCGAAAAGTCAAGTAAAGGTTTTGATTTGTCTTTTGAGAAATTAACATTGAAATCTCTTTCAAAGGACTTATGTACGCATTTTCTAATGTTACGAATTTTCGTTATTATCAAGCAGATTGTATTTTCTACTACAAATTATTTTCTATATGGGTCGGCCGTGTTCTTTCTTGCGACGTTTCTTGCTTTGTGATACATGTGATACAAAGAAATACGTAGTTATGAAAAGTATGAAAAATGTATTCGAATATACTAATCTCTATTAACCTCCGATTAGTTAAATATTACAACGATAAACATGAATATAAAAACAAAAGTTTAGAAATACCACTACTGGGATATAGGTAAGTGAATTAATTTGTCGTCTGATGTTCCTATTCCCTGTAAACATTCAATAATACTAAACAGACACATGAGGCCTTCACAAATTTGGCCACTTATTTTTTCATTCTTTCGGATCTGTTCCATAATTAGCCATTCAGTTGTACTACTTAAAGGTACTCTCTGTGAATGATTTCAGATTTGTTAATTCGCTCGTTTCGAAAATGGGGGTTTTTTTTTTTTTCCAAGCGCGTATCCATAAAAGATTAAAGCGAATTCAAGTCGAGCAAAAAAAAATTTAATACAAGAAAGTTATGTTTTTCCATGAACTACTCAATCAAATATATGTTATATTTTTGATGGTATCAAAGAGGCTATTTTCAGCGAAAAAAAATGGAAAATATTTTTTTTTCCTTCAATGTGTTGTGCCCGCGAATTTCGTCACGTGGGGATGGGTTTGTGGGTGATTGTCAAGGTTGAGTAAATCTCCAACTCGAGTATTACAAAATTACGTATTCATGATATTCATGATATTCATGAGCATCGAATAGACGCTAGAAACGACGGTCAAGACCAGCCACGAGATATTTTCGACGCTCTTGCGGTGACGCGTTGCGGATTCGCTGACGCAGACGCATCTGACGCCGATGAAAATGCCTCGCTGCGTCAGATCGACGCTTTTGCGTCTGACGCCAATGGAAGTGTTTATTTGCGTCGGATCGACGCAGTTGCGTCTTCGTGATATGAAAACCGACTCTTATCGACGCTCTTGCGTTGACGCGTAGAAGCTCAGATTTCCGAACTTTTCGGCGCCGACGCGTGAAATACTTTGGTCATTCGCAAATAATTGCGGAATCGAAGATCTTCCAATCGTAGGGTCGGAAAAGTCACATGGTGAAATCCATTTTTCCAACGAGATTCGAAAATATCGGCAACCCAATATTTTTTTTATGATGTGCTCGTTTCTTGGTACGCTTCTTATTCTTTTTCAACAGTATAATATCAAAAGAGCAGCTGCCGCATATCGTCTAATGACTTCAGCGTTGTGAACCGTTATAATACGTTGATAATTCGACAGCCACATAGCTTGCATCGTACTCATTGTCAGTTTGAAATGGCTCAACTCTGAATGTACAACAGAACAACAGCATACAAACACCAAATCGGAGTAGGTTTCCACATCACGAAGACACAACTGCGTTGATCCGACGCAAATAAGCATTTTCATTGGCGTCAGACGCGAAAGCGTCGATCTGACGCAGCGGGTCATTTTCATTGGCGTTAGACGCGTCTGCGTCAGCAAATCTGCGTCCATGAGTCGGTTTTCACATCACGAAGACACAACTGCGTCGATCCGACGCAAATAAGCATTTTCATTGGCGTCAGACGCGAAAGCATCAATCTGACGCAGCGAGGCATTTTCATTGGCGTTGGACGCGTCTGCGTCAGCGAATCTGCGTCAAACTGACGCTAATAAAAAGGCACCTTAAGGTGGAACGTACGACTTGCCGTTCCGCTCGAAACAGCGAGCGTAGTTCAGAATAAGTTTTAAATTTATTCTTTCTTTAATAACTAAATTTTTTTTTTGCTCGGGGTTTTTTTTCTTTCTCTGCCGAACCGGGTGAGTTACCCGAGCCCCGAGCAGGCAAATCAACAATTACATAATTTTATTTTCCGGTTAATAATGAAAGGCTCTCGAACTTACCTTTCTTTTTTACTCTACATACTTAGTAGATCCGGTCTGGATCGATGCAGGTACGGCGTAAAAATAGACTCCCTCCGAGTGTTATAAGAGATTCTACTCTCTTTAATCGTTTCGGCCTCGTGTTTCGCCGAGGAAAATTCCACCTTAGTGGGCTTAATAACACCAGGATATAAACTAATACGAAAAGTGATTCTATATACACTAGGACCTCGATTTAACGGCCAGTGGCGGGACCGGCTCCGCATCGCACCTTGTTAAATCGAGGTAGCGTATGCCCGCCCATGCTGTATCTGCGCATCGGCACTCCGTGCTACGGGCCTGATCGGGGAGACTTTAAGCGTCCCCCACCATCTCCTACCACGCGAAAAACCGCTTGAAAACGCATAGATCTAATTTCGGCTTGGGCGACTAATAAACACACGGTTGATTATAGGGGACGCGTTGCCAATGAATGGCCGATGAAAATTGGGACTGCCGCTCCAAACATCCCAATAGTAATACTTTAAATTGTTTAATTGATGCTAAATTATAAAAAAAAGGGTTCTGTTTCCTTAATTTGTTTGATTAATAAATGCCGAGGTCTAGGATGAGTCCTATACTCGAGGCGACTTAAACTATGTTATGTTGTATGAAATCTCGCTCACGTTGGACGCTGTGCCAAGATAAGTTTGAATTCGTACAACGGGTGGTGAGCCGGGCCTGCTCAGGAGGACGTTACACACACGTAACGGATTTCCTAAAAAACCATATGGTACGGTAGGGTCGACTAGGCAATTTGAGTCTAATATAGGAATCTCCCGGAGGCGCTAGACGCAGTGCTAGGACCACACGAAAGATATGCTATAGGTAGAGGAATTGCTCAAACGATCGTGCAGTACGATGATTATCGCAATAGGCGAGAGTTCTAGGAAATCCTTTGGAATACGTCAGACGCAGTGCTGAGATAATCCTAGGAGAGTAGAGATCGGATGATCGTGGAAATAAGAGTGATTCTCTGGGCTCGCGCTCGGCCTTTTATACCCGTCTCGTGCCCTGCCTTTGCCTGTGTAGGGGGGACCGGGGCGTAGGACTGTCTTTCGTGTCGTTCGTGTATTTCGTGTCGTGATGGTAAGTGCGCGCGACGCGACTGTTCTCTCATTCTCCCGTTCGATGGCGACTGGGATATCGATTGCGATTCAGCGCGAGATGGGGCGTTCAAAGGACGGGGGGGGGGGGGTATCTTCGGTTACGTTATAAAACATATTTTTATTAAAACATCATTCCAGAATGTTTTCCTCTGACCACTGACACAAACACGAGTCGGGGAGTTATGTACTAGAGGGGCTTCGCCCCCTGCGCTCTTCGCGCGCCAACCCCCCGTGTTGCGTGTGTTTTAGTAGTTAAAGAAAAACGTTCTGGAAAGAGTTGAAAAAAAAATTGATTGTATTTGTTTTTTGAGTTTGGGTTATGAGTCGCGTTCATGGATACATCGATATATCGTTATATTTATTCTTGACAGGATTTTATGTATCGATTGATCAATATATCTATTCTTGACACATTCGATATATCGATATATCGATTTATCGATTGTTGACATGGTTCGATATATCGATATGTCGATTCTTGACACGGTTATATATATAGATATATCGATGCTTGACGCAGTTCAATATATCGGAACGATATCGATGCATCGATATATTTCGTGTTTAGTTTATGAGTTCGCGTTTGGTTTGGGCTTGATTAATATATTGATTTTTGACACGATTAGATATATCAATTTATCGATTCTTAACACGATTCGTTATATCGGTATATCAATTTATCGATTCTTGACACGAATCGATATATCGAAATATCAATTGATCGATTCTTGACGTGATTCGATATATCCATATATCGATTACTGACATGGTTCGATATTTCGATATTTCAATTCTTGACGCGGTTCGATATATCGTTATATCGATTCTTGACGCGGTTCGATAGATCGGTATATCGATTCTTGGCACGGTTCGATCTATCGATATAGAGATTCTTGACACGGTTCGATAGATCGATATATCGATTCTTGACATGGTTCGATATATTGATATATAGATTATCGACACGGTTTGATATATCGATATATCGATTCTTGACACGGTTCGATATGTCAATAATCGATTCTCGGGTTTCCATTGAATTGTGTTTATTTATTCTAAAATTTTGGTCATAATGTATGAATGAAAAAACTTGAGGGATCAAAAATTTATGTCATATAATTTATATATGAAAATTTATGTCATAATTTCTATATGAAATTTTATACGTGTTTGGGTTGGGTTTAGGTTTACACTGTAAAAAGTTTCTGTATGAAAATTAATACACAACTGTAGGAAGTTTTTATGCAGATACCGTTTCGAAATTTCAAATACGGTACTTAATATTACAAAACTCGTATTGTAAAAGTGAAGGTATCGAGCAGTGATATTACTACACAGATAGATTGAAAAGTTATAACCTTTGTAGGAATTTTCAACTCAAACTGTAGTAAAATCAAGACACATTTACTAATATCCATATAGGGATGTATATTAAATGTACTACTATGTATATTAGAAATAATATTACCGCATGGAATATCAGTTTACTTGTGTATTTGAAACGTACGCAGTCTTGATTGAATTTTCAGTTCAACGTTAATAAAAATTAATAAATGTTTGCTAATATTCTTTGTAGCAAAATTTAAATAAATACTAAATATAACACTTGAAAAATAGTTACAAACGCATATTTCGTGGTTGCTATAGGTCATGGAAGGGTTACACTGGAAAAAAAAATCGTGCACGGATTCTCGACAGAATTTTTTTTCTCCTCGAGCGGGACTTGAACCTGCGACCTATACCTACCTAACCTACCTATCTACCTAACACCCTACCCACTACGCTATCGACTGTTTATGAACTTCGGTAATTCATATCATGTATTTGACACGCCAGAGAACACTCGATCAGTTGTATGGCTTAATGAAAGTATGAATGGCTTATTTATTTTTCGCTCTCAATAGCCGTTAAACTCGATAGTTGAAAATTAAGGTCAGCACAGAATGCTAGCTAAGCTCACCAAAAATGCAATAATAGTAGAGGGGAGGGATCTTTAGGTGAAATAGGACGACGCGGTGCTTCCGGAAACTAATATGATTTATTTTGAATCAATCCCGGTTATCACCCGTACTTATCGTGATGGGGATGTACAGTGGGCTCGGTGCCGTACAATAAAAACCGTGCGCAATACTAGAATAATATATTTTTCCCTGCTTAATACGAGCTCCCGAGAGCCAACGATAACAAATAATCAAACTATGGGCGTAATACAAAAGAGAACCTCAATTTTATACAAAACTCGTATGATTTACGGGCGCTAAACGCCAAATAAAATAACCAGGAACAAATCTTGATGACACGCCAATTTATGATAAGCTAACGCAAAATTTTGTAATAAATCCAAATTGAACACGTCTCTTTCAACGCAAATTAACGATAACGTAACGGAACTACGATAATAAATCCAAATTAATCGTGTATCTTCCACAAGAAACGCAGGCTCGCTTAAGGAGGTCCATGCGTGGCCGGTGGTGGGGGTAGACGGGAAGATAGCCGCGATGGAACACGCGATGAGCGCGGCATGCATGAAACGAGAGAGTTGGACCGCTCACGGGCTACACATTTATTTTTCATCATTAAATATTTCGTGAACACTCTTTAAAACATCCCGTGACCCCCTGTTTTTATCGTCGTTACGGATTCTTAAGAATTTTTTACATGCGTAGGGCAGTTTTCATCGGACATATAGGGTTATTTGGTATACGATTTATTAGATGGAAATGTGGCCAGCATGTCATTTCCGTAGATCGCCGTGTAAATTCAACGATTTTCAAACTCATAATTTTTTGATAAATGTTCGGTAACTTGGCTTGAAATTTTTCGAGCATGTTGGGATGTATTTTTACTCTACTGTAGACAAAAATCAGATAATCGTAGGGTATTCGGGTTCGTGCAAGGACCTCATCCTTAATACCCACGGCTCAAGAAAACGCAATGAAAGATAACTAGAAGTTACACAGAAAAAATGAATACGCAATTAAAGAGTTATCACGTCGTTTTGGATTACGAAAAATCCAAACACTCGGAATCCTCAACTATGGCCAATAACGTAAGCTAAATCCGACGCGCGAATATCGTACCAATTTCAGATAACCGAAAACTCTCCGATCTCCACAGCTCATACAGGTAACCCAAATAGATAACCGAGATAACAAGAACTCACACGTAGCTTAAGGTAACCGAGATCACCGGATCTCACAGATAACCAAAGATAACCGGGTACGACATTCGACGGTCAAGACCGCACAACGAGATAGCCCGATATTCACTCGCACACAAGGCGAGTTCGTAACGATAACCCAACCGAATATCGGACGCGATAATCCCGAATAAATGAATGATCAATATTAAATTACCGGAAAAATTACAAGAGCCAAAATAATCAAGAAAAATATTATACAAAATTAATGCCTTAACGATACGATAATACAAAAGAGAGTGAACGATAATGAGGCGATAATCTCATTTGCAGGCACACACCCATTCGTATACAAAAGAATTAACCAAAACTCGACATACAACACTTTACCAAACCAAACCAAATGAAAGAGAAAAAGCCTCACGGCTACTACGAGTGAATGAGCTTATCGCCTGTACAATAATACGGAGCTGGGTCTCACCGAGTATCTCGATGTTAGATGATCTCGAATCACGAGTCGTCAGGTCCTTGTGCGGAGCACTGAGACGACACACGCTACTTAATTACTCGAAAGAAAACGTCTAAACGCTAAGACTCGTCAGGAAGAAGTGATTTCCGATACTCGATCGTCGCTCTCTCGGGGTCGATGTTCCCCCTCTTTTCGGCCCTTTGGCGCTCTAGCTGTTTCTCCTAGCGTCACCGCTGCCCCTCGTTGTTCCTCCTCTCTAATTGGGCGTTCCGCTCCTCTCCCAATTCGCTGGAGTCTTGCGTCTGCTTTTCCGAGTTGGCCGAGGACGTGGTAAGAGCGCGAAATTCGAACGGCGTATCTGAACCATTTAGCTGATACCTTACATAAAACACCTTTCGCTCTACCGGCAGTAATTTACGTTGCCTCGCGGATATCTTCCCCGGGGATCCGGTTACCGGGGTCAGGGTCCGCGGACTGCCCGTGGATTGCGGTGGCCACCGACACTGTCCACGCGGGCCCCAGTAACCTAAAGACAACACTGTCACCTCACCCATCTTCGTCAGTCCTATAAACTTCAACGTAAAGGGGCGCCAAAGGTGATCCGGTCCGCGATACCCGCAATAAAAACAGGCTGGTCCAGCGGCAGGCTGGGAAGTCGTGGGGAGGAGGGTGACACAGTAATATCTCGGCCCATTTTCCAGCTCGCTTCCTGGCATCCAGTACCCGCGGGCGCAGATGTTACGCAACCCGCCTACGTTGATCGGCAAAACTCCAGGTCGACCATAATTAACCAAAATAACCTAAATCGTCGGCGAGATGATCAGTCTCCCGACACCACCAAAAATAGATAACCAGCCAAATGTTCAGGTAGCTGTGAGTCTAAATAGACGCTAGGTAGCCATTATTTGCCGGAATTCTGGTAACCATGTCGTGAGCGACCAGATACCAAACTGAACCCAAAACATAATCTTTACTGGAAAAAACAAACTAAATTCTTTAATATATAAACATCTATATATTTTACTGAAACAAAATGGAGATTCTTTACTGAAATGGCCATTTATATTTTACTAAAAGAAATGACTTGAAACCGTATTAACATAACAAAAACGATGAAATTAAGACCAATTCCCGACCTTGAGGTAACCGAACGTTTATTACCATACCGTAATAATCGAACGTGCGCCGTCTCGAGGTCGTAAAACCAACCTCCTGACCGCACACAGTTCGCGCATGTGACGGGGCGCAAAATGTCACGTCACAATATGTATATACGTTATGTACAAACCCCGCAATCGTACATTGCGCGCAATGTACAGACTTTTTGTACAATGCGCGCATTGTACGGAGATGTTTGTACAATCCTGGTTTATGCGGGGTTTGTACAAGTTATTCTGTACAGTGCGCGCAATGTACGTTTCATGCCGTACACTGCGCGCATTGTAGGAGAGTCTTTGTAAAATCCTGCACTAATCACATGTATTTTATATGTGAGTGGGACAGCGAATAAACACGTTTCATAGTAATGAAAATTGATAATTATTCTCTTTGTCTGCTGCAAGAACATAATACATGCAAATTAATGTATCGAGTCTTATACTATACATTTACTTACTACTTATTGCAACACGGACTAGAATTGTGACAACGCGAGTTACATAAAACATTGTTCTTTCTACAGATGCATCGGTTATTTTTACATTTAGTAGTACAAGAGCATCGGAGGAAACCTTGCCTCCCCCCACCAACGAAGACTTGTTATTGGCTGCTCTAACAGAAGTAGTTTGTTGAGGGACATCCTTCTCCAGGAGAAATTCGGCCGTAGCTGGGGCTATTTGATTCCTACTAAATAGTCCGGAAATAATTCCGCTCTGGGTTCCGATCTTATAAAATCCATCTCCAGTTACTTCCATGATTTTTCTCGTACTATGATTATCATTATTAAAGCTAGTATTATGATACAGGGATCATCATGGAAGTAACTGAAGATGGATTTTATAAGATCGGAACCCAGAGCGGAATTATTTCCGGACTATTTTGTAGGAATTGAATAGCCCCAGCTACGGCTAAATTTCTCCAGGAGAAGGATGTCCCTCAACAATCTACTTCTGTTAGAGCAGCCAATAACAAGTCTTCATTGGTGGGAGGGCAAGGTTTCCCCCGATGCTCTTGTACTACTAAATGTAAAAATAACCGATACATCTGTAGAAAGAACAATGTTTTATGTAACTCGCGTTGTCACAATTCTAGTCCGTGTTGCAATAAGTAGTAAGTAAATGTATAGTATAAGACTCGATACATTTATTTGCATGTATTATGTTCTTGCAGCAGACAAAGAGAATAATTATCAATTTTCATTACTATGAAACGTATTTATTCGCTGTCCCACTCACATATACAATACATGTGATTAGTGCAGGATTGTACAAAGACTCTCGTACAATGCGCACAGTGTACGGCATGAAACGTACATTGCGCGCACTGTACAGAATAACTTGTACAAACCCCGCATAAACCAGGATTGTACAAACATCTCCGTACAATACGCGCATTGTACAAAAAGTCTGTACAATGCGCGCAATGTACGATTGCGGGGTTTGTACATAACATATCCACTAGGACCTCGATTTAATGGCCCTCGATTAGGACATAGGACATAGGACATAGGGATAGACAGTCCCCACCATGTCGCATTTATCGGTCGTTTTTTCGCGTGGTGGGAGATGGTGGGGGACGCTTAAAGTCTCCCCGATCAGGCCCGTACAGCATGGGTGGGTATACGCGACCTCGATTTAACAAGGTGCGATGCGGAGCCGGTCCGCCACTGGCCGTTAAATCAAGGTCCTAGTGTACATATATATATAGGGATTGGTATGGCTCGGGCGCTACGCGCCCTCGCTCGGATAGGTTTGGGTTTAGGTTGGGTTGGGTTTGGGTTTGGGTTTAGGTTGGGTTGGGCTTAGGTTGGGTTTGGGTTGGTCATCTTTTTCAAATTGGACACCCGTTATAAGCTCAATTCCTGAAACAGCGGCGGCAGTGGCGATATATCTGTATAATATAGAACGATATAGTGCGCGTGTACGCGTGCGCGTGTGCGTGTGCGTAAATTTCTGTAAATTTTTTTAAATTTCATTTTAGTGAATTCCGTTTTGTTGTGCCCCAGATTTCATCATATTTTCATCATATTCGTTATATTTAAATTGACGCTGAACTTGGTAATTTCGTCTTCCTAAGGGGGGAGGGGTGTTGTGCCGCGATTTCGTCATTTAGAATTATATTTAACTTAGCCGTCGATTGTGCAAAGGGTAATGAACCACGATTCAGCAATAGTGCAAACGTAGCAATTTGAAGGTGACTTTTGCAACACACATGTCGTCGAGTGGACATCGTACGATTCCACCTCCTCGGAAATTAAGCAAAAGGCCATTAAACTTTTAGTACAAGAATAATATAAAAAGGCAGTCTTCGGTCGGCAACAGCGCTGTTCAATAAAGCGAGCTATCCTTAGCGGAAGCTATGGTCAAATTGCAGTCAGTCGGTCTCAAGGCAAAATAATCAAGAACATTGTAACCAATACTTTATCATCATTCAATATACTAGACCGTATTTTTGTAATACTCGAGTTGGAGATTTACTCAACCTCGACTATCACCCACAAACCCGTCCTCGACGATTTCATCCCCACGTGACGAAATTCGCGGGAACAACAGTTTCTTGTAAATTTTTTTTCATGTTTCCGTATTTACTTTCGACAAAAATGCAGATTCACAATTTTTAAATTAATATGTGTCGTACAGATACGAAGAAAAGAAAGAGAGGCAAGATAGACGCGCCAAGGACCTGTCATTTTTTTCAAAATGAAATTAAGCTTAAAATGTATCCACAATTCTCATAAGATGTATGATTTTAATTACAATGTTTATCTGGCTGATCGCGAGTTCGAGTAATGTATAAACTCACTTCAGTAATAATTCTATTTATACCCGCCACATTTTCAATGTACAATCCCACTTGTGATAACTTCACTCCGATAAGCATATTTTTTAGATACTTTAAAATTTATATTTTCCTTTGATATCTCGTATTTAAGTCTAGAATACGAATAACGTCATAAAGCAGAAGGAAAAGAAATATTTTCGAGAAAATGTGAGCAAAAATGTAATTCTTGGTGAAAGCTTTTGTTAAAATAAATAAAATACATTTTCAAAATAAAAAAATTATTAGGTTACTGTAGAGAAAGAATTTACTTATTAGCTGTGACCGGACTAATGGATCGCTGGAGGCGGATTACGTGCAAAATCGAATTCGATATCGACAAGAGAGTACATACAACGCCTCCTTTCGTCGCACGTTTTCGTTATCTATGGTTATGGGGGTCTAGGGTAATTTTCAAAATGTGCCACTGACATCAACCGATTTATATTTGAAAGACACGCTAGTGATCCCGACCGACGAAAACCCTAAATATTGCTAACCATGAACCATGAAAGTTAGAGAAGGGAAAATCATAGAAGTCGACTGATCGAATTCGTTCGGTACACGTAATCCATGGTTCGAGTCTCGCCACAGCTTTTTTTTTGTGAAAAATTAAGAGAACAATGAAAAGTTCACACTGAAAATGAGTACTATATGGGCCATTTCACGCCAGATCAGCCACTTCCAAACCTTACGTATTATTTTTATTAGCTTAAAATTTTTTTGGTTATATTCGAGTCGAGATTTGAGTCACACAATAATTTTTTGGGTTGAATTGATTTCAATTAATAAATTGAATGCTAATTGAATTTTTTAGTTTAATCCAATTTTCATATTTCCTATTATTCAAAATTAATTCATCCATTTTAAATTAATTTTTTTAAATTCAAATCAATTTGTTAAATTCATTTAATTCAAGATTATTTACAGTAATTAATTCTAATTCAAGTTCGTATTGGATTGTTTAAATTCAACTCTCTGACTGATTCGGTTATATCTCGGTTGATTCTCATTAATTCGAGAAAAACACGTACGAGAATGTATACATACCGTAATGTATACATGTCTACACAATTATTCAAGTAATGTTTTTTTTTTATAAAAAATATTCTAAAACAAAAAGCATACACAAATTTTGAAAATGTAATTAAATAAAATGACGAAGGGTGAATGGTGTGAAGGGTGAAAGGCGAACGGTGCAATTAGGGAAGGAATGTACGAGTTAGAGTGAGAAAGTGTTCGAAAAGGAAAAAGAATGACATATCAGAAAATATACTCGAACGGGAAGAATTCGGAAGTTGAAGACGAGAACGCGAGGAGGAAAGACTAAACTAAGCTGTATAATATTTCATATAATTCCATTTGAATAAATATTTCCTTACTTTATCAATAGGTACACTGTCGTTTGATTTCGATCCTACATATGTGGCATTCCAAGTGAAATCGAGGAATCATTTTCCTCAGGTCGTCAAATCCTTGCAGAACCTTTTTTTTTTTTGGCTTTCATTCCACTTCAAAAAGAGCCTAATTTTTCAAAAGAATTTTCTCCCTACTCTTTCAGGTGGCGCGACAATCGTTTATGTATAAAAAAAGGAAATCTTAACAACTTTGTTGCTAATTATTTACAATACTTAACAACTTTGTTACTTAACAACTTTGTTGTTAATTTAAAAATACCATTTTTAAAATTCCGAAATTTTTTCCACAGAATCTAAGTCATGCATAAGTAATATCTATAATAATTAGGGAGTGAGATGCGGCTGCCTTATATTTTCTTTTAAATTCTTATTATTTTTTTAATTGCTCTGCAATCGGGTTTTTTAAACTTAGCAATACAATGAAAATTCGGGACATCGATGTTTTCTTTGTTATATTCCGAGTTTCCAATAAAACCAATATAGTTGAATGTCGCGTAATACTGTCATCGAGGTCCAAACCATGTGCGCGTAAACTTTGACAATTCAATTAATTTATAGTTGTTCCCTTTCTATTGGAAATAAAGTTTGTTAATATATCAGTGACTGTTTAAAGCCTGTTAAGTGATAACCTTTTAAATTCATTTCGTAAATCAATGACAGATGTAGATTGTCTTCGGCCGAGAAAGAATGTACGATTATTATTTTCAGTCACAATGTGAAGGCCTTCTTTCTCACACAATGTGAAGCAGACAATGGAAAAGTAATTGTAATGGCTGCTATTAATATTTCACCGAATCAAAGTATAAATGAAATAATCGAATTAATCCATATGAAAAATTACTCATTTACACTGAAGCAGGATCTGCTCTTCTCAATCGAAACCTTCATAAATTACGTATGATATTGAGTAGAGATTTCAATGTTGATTTCTCAAAGGACAAATCAAAGCCTTTACTTGATTTTTTGAAATTAACATTAAATTAAAATATATCAAATGATCCATATGAGAGCACAACAAAATATAGAACGACGATTGAAGGATTATTTTCAGGTATATTATTTTTAGATATATTATGGTAGATTTCAGTTACCTTATACCTATTGTTTCATTCTTAAATTATATGGTCGAAAAAAAGATCAATCAGAGCAGTGAGTAATTTTATTGATATACATTTATAGTTGTATCGATTGTAAATATTATTACTTGGTGAGACAGAAATAAAAGTAAATAATTGTATTTTGTAACATTACTCTCGCATTGTTCGTGATCCGACCAACCAATATCCATGATAAAATGTTAATATAACTTTTATTATACACATTACTAATATTAATTATAAATTTATTAATTATAAATGCTGCATAAGTTTTCTGTATTTTTGAAGTTAGTTTTCCAAGAAGTGATGGTAGTAAGAGTGATAGATTAAAATTTTGTATGGTTTTATTTTGTATAGTATGAATGCAAGATGGATCAAGTTGTGAGTTAAGAATTAATTAAGCTCGATGAAGTTTTCTACAGTTGCAGACTGTAATTACTTTGAATGCTAACTCAATTTTATTCTCATAACACGATAATTTTGGGTGCGGTGGTTTGGCACCCATATCGTACGCGATTTCGCTGTACCGACTTCATAGGGAATATGCATTTGCAAACTTCTGAAGGCAAATGCAATTTCATATGTTTCGGTACTCTCAATCTCGTGCGCAAAATCAACGTTCAGAGGCTCTTGATCAGTAATTAACAATGTATTCACGAATCGCATATTTTTCAGTTGAAACAAAGTGTACAAATATTTGCAAAATATATTTGAACGCAGTTGCCAGTAAAGATGCAAGCTGAGCGCACTGCTGTTGTTCACTGAATCGCAATATCTGCCCGGAGTACCTTTACTCAAATCGGTTTCCTCTACTGCTTTATAAATAGCTAATGGCAAGGTGCCGTTAGCGCGGTCGGGGAGCGATCTACCAGTATACACTTCTAGATTATCCCTATAAGCTTGCATGAATAACAGCGATATAGTACCCTTACATGGCCAGAAACTGGGGACCGCTGAACATATTTTACTTTCAGCAAAATTTTATTGTAATAATTGCAATATATCGAAGAAAAATAATGCTAGTTGAAACTCGCACATTGCTTCTTCATTTATTTGGATTTTTATTTTTTTTTTAGTTCTGCCGTTGACACGTCTAAGAGAGAATCTGTTATACTTGTATATTCGTATATTGTAACGGCGATGGGGCTCATCGGAGCTCGTCATGACACCTATCGATCCAAAGATCTACTATCCTTCATGTGTCGACACTCCGGCGATGCCTCGTCGGCCGGCTTCTATCGCGTGGGCACCCCCCCACCCCCTGCGAATCGATCCGATAGATTAAGCATAAGCCCTCGCCCCAGTCCGTGCGGAGTCGTCAGGGTGATCATTCGTCCTAGTTCATCGTTGTTACCGTATAGTATGTTCTTTGTATTAATTGTGATCACCGTAAAACGCGAGAGTGCCGCTCAGTCGAAAGTAGGGTGTCGATATTCTAATTAAGGAAAAGAAGGGTTGAATCTGACGTGTGTGGTGCGTAGCTTCATTATTTGTGTCCATATAAAAAACTTTCCAGCACCGTGTGTGATTGGGCCGCTTAAATACGTGGGAGCTCAAGCGTTCCCTCGTCAGAATCGACTCAACGAGCGTCTTCGTCATAATTCGATAGTGTCTCGAATTACACCCACGATTGGGTTTTTTTCGTTGTCTTGGACATCGTCCCGTGGGAACGAGTCCAATATTCAATTTGTCACGCTTCGGCCGACAGTATCTTCGCTGGCAACACGTCGTAATTCGCCCGAATTCGGTAAATCGAGCATCAAGTCGTAAAGAGCGAGAGAACGAGAGAGAGAGAGAGAGAGAGAGAGAGAGAGAGAGAGAGAGAGAGAGAGAGAGAGAGAGAGAGAGAGAGAAAGAAAAAAGGACATCGAAGCAAGGTGATACGATATCGCGACGCTCACGTCGCGCGACGCCCGCCATCTTAGCGACGCTTCCACGGACTCCTCGCCTCACTGAAGACCCTCGACAGCTAAGTACTCTGTGCCGATTATTGTACGGCGATTTCACAGCCTTCTGTTAACTGTGATATTATTCTAGTAAATTCGTTGCCCCCGTGTCGGGCATTAAAGACTTTATATTCGTAAAAATATTAGTTATTATTCGTCTGCGGACCCAAAGTATTTAAAAAGGATCGCGGTCCTTGTCGGTGATCCGACATTTTTCATAAATTTCTTTGTTCTCGTCATCATTTTTGTGTGTATATATCAAAGCTGTTGTTATAGAGTGAGAGAGTGCGAGTATAGGGATTATAGCGTGTATAATCCCTACCTCGATTGTTGTCGATGAATATCGCTCGTGTGACTCGAAGGTTAAGGCCCCGTTTTCGACGGGTCTCGTTATTATCGCGTATATGAACCGCGTTTATTTATATTGCTTAGTCATAATTCTCGGCTCCGCAAATTTAATAATAAGCGAAAGAAATCTGGATAGCATGGAATATTATTTGATCGTATAACGTTCACTCATCGCCCGAGATTTCTCGTTTTGTTTTTCTTTTTGTATTTTTGTATGATCATTTCAATTGAACGGCTGTCGTGCTCATTTAGTCATCCATTAAGCAGAAGTGGTGTTTTTCGATAGTCTCGGTAAATTCGAGACGTAATAAAATTATACGCTTTCACAATAATCATGTCTTTATTTCTTCTAAAAATAAATAAAATCGTTACAATATAGATGGTACTCCGAAAAGGTGTAAGTTTTTCAGATTGTGTTCCAACGGAGCATTGGATTACATATTCGATGACGAATAGAAACTTCTCATGACAATGAATGAATGTCGGAAAAAAAATACGCCCTTTTGTCATTAATAATTACAAAAAGACGTAAAAGTGTCGCTTAGGCTCTTTTTCCATTAATTACGTCGTATTTTTCAGATTTTTTATTATCAATAAATTCCTGTCATTTTTCTCAATTAATTACTATGTGTGAAATTGAGGCAAATAAAATGAATTTCAAAGAATTTTATTGGGAAACATGCCGTATTTGCACCGTACCGCCACCGTGCCGTTACCATGCAGTCTCTGTGCCTTCAGCGTGCAGTCTCCGTGTCGCCTGCGTGCAGTCTCCGTGTCGTCAGCGTGCAGTCTCCCTGTCGTCAGCGTCTAGTCTCCGTGTTGTCAGCGTGCAGTCTCCGTGTCGTCAGCGTGCCGTCTCCATGCCGTTAGTGTGCAGTCTCCGTGTCGTCAGCGTGCGACCTCTGTGTCGCAAGCGTGCAGTCTCTGTGTCCTCAGCGTGCAGCCACTGTGCCTGTACAATGTCGACATGGCGTGCGGGTCACGGCGTGCCGTCAGAAATCAGTCACCGGGCCGACGCTCATCGTATCGTTCGTGCTGTCACGCCGTGCCGTGCCGTGACGCCAGTGTGTCGCTACCGTGATTCATTCAATATGGTGACTGCACGTTTGTTTATCTGGGATTTTATCTAACCTCATAAAATTTTATAGAATCATACGAAACTTTGAAAATATATACTGTAACGGCGACGAGGCTCATCGGAGCTCGTCATGACACATATCGATCCAAATATCTATTATCCTTCATGTGTCGACACTCCGGCGATGCCTCGCCGGCTGGCGTCTATCACGTGGGCACCCCCCCCCCCCTGTGATGTGACCCGATAGATTAAGCATAAGCCCTCGCCCCAGTCAGCACAGAGTCGTCTCGGTGAGTGGATGTTTCGTCTAAAATAAACCACTCACCGAGACACGTGTGAGTGCCATTTTCTCCAAGGTATTGTGATTTTAGTAATATTATTGAATTGTAAAAAATACTCGTCTCTCGCACTATGCGTTTCGACGCGATTGTTGTGGCCTTCTTCGAATATATTCCAGCACCAGTGCGTGACTGGGCCGTCGCGTCATACGACGATTCTCTCGATAAAACCCACGATTAGGCTCGTGGACGCATTCATGAGCATTCCTGCGGGAGCATAAGAATCATGAATCGTCATGCCGAGGCGTCCTCCATATTCCAGCGAGATTTCGTCCTGGCCGATAGTCAACGCAATTAGCAACGAGGCTCGTGGTCTACGGTAAAGAGAGAGAGAGAGAGAATGAATGAATGAATGAATGAATGAATGAATGAATGAATGAATGAATGAATGATACTTTATTTATGCCATGGATCGCAGATCCCTAGGCAAAAGATATACATAATTAGTTGAAAAAAACTTAAAACTAAGGTTTTACATTAGAGATTAAAACTAGAACTATAACTAAAACCAAACTAAGTGAGAACGCTCTCACACAACGCTCTAATGGGTCCATAACGCAATTATCAATACGCAAATATTGATCCTCCCGCAAGACCGGAGCTCAGGGTGGCCCCACAGATGGACCAAGCAGAAAGTGGAAAATTGTCCTCTTATAAAGCTCAAAAGATGTGATTGAGGTGATGCGCGACGGAAGAGAATGCCAAAGATACATAGCCTGTAGCGTGAATGATTTTTGAAGGATCGTGGTACGATGTGACGGGATACAAAACGTTGGTGGAGGGAGTCGAGATGGGCGGTGAGAGGGGGGAGCAAACGTGAACAAATCCAGTATGTACTGTGAAGCTTCGCCATGTACAACCTTGTATGCGAGAATTGATAAAAAATACTCTCTTCTCTTAGCCACCGTCAGCCATCCCAGTCTCTCTCTGAACGGCGATATATGTTCCTCACATCGAAGATTAAAGATAAAGCGTATACATTTATTTATTAGTCGCTCCAGTACCAAATTTTGCTCACCGGTTACATCAATGTAAACCAAACAACAGTAGTCCAGAATTGGCCATATAAGAGAGGAAATAAGCGCTTTTCGCAAATTTTGGGAAAGAGCATTCATATTATGTTTTAATCGGAATAAAGCAAAGTTAACTTTTCGTGAGATGTGCAATATGTGTCTGTTCCACGATAGATTTGAGGTGAAAATCACACCCAGATTGCGCACTTCATTTACATAAGGAATAGATGTTCCATTAACAGAGATACAAGGTAGGCTCGAAAAATCAATTTGATTGATGAAAGTCCCCGAACCCATTATAAGGACCTTTGACTTCGCAAGGTTCAAGGTCAGACCATTTGCTGTCGCAAAATCAGCAATAACCTGCACATCATGAGCAACCCGGACAAGAGACTCGCCTAGATTCGAAGGAGGACAAGAGAGGTATATTTGTGTATCATCGGCATAGATAAGGTGCTTGGTATAACGAAGACCAGCACCAATATCGTTGATGAAAATTGAAAACAATAGAGGACCCAACACAGAGCCCTGTGGGACACCCATGTTTGTGAGTCTCCATGCAGAGATGTTTCCCCTCTCGTCAATAACAGCCTGAGATCTACCAGACAAATAAGAGAAAAACCAGGCAAGAACATCATCCGAGAAGCCAATGATGCGCAATTTCTGTAAAAGGATGCTGTGCGGGACGGTATCGAAAGCCTTGCTGAAGTCAAAGAGAACCAAAACTGTCAACATTCTCTCGTCCACTGCCTGCCTCACATCTTGGCACAACTTGAGCAGAACTGTTTGGGTGCTAAAACCCCTCCTAAAACCAGACTGTGAGGGGTCCAAAATGTTATGGGCACTGAGAAAGTCAACCATTTGCGAGTGGACAATGCGCTCAAAAAGTTTAGATATTTCAGGGAGATTAGCAATAGGTCTGACATCCGATGGAGTAGAAGGAACATTCTTTTTGAGGAGCGGACGGATATATACACGCTTCAACAAGGACGGATAAATACTATGGCGCAAACTAGCGTTAAAAATGGTAGCAAACACGGGAGCCAAATGATTTACTGCTTTGCTTACGGCAAATAAGGGTATTCCATCCGGTCCATGCGAAAGCGAATCCGATCCAGCTCTATCTATCACTCGAAGAACAGTCTCCACTGTAATATTAGAAAACTGAAAAGACGGAGAAGACGGTAGTCGGGGTGTGTTTAAGTCTGGTTCAAAGAAAGCCGGGTAGGGCAACTGTGAGAAGGAGATGCTGGCAAAATATTCATTGAGGACATCTGGAGAAAAAAAGGAGAATGGAGAAGAGCCTCTCGATTTAGTCAAGCCAAGGTGTGAGAGTTCCTTCCACAGCGAAGGCACATCCGACACCGTCGACAGTCGGCGCTCGAGGAATAGCATTTTTGCACCCTTCAGCTCCTTTGTTAAATTATCTCTAAAGTTCCGATAAATCGCCATCTGTAGGGCATCACCTGATCTCCGCGCTCGCGTGAAGAGTCTTGGCTTCTCACGAATTTTATCCCTTAAGGAAGGAGTTAGCCAAGGTGCCAAAGGTTTGTTTATCCTCCAAGTTTTGATCGGCGCATGATCCTCGAACGTACGTTTTATATTAAGAAATAGCTGATCCACTATACTCTCGAACTCGGACGGAGACGCGTTGTCAAGATGAGAAAAATCTGATACGAGGGCATCGGATAAACTAACGAGATATTCTTGTTGAGAAAAATGTTTAATATCGCGACGAGAAATTACAGGTTTTTCAGCTGAGCCCGCTTCAAACTGGTATTCAAACTCGAGAAAATCGTGGCCAGCAATGAAAGGCGCAATTGACTTATGAAAGTAATTTATTTTCGCAGCGCTGTCTACTATAACGACATCCAACAAGCTATTCGCTAACATAGTGTGATAAGTGGCTTCCGAGTCAATTATGTGCAGACTATGTGATAATGCGAAATCCCTGAGTGCACCGGCTTCAAAATTGGGTTTTCGATTCGCTCAGTGTGTAGGTTGTGGTGAGAGGGCGCGGACGGCTGGCTAACTTTCGAGTGCCTACTAAACGGAAGTAATGAAACTCAACGCAAAAATAATAATGTATGGGGCCTTGGTTCAGGCTAATTTATTCATGTTCTTTCGATAGCACGCAAATTATTCAAGAGCATTTTACAAGAGTAGACCTGCAAATTCGAAGAAATACAATGACGAAAAATAAGTAGACTCGAAACTCCCATAAATCAAATAATGACGCAAAGAGATCTATTCGATAACGGAAATGCGAACACGATAATGAAAGCGACTAGATTATAAAAGAAATCTCATTTTTCGAAGACGGTAGCGAAAGCGTAAGCGAGAACGGGAACCAGAGTATATTCGATAACATAATGCGAGCTCTGAACGGCGAACCGCTCGGATCGAGAGCTGGAGCGCAAGAGAACGATTCGAGCAGGTAATCTGCCTGAAAAGCCAATTCGGAGAGAGAGACCCATAAGCGCACGCGCAACGAAAGCTCGAAATCCTCTCTTCTCCTGACGTCACACGGAACGGGAACGCCTTATCAAAAACCGAAAAATGCCGGGAAATTCAAATGATAACGCAAAAATTAACACTAAATAACATCTTCTTAATCACTAATCAAAATACGCCGAATCGTTCCGACGGCGTATGGATCCTCTGGTTGCGATGATCGTCCTTCAAGTGGTTCTTTCTGGTATGGGTATGGGTATGGTATGGGTTCTGGTATGGGAAGATCCGGGACTACCTAAAACTAAACCTACGATAACGGTGCGATCGGGCAATCCGTGGCGGCTGGGTGATCGCAATCCCAGCCGACAACGGCCTTCCAAACGTAAACGTAACGCAAACGGAACTTAAACGTAACCGCCCTCATCTTCTCTATACCCTGTAACGAAGCGTCGAGACTCACACTCGAACTTTTATACTCACTAAAATTACTATTCATGAAAGACCGAGTATACGGAGTGGCTCATTTAATTTGGCCCTGGTCCACGGCAACTCGGTATCTCGAACGCGCAAGGACCCGACAGAAAGCTAAACTCAATACCAAAACGTACGATAACGCGAAAAATAAAAAAATAGAGGTGGAACGGTCGCCAATACCGATTTCGAGAACAGACTCATTTTCACGCACTGAAATTAACTCAATTTATTGCATATTGACCAAGAAAAACTGTGGTCGGAACGACCTGTGACGCTAAATCAAAAAATTGCGTCACACATTACACTCCTGTAAGTTTTTGAAATATTAACGTTTATGTTGAAAAAAAAATTCAAAATTCACATTTTCGGGGTTCAACTCCAAACGCTGTTCGAACTATTCAAGATAGAGAAAATTGCACACGAACAATTTTGTAGAGAATTAAATTTTCTATAAAAAAGTCCGCGACAGCATATATGAAAAGTCAATAGCAGATGAGTGGGAGGTGTCCAAAGTGGCGTGACGAGGAAGTGTGATTTTTGTGAAATCGCAGAATAGTAGGCCCATTAGTTGTTAAATTACATATCACCACGTTAGCGTTGAATGAAAAATGCATAAAAATTCAAACGTCAACCAGACACAATGAGAAGTCATTATCACCTAAAAAAATTTATTTATAACTGAATTCAAATAAAGCCACTTACTTGAAATGGTTATTTTTTAAATTGTTTTCACAACTTTGGACGACTCCCACGTCTCAATTATTAACTTTAGATGTATGCCGCCGCGGACTTTTTTGTAGAGAATTTACTTAACTAGCAAATCATTAATGAGCAATTTTACCTTGAATTTTACTCTATTACGTTTAGTTTTAGCAGCGTTTCGAGTTGAAGCACAAAAAGTTCCTTTCATTGTTTCTATTTTTCCCTTGTCAAAATGTAGAGAGGGATAATAATGCACATATCATAAGTTATTATTTATGCCATTTACTATGAAAAGACGCAAAAAAAAACTCCAGGATTTTATTCTGAAAAAGAAGACGGATTCGACAAATTGAGTGCGGCAAAATTGTCCGTCGCGTCTGAAATCAACAGTGTACGCCTCTTTTTTCAGCATTTTAAAATATGTTACATTTAATTACTCTTCGAAAATACTCCTAACTAAGGTGAGTTTTCGCACACGGTTTTATTATATACAGAACTAGGTCATACAATTTTTTAAAGGTGCTGGTATTTTAAGTTCGTGAATTACTGAACGATTGGAACCTGTTTTTCATGTGTGCCCACAGTACGCATGTTAAATAATGTTTTTTTAAACATTCAATGTCTCGAAAACGAGGCTCCTAATCTCATTGAATCTTTGCACATACGTTTCGGGGATAAACACAAATGGGCTGTAAAAATTTCAAGTTGATGCCGCTATATCGATATAACAGAGGAACATCCTTTACGTACGTATATTAATCTTTAACATACGGTTATACTGAAATTTAATATACACGAATATCTTTATAAATAGTATACTTGTATATTATTCATTATACGATATATTAAAATGAAATTGATATATTATTATACTAGAATTTAGTATACACTAGACTGTCTCAAAAAGAACTTTTATTTTTTTTTCGATCTCCCAATTCATGAAACCATAGTTAATAACATAATATTGAACCTCGTAGAAGGAAATTGCCGTGCGATTTTTTTAAGAGGTGACGCATTGAGTTTTTGTATTTGCCATTTGATTAACACGTAAGAAATCTAATTCTAACGGTTGGAGGTGGATAATAATTTTTCTATACAACGGACGGAACCCTGTATAGTAACGTTTGACAACTTTTATGTTTTCTTTGAATCAGTGCGTCGTAGGAAATTTTTAACTGCACGATCTTCGAAATTTTTAAGATTGCGTAAAACGTGGTTTTTCACCTTTTCGAAAAATGGGTACCTAGGATAAACGCCTAGCTTCCGCGACTAGGCCGCAGTAAAATGTTGAATAATATCTGTCAAATACATGAAATACATTCAATTTATTCAATTTAACCGAATTCGATGTGCCTGTCTATCGAGAAAATAAAATTATTAAAAATTTTAATAGAAACTTTTTCGTGTAGAAAAAAATATTTTGTTTTGATAAATACTATTTTTACATTGAAAATTTTCGTGCGTCAGTTTTTGATCCTTTAAAAATATTATTTATTCATTGAATACTTTTCTTTGTTTAAGCAATAATTTTCCATTTAAATTCTTAAGAGTCTGTGAAGGTGGTGTTGTGCCCGCGAATTTCATCACGTGGGGATGAAATCGTTGGGGGTTTGTGGGTGATTGTCAAGGTTGAGTAAATCTCCAACTCGAGTATTACAAAATTACGGTCTAGTTTATTCGTGATGATAATGAAGTATTTGTTACAATGTAGTTCTTGCTTATTTGCCTTGAGACCGACTTGTCTGTAACCAACGATAGCTTCCGCTCGGGACAGCTCGTAATAGTTGACAGCCCCGTTACCAACAGAAGACTGCCTTTTTATATAATTACTTGACCTTATTAATTGATGGTCTTTCGGTTTAATCCCTGAAATGTTTGCATCGCACGATGTTTACTCAGCAATATGCGTGTTGCATAAGTCACCTTTAAACTGCTACGTTTGTACAATTGCTAAATCGTTTAATCTCATTGCACAATCGATTGCTTAACTGCCCTGATTTTAATATAACTTTAAATGATGAAATCTGGGGCACAACAGTGGATTAACTGACATATGAGTGCGAGAAAGATAACTGAAATTTTCAGACAAAGATTTCTCAGAGATAAATAATATATAGGGCAAAAAACGTCAAGCTCCGTGTCAGTGTGAGTTCTGGGGGGCGTCACCTTTTCTCTTTCCTTAAAATCTTGACTACCGATGATAAAACTCTGTTCAAAAATTTGTAGGTCCTTCCAAAACACTGGGTCGGTGTTGAAAAGGTTAAGAAATCAACAAAAACTTAAAGTCCCGAAAATGAACAGAAAAAATCTGCCCAATGTGCGAGGGTCTTTAGTCTAACCCAGCAAGACAAGTGCCCTACCCTACTACTAATACTACTACTGTATTTCATGTATTTTTTTTATAGATTGTTCCATTGCTTTGCGATCCTTCCCCTTTAAGCTGTCCTCTATTTCCATTATTCCTCTATTCCGTGAGCCCCCCCCCCCCCCCCCCCCCCCGAGTGTTGTCCGCAGCCACTCTTTCCTATCCTCTTCTGTATCGCATTCGCACGAGGGTACGGGGAACCCCCGGAAAACCTGAGCCGATACAGTCGGCTCTCTTGCCAGAATTCGTGCTATCTAGGCGGGCGCTCAGATTCTGGCAAGGTGGCCTCCAGCTCAGCGATTCGATGCGCCAGCTAGCGCGTGGCTAAGTGGTCACCGCTCCAAGTATTGGCCTCGACCAATGCTTCTTAACTTCGGTGATCGCCAGAGCCGCACCCCGACCGCCTACCTATCGCTGTCGGTTCTGTATTTCATGTATTTGACGGATATGATTCAACATTTTACTGTGGCCTAGTCGAGGAAGCTAGGCGTTTATCCTAGGTACCCATTTTTCGAAAAGATTAAAAACCACGCTTAACGCAATCTTGAACATCTCGAAGATGGTGTGGTTAAAAATTTTCTAGGACGCGTTATTTCCAAGAAAACATATAAGTTGTCAAACGCTACCATACAGAGTTCCGTCCGTTGTATAGAAAAATTATTATCTCCCTCCAATCGTTTCTTACGTGTTAATCAAATGGCTAATACAAAAACTCAATGCGTCACCTCTTAAAAAAATCGCACGGCGATTTCCTTTCACGTGGTTCAATATTATGTTATTAACTATGGTTTCATGAATTGGGAGATCGAAAAAAAAAATAAAAGTTTTTTTTGAGACAGTCTAGTATACACGTATATCAGAATTTAAGATACAGTATGGTTTTTTTTTAATATATCGTATACTAATATTTAGTCTACAGATATAGTATAAATATCTTTTAACATACGGATGCTGGGACTTCCGTTTCCGGTGTGAATGAAGAGTGACGGGTGAGCGAAGCGTGAGTGAGAAAGTGCAGAAAAAGGCAGTAGAGAGGCGGAAAGTGAAGGGAAAGGTAGGTGAAGGGGCGATAAGCGCAGTGAAAGTGCAGGGAGGGAAAGGGAAGGAGGAGGGAGCAAAGGGCAGAGCAGAGAAAAGGGCAGGAAAAAAGATGTTAAGAAGCGGCGTGAGGAAGAGTGGCAGGAAGGGAAAGGGAGTCATCGGGCGAAAGACGAAAGAGGGAGTTAAGAGGACTGAAGGAGCTAATAGAGGAGGATCTGACGTGGAAAGAGAAATGAACGTAATGTCGGATGTGGAGGATTGGAGAGGAGGAGAGGGCCAAGGGGAAGAGAGTAAAAGTTAGCAATGGGAGAATAGAGTTGAATGGAGAGGTATGGTGGTGCGATGAGCAAAGGAGAGGTGTTAAGAGATGGAAGTGGAAGGGAAAGAGTGGAGGAAGAGGATAAGGAGGCAGGGAATGGTACGGAAAAAACAAGTAGTGGCGGTACGGGGAAGGAGGAGAAAGAGTAAGGAGAGAGCAGGAAAAGATAAAAGATAAAAAATGGGATTCTGGAATGTGGCTGGGCTGACGAATAAATACAAGGAGTTTTGGGAAGAGATAAAGCAGTGGGAGGTGATAGTCCTAATGGAAACCTGGATGGATGAGAAAGGCTGGAACAGGATAAGAAGGAAGCTGCCGGCAGGATATGAATGGAAGAAGCAATGGGCGAAGAGAAAGAACAGGAAGGGTAGGGCGAGTGGAGGAAAGATGATTGGGGTGAGGGAAGAAATGATCGGGGTGGAGATCGAGGGAGAGAGAGAGGAGGAGGGATTGATGGCGCAACGGATAAAGGCAGGGGAAGACGTATGGATAGTAGTAGCGATTTACGTAAACGGGGATATGGATAGGAAATTAGAAAGTGTGAGGGAGTGGATGGAAGGTCAGAGGGTGGGGGAAAGGGCGATAGTAGGAGGGGACGGGAATGCGAGGACGGGGAAGGAGGGGGGACGAGTGGAGGGATTGGCGGGAGAGGAGAGGGAGGGGGTGGATGCTCAAAAGATAAGAACATAAATAGTGAGGGAAGAAAGTTAACGCGGATGATAGAAGAGGTAGGATGGAAGATCTTCAATGGGAATATAGAGGGAGATAAAAAAGGGGAATACAGGTACACGGAGGGAAGGGGGGAGATGGTCATAAACTATGTGGTGGGAGATGAGGACACGCGGGAGGGAATAGAGAGTATGGTGGTGGGGGACGTGGTGGAGTTGGACCATCATCCACTAATTGTGTCAATGAAGACGGGAAAGGGAGGAGGAGAGAAGGAAGGAAAGAAAGATCGGGAGTGGAAAATGGTTGGCCAAAATGAAGGAAGTTACATGGCAAGGATAGGAGGGATGGAGGTGAAGGAAGAAGGTATACAAGAATTCGTATGGAAGACAAGGGAGGAAATAAAAGAGGCAATGAACAAGAGTGAGGAAGAAGGGGGAAGGGAGAAGAGGCAGAGAAGGGAAGGATGGTGCGATGAGTAGAGCAGGGAAAAGAAGGACAAAGCCAGGAGGGAGCTGAGGCAGTGGTGAAAGGGAGCAGGTACGGGAGAGAAGTACAAAGAGGGGAAAAAGGAATATAGAGAGGTGTGCGAGAGGAAAAAGCGTGAAGAGCAAGAAAGACTAATAAGAGAGGTGGCGGAGGCCAGAACAGAAGATAAGGTATGGGAGATAGTGAATCGGGGGAGGAAAGGGGAAAGAGAGTGGATGAGAGGATAAATAAGGTGGAGTGGAAAATATATTTTACGGGGCTGCTGGGGGGCGTAGAGAATACGGTAGCGGTGGGAATGAGAAGGGTGGTGAGGAAGGGGAGAGAGGGAAGGAAGAAAGGGAGCGAAGCAAAGAAGAAATCAGGAAAGCGCTGAGAAGGAAGAAAGAGGGAAAGGCCATGGGAGGGGACGAGGTACCAAGTGAGGCATGGAAGTGCGGGGAAGAAAGGACGGTGGAAATGGCGTGGGAGATATGTAAAAGAGTGTGGAGAGGAGAAGGATGGCCGCAAGAGTGGAAAGGGAATAATAGTGCCGATAGTGAAGAAAGGAGAGGGAACGAGAGTGGAGGACTGTAGGGGAATGACGTTAATGCCGGCGCTATATAAAATATATACAACGGTACTGACGAAGCGACTGGAGAGGGAACTAGAGGAAAGGGGCAGTCCTCTTTTATCAGTATACCATCATCTTTCATCAGTATTTCATCAGTATTTCATCAGTATTCATCTCTTTGATCAGTATTTCATCAGTATAAGTCCAAAATTTTGATTCTCGGTAGCAATGCCCGTATTGCGCACATAAATCTAGACGAATTACCACTTATTGCTATAAACAACACTCCGATACCGTTCTTTAGAGACGTAAAAAACCTGGCTGTTCATCTATCATCCGATCTTTCGTGGAGCAAGCATGTCTCAGCTATTTCTCGCAAGGTGTACTCAAGATTACATAAACTGAAATTTCATCGAAACTCCTTATCTGTTGAATTACGAATCAAACTCATCACTTCTCTTATATTCCCTTATTTAGATTATTGTTGTTTAGTTTATCACAACTTAACGGACACTCTTAATACAAAACTTCAAAGATTAATTAACTCATGCATAAGATTTATTTTTGATCTTCGACGTGACGTACACATCACGCCGTATAGACTAAGACTAAATTGGCTATCTGTGAAAAATCGTCGTATCTATTTTCAAGGTACTCTTATTTATAATTTACTTCAGGGCTCCGTTCCAGACTACATCCGCGTTTTGTTCTGCAGAGCAGAGGAACCTGAGCGTAGACATTTAAGGTTACCTTCGCCCACCTTTATAATTCCTCAATTCCGCTCTGAAATGTATGTTAATTCTTTTTGTATTTCTTCCTGCTACTTATGGCACATCCTCCCAGTCGAAATTACCTCCGCATCATCGATTGATGTATTCAAATTTAAACTTAAGACCCATCTAATGCTCACTGAGCAGTGTAACGATGCACCTAGAATCTAAGTTATCACAATTACTATTACCTAAGTTGCCGCACTATTCTTTTGTGTCTGTAATATGAAATATGTTGTATTATTAGTATTATATTATTTATACTTTGTATTTCCATCTACGATTGAGCATTGTATTTTCCTTCGTATTGTTGTATTTAGCCCTACAGTATACTAGGGCTTAATAAACTTCTCTCTCTCTCTCTCTCTCTCTCTCTCTCTCTCTCTCTCTCTCTCTCTCTCTCTCTCTCTCTCTCTCTCTCAAAAATGAAGCCAACAAAAACAAAATTCATGGTAATAAAAGGTCCTCAACAAACCAAAGGTAATCGGGTACATATCACAAGCCGAAATGGCGAAGAAATTGAAAAAGTAAGGGAAATATAATATCTCGGGCCGATAATTGACTCCACACTAAATTTCAAGGCACACACTCAGTTCGTGATAAAGAAGGTCGGCAAAAAAATAAGATTCCTCAATAGACTGGGTAGATTTTTAACACCAATGACGAGATGCACCGTCTATAAAACGATTATAGCACCGCACCTCCAGTATTGTAGTACCGTCATGATACACATGAATAGGGATGATAGGGAAGTATTACAAACAATGCAAAACAGAGCCATGAGGGCGATCTTACAATGCTGAAAGCTCTATTTCTTATGAGTATACGAGAACGGATGGAATAAAATGTGGTGATATTTATTTATGAGTTAGTGCACGAAGAAAAAGGGAAGCATAGGGAACAAAGAACAATAAAATTTGTGGGAGAACAGCAATGTATCCAAACGAGACAGGCAAAAAATTTAAAGATTGAATATAGAAATTTGACAAAGGGACAAAAGGATATATATTATGAAGGCTTTAAAATGTATAATAAGATACCTACTGAGATAAAATAATGTGATAAAATAAATTTAAGATATGTATAGCAAAGTGGATAATAGAGCGGAGAAGGTGATGTAGAGTAAAGTAAAGCTAGGGTAAGAACATATATGATTATGTGAATGTAAAAGGACTAAATGTTAGAAGATAAGAAAGATTATATACATGTAGCGCGGAGCGCAATCCCAGAGATAGCACAGGATGTTACATAAACGACTATTCTTCTTCTTCGTCTTCGTCTTCTTCTTCTTCTTCTCCTTCTTCCTCCTCCTCCTCCTTCTCTCTCTCTCTCTTATTTTTTAGCTTTATTATTATTTTCAATATTCTCATCTCTCATTCTCTCATTGGGTTATTATTACTATTTTTTTCCTTGTATTATCATTATTATTATGATTCTTCAATATTTCTGCTTACGTTTCTTCCAAGTCTATTGGTCGCATTTCACTCTCGCTCTCCGGCACGCGCCTGGCGCTTCGGCTCTTTCTCTCTTTCACTATTCTCCCTCGTCATTTCGGTAGCACAAAATTTATTCCGTATCGGAGAAAAAAATCACCGCACCGTATAATTGTGAAGCAATTTAAAAGTACTCACACTTTTCTATTACCGTTCCAAAATTTTTCCGATATTCCTACGATTAAAGTTTTGAGTGATCTACACAGAAATTATTTTGAAAAACGATAGAATGAAAACCCGCACAGATGCATTTGTTATACCCATCTACGTAAGGCATGTCTTTTTTTAACTTTTTTTTTTTATGAACACGAGCACACACGTTAATCCGAAGGCAACATAAGATATTTAAACGATTAATATTTTAGCCGAGCGACGTCGCGTACACGGTTTCCTGATGTTACTCGATTAAAAGAACGATGATTACCGTGCTCTACGGCTGCTCGGAGACAAACTCCACGCGCCTTGAGGGATAATATGACGAAGACTTCTCGGCGCGCGTAAAATGCACAGTCAGCACCACGTGCATGTCTCATCGTCGCTCAGGGCTTGCACGAATTCGCATATCTTTTTATTCGTGTGCAGAATAATATATTTAATTTATATAATGTGATCTGAAGATGCAACGCGAATATACGCGCAATAGGTATACTCTGCGAATATACATAGGTATAGCAGCAGTTATTTTACATACAGGGCGGAGAATAATTTAAAATGGTGCCGATCACAGGCAAGGATACTTTAGTATCGAATTACCTCGTCTACAAAAGCATAGCGATGACTGATGCTGTTCTCCATTGTGTGTATTTTTCAAATTTTTTTTTTACTGTGAGGGTTAAGATGCATAGCCCTCTTGCGACATATATATACTGCTGTGCATAAGAGGATGTCAGCTAATTTGCACGCGCCAAGGTTTACATTGTTTTGGTGAAAACTAACTAATCATGATATTTTGTGACAAAGATGCCTTACACTTATATGTGCGCATATATGTATATATACGTTCGTCTAAGAGTATTGTACTATATTTATTTGAAGAGAATGCAAAAGTTAGTCTTGATTCGGCGAGCTATCCATTACCGTTTCTTTTCTTGAACCGCGATGGACAACAATATTCTTCTTCGCGATTGTATTTTAAATTTTTTTGCGCTTGGCAAAGCTGCACAGTCCTCATCTTCGGCGAAAGTGTACTGATCGATGGTGTGATTAATTGCGATGTTTATCGTACAACGTGCTCATTAAACGTTTCAGATATGTGATTTGGTGGGCCCCGCTACATGTCAGTATTGCAGCGTATAACAGGGGTGTGTTAAAAGGACAAAAAGTTTTAAGCTGTGTGTTTGAAGAGATACAGCGACGAGGTTTCCAAGACGTTCATTCTGTGCGTGGAATTGCTGGTGAAATTCGTGGTGAGTAAACAACATTTTAATTATTTTTGAAATAACAAAATAATTTTTGAATTTTGATTTTTGATTCAATTATAATATCAGACTATCAGCTATTGCATGGCACAGAAAGTGGCGAGGAAGACGAATTGATTAGAGCAGCCGACACTGTAGAAAATGCTGAATCGATATTTCAATCACAAGTAGTGGAAAATGCTTCATTTCTTAACAATAATATCGATGACGCGTGTAAGTAGCTTGTATAAAGTGTGTTATGAAGAATCAATATTTCTAAAATACTTAATTTTGTGCAATCTAATTATCGATTGTATGGCCGAAATATAACATAATTCTCGAATAATGTGTTATTTTTACAGCGATAACACAGGCGCTTAGCTTAAATAAGCATGATCAGGTTCCTGCAACAGCTGTGGCAGAATCTCTCGGGCTACATGGTGACACCTGAAATACGGAAGATTTAGCGGTCCCAGGGCCATCGGGATTGCGTAGGCGATGCAGCATATCTCCCTCTTCGGATTACGATGCAGTGCCTTTATCATCGCGGAACCAACAGTTTCTGTTTCACGATCGAGATATCAATAATTTTTCGGGAAATCAACAGAGGCTGATCGATCGGGTTTTGATCCGGGAAAACCAAGCATGGCTGGAGCGGCTCGAGGAGGAGAACCCGTTGCCCTTGCAAAGAGCTGATCAGTGTCATCAAGATATCTTGGAAGATGATGACTCAGGTAAATACTAATTTTTTATATTTTTACGATAGAGTATAAATTTCGTTCGCTCCCTCCATCCTCATAATATTGAATTCGTATAATTTCTCTGTTTCTGCGTGGTAATTGAGAATTCGCTAATGAGCTTGTTTGTCATCGGGCTTGTGGAATAAAAATTAAGTTACACACGTACATCGCAGGTTACTCGACAGAGTTCGAAGTTGATGATAATGAAGGGCCCTTGTAGATTTACCTCACACGAAGTACTGCTGAAGACAAATGTTTTTCAAATTTTTCTCCGCATTAATTATTGTTAACTCACACAAAAAAATTTTGCAGGTGTGTAAAGCAGCGGTGGTAGGCGGCGTAACGTCTCGAGGAGCGCTGCGTACGGTGATGTGCAGCCACCGGGAGCGTGATTAGACATCGTGGAAGATTATTTGCGTTATTTTAAGCGGTTCAAATTTCGCGGCTGTGAAACCACAATGTGCATCAAGCAGCCACACTCAGACGTCAGCGTGTTGAAGTGGCTTGAGGGAGCATTTCGCGATCTCCTCACACATATCACAAGCTCGTGCGAGGGTAACGATTACGTCGGCATCACGTTTACGGCAAGTGGTTTAGCACATGGTCCCGTGTGGCTGTCTTTTCGACAAAATTTAATTCTTCAATACTCTCCAGAAGAATAAAGGTTTGGGAGAAGGTCTGAACTTATTCCAAGAACACAGTATTAACAAGCATGTGTTAGGAACTGCTGGATAATGCATTTTAATCGCCTTGTTGGAGGCGGCCAAGACGTCAGATCACTCGACACTCTTTGATTCACGTGTTTCGCCGAATCGGTCAACAAAAATAAATTCTATCTCGTTACTCTTCCACCTATCTCAGCAGCGGCAGAACAACATAGTTACCGGTCGTATTTTCAGGTGAAAATGTGGCTACAGTATGAAATGGATGTCACGGAACGGGGTTGGAAAAATTCACCATCGATTGGAATCCATTACCACCACTGCAGAACCCGTGCCCCAATCGTTGCTGAAAACGATTTCATGCAAATGTAAGACCAATTGCGGCAAAATATGTGGGTGCTGTAAAGCAGAGGACTCAAATTTTCTGTTTTATGTCAAAACTGCAGTGGAGAGACGTGTGATAATCTTGCTGAAATGCGGGAGCTGCTTGATAACGATGAAGATGATGGTGTCATTGACAATCCTACGCAATCAACACTGAACACCGACATTCCTCAGTTTAAGTGTAGTGATAACTGCGAAGATGAAACCAACGATGTTAATTTGGCAGGACCATCGTCGAAAAAAAAAAAAAAACAGTTCCGATGGTGATATATCGCAAAAGAAAATATATGCTCTTCAAAACCTTATAAGAAAAAAAAATTTAGATCCTCAATACTTGCAAGTGAGAATTGGAATTCCCATGTCAAATTCCTATAAGGAAGAAGACAGCAGAAATCGAAACGACCTTGAAAGTGATGATTAGGCCTACCGGAAATACAACGTAAAAAAAAAATGTGCCAGGAACTCTACCCCTGTGGAGGTGCGGAAAGGAGCTCGCAAAATAACACTTTAGAGCCTCTAATAATAACTCTTTAGAGCCTTTGCCTCAAGGGTAGGACCTTAAATAACGGATTTACGAACAAAAATTATTGAGAATTTCATTCTCTACAACTTTGTTCCCGTTTATCATTTTCCTAAAGTTAATAATGCACGAGATAATGTGATAATTGTACTTTGCTCTTTTTTTACGTTTAACTAAAAAAATATCGATCGTACGGTAAAAATTGTAGGAACCAAAGTTGTAGAGAATTGAATTTACAACAACTTTTGTTTGTATAATTTTTTTTTTGAAAAGTTGAAAATAACCGAGTTATTGAGAAAAAATGATTCCCTCTTAATTTCAAAATAGCAGTTATCGCAATGGCGAATTCTAGTCGCCATTTTGAATTGAGACTACCAGTGATCCCCCCCCCCCCCCCCCCCCCAAGGTTAGAGCAATAGAATTTCTGAAGAGATTTTTTGTAATTTTAGCCTTTTGTCTAACCTGACTGGGCTAAAAATCAAAACTTGAAATCGACTCACCGATAACCTCTGGTGAGCAGCAAAGAATTTATTAAATTTTTAGGCATGAGATTTTTCTTTCATTGATAAAAAATTGGATCGAGAATCTAAGACTTCGAGTTGTTTGCATAGATGGTCTGAACATCACAAAAATCTGGATAGACCACCGCTGAATCTAATGTGTAAGCGTGCGCAAGAAATTTTTTGGTGCTTTGAGCCTATCGAGAACTAAATCTAATAAATCAAAGTCATATTTAGTGGCTATAACTTGAAACATCTTATATATTTGGACCTGTGAATAACTAGTCAATGACGGGTTGAAATCTATTTTGGAATGCCAGACTCGAAAAATTTACTTAAACTTCCACTCGAATATATTATAGTGCTCAAAATGTTCCAAATAAACAGAATATTGAATTTAAAATCGTGCCAAAATTCTCCATGCAGTAGTATAATAGCTATATGTCGAGCTACCAAAAAATTATCAAAATGATAAAACTGTGTGGTGAAGTTGCATGTATGAAAGTTTGAAACTTAAAAAAAAATACTAATTGAAGAAAATCAAAATAATGAATAATTAAAAAAAATTCACTAAGTTTTGTAGCTTACCCTGCTCAAAATATCGGATAGATTCTGGATAAAAATCGGGATTTAATACAGTTGTGTTTGAAATTTTATATGGTTTTTGTGTCTGGTCTGTATCTGGGCTCTACAGGCTGATATCTGTACGTCCAGTACTTTTCTGGCAGATAATTATCCGGTTGAATCCGGCATTTAGTCGGTGCACAGATTGTGCACCTATACGGTTCTACCCAAAATTTTAATAGTTTTTGTGTCCGATGTGCATCTGGGTCAATTCGGGATTTATATATATGCCCGATACTTGTCTAGCAGATTTTTATCCAGTTGAATCCGGGACGTAGTCGGTGCACATATTGTGCGCTTATATGGTTCTGTTCGAAAGTCTACATGGTTTTCATGTCTGGTATGTATCTGGACCAATAAGGTGCATGGGCGGATTTTTTGCGTGTACATCCGATACTTTCCTGGCAGGTTCTTATTCCGCTTAATCCGGAATGTAGTCAGTATAGAGTATGAATGTAGAATGTAGCATGTAGTCAGTATACGCACACAATATACCATCTACTTTTTTGAAAGTTTTACAACGCTCTAAGTACTCAAAAACAAAACTATTCAAGAATAATATTCTTCGTTCAAGAATATTGATATATGTGTAGTCAAAATGTAGTTTAAATAAAACTACATTTTGACCTGAAATATCATCTTTATATAAGTATACTGGAAGTTCGTATGGCTCGGGCGCTACACGCCCTCGCTGGGATTGGGTTGTTTATATGTTTGGGTCGGGTTTGGGTTGGCCATCCTTTTCAAATTGGACACCCGTCATAAACTATGTTTTGGTTGGTCTGGTTTATATTGTAAGACGATATAAATACTAGGGGTTCGTAGGGCTCGGGCGCTACGCGCCCTCGCAAATGAATTGGGTTGGGTTAGGTTTGGTTGGAATTATATGTTTGAGTTGGATTAGGTTACGTTCGGTTTATATGTTTGGGTTGGTCATCCTCTTTAAAGTGAACACCCGCGATAAGCTCGATTCCTGAAACAGCGGTGGCGGTGGCAGCGACGATATATTTTTATATTATAGAACGATATGTAACGGTACGCTTTAGTCGATTTGACAATTTTTCACGCTACGCGTGAATTCGCGCTTCGTTTGGTATGGAGCAGGTGCAAGGACAATGAAATAACTTCGTTTTTCTCTTTTCCGTTTTTATTTTCTTCTCTCTTCTTAAGTTTCGTTTTTCTCATATTCTCTTTACAATATTTTCTTTTATTATTGGATAGATTCAGTGCAATAATGAATGGTGATTATTATTTAATTTTCTCTAATTGGGTTCGACTAAGAGTCTGTTGGGAGTGAAGAGCCCAAACGGCGGAAAATCCTCCGAGGTCATTCCAAGAAAATACCCTGGTGGCACTCGAAATAAATGTGTACGAATTTTAGGTAGAGTCCAACGGCGGGAAATCCAAGGTTGTCCCAAGGAAATCCGTTGCTGGCATTCATAATAAATGAGAACGAATTTTCAAGTAGAACCCAACGGGGGGAAATCCGAGGTCATCTAAAGGAAATCCGTTGCTGGTACTCGGGATGGGAAGAGGAAACTCTTGCTTCTATTTCGTGACAATTTATTCACCAAAAAATTAATGCTGGTCTCATTTTATATCATTTTTAATGACTCGAAACATTTAGTCTGTAATATCATGGTGTCGTCGGTCAGAGTAACAGTCTAATTCTGACTTCGTTGGTCTCTCCGAACGAGAGTAAAGTCGGCTGGTGAGAGAGTCCGGTCTCTACTCCGGTCTGCAGCGAAGTGCCTTTCTGTGGCCGAAATTCTTCGTTTTGTAACCCAATTCAAACGGGTTGTTTTCAATTGAATGGTCGAAAAGGAGTGGTAGAATATGATCTACGAATTAAGTAACATCTGCTGGAATGTAGAACTAATCACAAAGGTTCAGCTAAAAAAATGAAGATGGATGGCATCTCTAAAATTTGAACTTACTCTCCTACATTACACAATTTAAAGCACGTGAACTACATTAAAGATGGTGGGAATAAAACATATGAAATATTAGTAACTGCACAGGTATATGAAGAGCGTTTGTAAAAGAAAAAGTGTATCACTCATGCCCAGAAGCGAATGGGAACCTGACTTCGTGCTGGAAAAATAGCCCCCATGAGACTTTTTGGGTGTGCAACATTGACTGTCCAACTCATCAAAGCATTTATTATGGACTTGCAATTAAACACAATATTGACTTTGCTAATTATATGTATAATAGCAAATAAAGTAAACATAACAATGACGGGACAAGTCCCACCCGCTGACACTAGATGTATATTTATTATAAAGACTTTAAGCAACAAAATTCATGAATTAACAATTGAAATTATATCCATGGTTCATAAGAGATATATAGATTTTTTTAAAAATCTGTCCACGTTGTGGTTGTACTTTTATTTTAGACCTATATTAACGAAGCTGCTTCGCTGAGGCTATGCGAGTACATATCCAAGTCACTAAGCTAAGAAATGAGAAACTTATTCTAGGACTCTAGGTATTTTTTAAAAGTAGTTACAATGCATTTAACATGATTTTATGGTCAGAAAATAATATCTTATAAACGTCGTACAAATGTCTCATAAATATCGTACAAAAGTTGTTACATTTTTTTTTTACAGGGAACCAGGTTTTGAGACAATTATCGATGCTAAAGAATTATCGATAAGCCCTTGCAGCACGTTGAAAATTTAAGGAGAGTTTCAAGCTATCGGTGTATCGGGAGTACTCCGAAAACCACAAACAAAAGAGCAAAATGTACCGTTTTAATTTTTTTTTTCAAAATTCGGGGTGTTGAAAAAATAAACTTAATCCTAGGCATTCTTCGTATGAGATCTGAGAGCCATGAAAGAATCGTTATTACAGCCCAAACGCTTTCTAACAAAAAATAGCATTAGAAAGCTTCAAACGGACAAAAGAGCGGGGCAAACATTTCCAAACACTTTTATTTTGTTTTGGAGGTTTTGTTCATATTTTTTTGGACCAAAAAACAAAAAGATGATCGCCCGCGTATACCGTTTGAGAAATACGTGATTTAGCATTTTCAGTTGCGTATCCCCTTAAGCGATAGCTATAGTCATACATATCACGAATCTTCGCAATATTTTTATTTTAGATCGTCCCGCGCAGAGTGATCGCTAGTGTCAGCATGACAGAAATTCGGAGAGATGCCATATCCTTGAAAAAGTCACTTTGTATTTCGTTGTTCAACTTTTATTTGTGGAAATCATTCTTTTTTATAAATTTCATATCAAATATATGTTGTAAAGCATGTGTCGTTTCTTTACGATTAATTGGCCAAAAACTTCTCATTTTTCGAGTACTCATGGTGGTTGAGCACTGTTTCTTAAATTAAATAAGACGCGTATCCCTAGTGGAATGATTATGGGTGAGAAGATCATCGTAATTAAATCCCACGCTCAATCAGAACATTATTCCAATGCGAATATTCTCCAACAGGTTCGATTACAGACAGTTACGAAGTTAGGAGCAAGTGAAGCTCCTCTCTATAGAGGGACCTGGGATTGTGCCAAAAAAACTGTGGTCAAGGAAGGAACTCGGGGCCTCTACAAAGGTTAGTTTATTTTAATCACAAAGTGATGTTACATAAATAGTTATCGATGCTACAAATTGGTTAGGTTATTTATCTTTGCTTTGTAGTGCGTTTTAAATTAAATATCCGTCTTAATGGGGTAAATATGACTATAATTAGTTTAAATCGGTGTTATTTTAGGTTCATAAGCTTTTTAAAGTGCTGCTCGTAGCGTAATTTTATGGCTGTGGCTCATTGAATGCGTCATGCGCCACATCAACTATGGTCACGAATCTGGTTCAGTCGCGTTCAGGTTGCCGAGTTATCGTGGATCAGGGCCATAATAACGAGCCTCCGGTGTACTCGGTTCCTTACTAGAGTAATTCAAGTTAGTATAAAGGATCGAGTGGGAATCTCGACGTTTCGAATAACAAGGAAGATATCCCACGTCGATCTCTCAGATTTTGATTTAGTTCATATATATTGTAGTGGATCAAAAACTAAGCGACGCGTATATTTTTGTATCGGCCATAAAACACTTTACGAGGGTGAAACTACCCTCCAAAGATGGACATGTTAAGCATCAATTTCGTTGTTTCACCCATGAGAACATAATATTTTTTAACCTAACCAACTGAAAGATTATTTTTATAACGAGAAATAGAAAAAATAATTTTCTCATATACAAAATAAAAATTAAGGGGGGTGAGCCACCCCTAAATATGATTACATTTATGCGAAATATAGTCAAATTCAAGCCTAAAAATCTTTAAAAATATATATAGTGTATGAACATAAACGAAGATTGACGTGTTTTTGGATTTTACAAAAAAAAAAAAAACTGTTGGATGGGATAACTACCCTCGAACGCTGTTTATCTTGCGTGTATGCAAAAAATGGTCAAATTGAAGTATAAAAATATGGAAAATATTGCGTATAAACACTAAAAAAAATTAACGTATTTACGGATTTTCCTAAAAAAAATATTGGACGGGGTAACGAGTTCAAAAAACAAGTTAAAAAATCTGGAAAAAATACATACTGCGGATGAAGATCAAATAAAATGGACGAGTTTTTGGATTTTTCCGAAAAAAAATAATGGGTGGGGTAACTACCCTCGAACGCTGCTTATCTTGTGTGAATTCAAAAAATGATCAGTTTTAAAATAAAAATCTGGAAAAATATATATATTGTGTACAAACACTAAAGAAAATTAATGTGTTTTTGGATTTTCCCGGAAAAAATATTGGATGGAGTAACTACCCCCACACGCTGTTAATCTTGCTTGTATGCAAAAAATGGTCAAATACAGGTTTAAAAATCTGGAAAAAATATTTATTGCGTATCAACACTGAAGAAAATTAACATGTTTTTGGATTTTTCCGAAAAAATATTGGACGAGGTAACCTCGAGGTATCTTCGAGGTACCCTCGAACGCTGTTTATTATGCGTTTAAATTCAAGTTGAAAATCTTGGAAAAAATGTTTATTGCGTATGAAAACGGTTAGTACGAGAGCCCACGACCAAGATTTTTGTCTCATAGCAACCCGGCTAAAACCTTTTGTAATCGATAGATTATCCGACCCTGAACTCAGAAATGCAGTATTTAGACATTTTGCGCGTAGCGTTCGATCCAGGCGAATTTTCGAAACTGTCAACAAATTGAGCTGACCTGATCCATAGCAACCCGTCTGATTTCCGGAACGTAGTTGATGGTAGTCCTGAGGTACCAAAAACACGTTTTTCAGACACCAGTAGCGTAGCGTGTGTCCAGTAGACCATTTTGATAAAAAATGAGACAAAAAAATAGATGCATAGCATCCCGTCTGAAAATCATTTTTATAAGTAGACTGGCGTAAGTTGATGCGAAAAAAACAGTTTTCAGAAAAAAATCGTGTCACCACACATGTTCGGAGCATTTTGAAACTGTCAACAAATTTAGCCAACCTGATCCATAGCATCTCGTCTGAAAACTGTTGCACATGATAAAATAAGTTACCTAGATATAGAAAAAATTATTATCAGACGAATTGAGTGTAGCAGCTAACCTATCAGACAACTTTTAGATAGGGAAAAATCGTAAAATACTCGTATTCATGCACATATTCATGCTGCACTCCTAAAACTTCTTGATAATGACTACAAAAGCAGTTACCTTATACGGTTAAACTAAACTTGAAGGATTTTTTAAATAAATTGTACAAAATGGGACTGTGATGACTATTTATATATTGATTCATCGAACATTTCAATTACTATCGAGTCATCATAATCGTCGTTGTTGTCGTCACTCGCCAGGTCGCTATCTATGTCAGTATCGTTATCTAGAAAATAATTATTATTAGTCAAAATCAATCACCTCTTCGTAAAAATTTGATAGACAAAGTGATATCAACAATACCCGTGGATGTCGATTCATCGTCAATAATAACGTCGCTCAATTCGGGAAGTTGTTCACCGGAGAACCACGAAAATTCTAAATGACCCTCGCTGTCAATCCACCCATAGTCGGTCGCATTCAAATTTGTTGGGGTTTTCGAGTGAGCGTTGCGCCATATCTCCGCTATATACTTGGTGCGTAAGAATGTTGTTCGAGTTCCGTTTTTCACGGTGGCAGATTGCAGGCATCATAATTAGCTAGATTTAGGCTGAGAATTGAAGACTCGTGTCCACTTTTGATTTTATATGTTTTGGAAAAAATGTGTAGCCAAGTCAAATCCACGTTCTTAATTTTTTTCTCATTGTACAATCGACACGTGAATTCTTGCAAAATTTGTAAAGTATCCTTGGCATTTGTGCCTAAATCCGCGAAAGCTTTCTGGTAGCGAATATAATTTTTGAGGATTGCTAATGGCCTTTTTTCCCTTGCGATGAAATAAGGGATGATAATCGCACCCTGTCATCGCATAAAACCGGGTAAAGCTCTTGATAATGACGATCCCAATGTCTCATACAGCAGCGAAACATCAATATAACGGTGATTATTACTCACACCGTCCGATATCCATCCAAATCCAAATCCATCACCGTTATCCATCCAAATTTTGATCTGACCTTTCATAACCTCGATATTCCCAAGCATAATTATTAAAATATCGGTGTTGGAGCATCGAATGGACACTGTAGCTCGTTTATTTATCTGACATACATGGTAAACCATCTTCGTATCAGCCTCCTCATGCTCTGGACAGGAAAGATCCTCATTAACTGTTTGTTTAATGGCACCATTTTCAACAGTAACACATGTCGTGATTAATACGGATGGTTTTTTCGCCGATGATACGTGCCATATCCGGCTCTGACCAGTTATGTATCAAAAATTTCACCAAAGCCTCTTTGAATTGGATGTTTTTCAATTCTTTAGCAAAATCCGAAGGCCGAACTTGTTGTGGTCCCGAGATACGAAAATCCGCCGATTGTTGTAGCGGAGTTGAGTCAGGAGGGTAATAAGTGAATAAATAGCCCTTCTTGACATAGGACCGTAACAAGTGTTGGGGCGTTGCAAAAAACCCCGGAACGTTTCTTTTCAAAATGCTCCGAACATGTATGGTGACACGATTTTTTTTCTGAAAACTGTTTTTTTTTCGCATCAACTTACGCCAGTCTACTTATAAAAATGATTTTCAGACGGGATGCTATACATCCATTTTTTTGTCTCATTTTTTTTTCAAAATGGTCTACTGGACACACGCTACGCTACTGGTGTCTGAAAAACGTGTTTTTGGTACCTCAGGACTACCATCTAACTACGTTCCGGAAATCAGACAGGTTGCTGTGGATCAGGTCGGCTCAATTTGTTGACAGTTTTGAAAATTCGCCTGGATCGAACGCTACGCGCAAAATGTCTGAATACTGCATTTCTGAGTTCAGGGTCGTATAATCTATCGATTACAAAAGGTTTTAGCCGGGTTGCTATGGATCAGATTGGCTCAATTTGATGACATCTTTGAAAATTCGTCCAGGTCGAACGCTACGCGCAAAATGTCTCAAAACTCAATTTTTTGAAATAAAATACCCAACACTATGTACGTTTTCAATATCAGACGGGATACTATACATCCGCCTGCCTTTTTTTTTGACATAGCAGAAATGGCCCCCCACGAAGATGCTACACTTTTGAACGTTACTACCCACTCAGTCGGGTTCAGGGTCATATTATCTATCAATTTTATAAGGTTTTAGCCGGGTTGCTATGAGACATGGTTTTGGTCGTGGGCTCTTGTACTACGTAGAAAATTGATGTTTTTAGATTGTCCCGGAAAAAAAATTTTGGATTGGGTAACGACTCCCGAACGCTGTTAATCTTGCGTGTATGCAAAAAATGGTCAAAGTCAAGTTTAAAAATGTGATAAAATATTGTGATGTGATATTTTGCCTCGCGACCCGCACGGAGTTGTGTCGACCAGTGGACCGGGTTAACGACCCTACGACGACGCTGCTCGAACGGATCTGACCGCGGAAAGAAGCGATTCACCTTAGGCTAAGTTTTGGTATTAAATTTACTACCTGGAATTGGGCATTCCGTAGTTGCATTTCAGTGATATTCCTTTGCCATTTTTACATCTTATTATACGTTATAAGAAGTGATGATTTGCAAAATTATAGCCTCGTTACTCTATAGGCTTTTGAGAAAAAAAATATTTAGTATTTCCATGTTTATGTTGTGCCCTGATTTCATCATGTAGAATTATATTCAACTTAGCCATTCATTGTGTAAACACAGCAGTTTGAAGGTGACTGCAATTGTCAAAAGTCAGCAGTTTAAAAGTGACTTTGCGACACACGTCGTCAAGCAACGTTCGTGTGATTCCACCTCTCCAGAAAATTGAACGAAAAGTCATTACAGGCATGATATAAAAAGGCAGTCTTTCGTCGGCAAGAGGGCTGTTCAATAAAGCGAGCTATCCTTAGTGGAAGCTATGGTCAAATTGCAGTTAGTCGGTCTCAAGGCAAAATAACCAAGAGCAATATTGTAACCAATACTTTATCATCATCGAATAAACTAGACCGTAATTTTGTAATACTTGAGTTGGAGATTTACTCAACCTTGACAATCACCCACAAACCCGTCCTCGACGATTTCATCCCCACCCACGTAACGAAATTCGCGGGCACAAATTTAGGAACAATAACTTTTCCTCATTCTAACCTCGAAATCGCAACTTCGTTGCGCTTTCTCGGCTCTCATGAGGAAAAATAACGTTCGATACTCGTACGAAAAGGCTTTTTGACGAAACTCGTTACAGCACTCGCCTTCGGCTCGTGCCGTAATCCTCTCGTTTCGTCAAAAAAGCCTTTGCGTACTCGTGTTGAAATGTACTATTGTTACATTATTGCTCAGACCTTACGAACAGTTTTAAAAAAATTTTTAAATATATTTTTCTACGTAAAAAAGTCCAAATTTTCAGAAAAAAATACCAATTTTTTCTTAGGGGTAGCATCTACCCCACAAAACAGTGGTTAAATAATGACAAAATCTGTGTTTTGAAGGCGAGCACTGTAAAAAAAATGTTTTTTTTTTTCTTCGGAAAGTTTGTCATTTTCTGTAATTGAAAAAATCGACAGAGTGGGATGAGCAGGCGATCATCATCGAATAAATTATGCAATATTTTTTAAGGTTTTTTCTGAAACATATATTTTTTTCCCAAAACTAAATCCAATTTACGTAAGAAAAGTCCTATACAGTGAAACCTCTGTATAGCGGACAGTGACCGTGCAAACCAAAATTGTCCGTTAGCGAAGGTGTCCGCTTTAGGGAGGTTTTGGGATTTTAGCTATACGTATATACGCAGACATAAAATAAGACACAAACAGTTTTTTTTTGGAGACAAAACAGTTTTTCATTTTTTTTTCTGTTATACATGGAAACTATTGCGTTTATTTACACTTATTTGTAACCAACATTTTATTTCTTCACTCTTTTAATAAAATTTAAAATCGATGTTTGAGTTTTCGGATTCCTCGCTACATCGTTTTCAATGGGACATTCCACGTCAACTCAGCCACCCCGTTTTTTTATTGTCTCGAAAAAATTATTGAGTATGGGCATTTCAAAGGACAATATATCCATGACATTTTACCAAAATTTCATCCCCCCACTATTGTTGGTTCTCGAGATAATGATTAATGAAGTCTCAATTTTGTAAAAATCACAACTTCGTAACTACTGATCGGATTTAAACGATTAAAAAAATAATCTTTTAAATTTTTTTTGCCCTTTTCGAAAAAAATATGTCATCATCGGATAAAAGCTCACTAGACAGTTTTCGTGGTAAATTAACAAAAAACAATTTTTTCCTCTTCATTGATGCCTTGTTCCATTTTGAAAAAATACTGCGGAGTTGTTTATTGCCTCCCTCCATCAGAAAAAAAATACTGAGTAGAATTCCGATTGGCCCTTTCGTGGGAAAAAAAAAATCGAAAAATTTCCCCGAAAACTATCTAATGAACTTTACCGATATTGAATTTCGAAGCGGCTTCACGAGCACTTAATTTTTTACTTTCGCAACTTTTTATGATATCAATTTTGTCTCTCAAAGTTAAACGTCTTTTGAGACATGATAAATAATCGAATATAAGCGTCTGATTTGCTCGATGAACACAAGGATACTGAAATAGAAATCATCGACCTAAACCCGATATGAGCGGTGATATTGTTTACGTTTACAAAGTTTTCACAACACGCGAAGTTTATGATCTAGTATCCGTTATATCGAATTATTGAGTGTCCGTTAACGGAGGTGTCCACTTTTGAGAGGGTCCGCTAATAGAGGATTCACTGTAGTTATTTCAGCTACTGCTAATATGTTCCGAGATATGATTTTTCTTATATTGGACATTTTTTCCACAATACATGCATTCATAAAATTCATATCTCGGAAACCACTGGTTGTAGTCGATATCATTATAGGACCTTTAGTATCTCAAATTGGCTCATACTTCCGAAAAAAAATAATGCAATTGAAAAGACGATGATTCGCTCTCATCATTTTCATCATTTTATAAAAAAAAAAAAAAAAATTTCTAGTTTTGGGAAAAAAATATATGTCTGAGAAAAAACCTTAAAAAATATTGCATAATTTATTCGATGATGATCACCTACTCATCCCACTCTGTCGATTTTTTCAATTACAGAAAATGACAAACTTTCCAAAGAAAAAATAAAAAAAACATTTTTTCTACAGTGCTCGCCTTCAAAACACAAATTTTTTTAAAATTCAAACACGTTTTTGTGGGGTAGATACTACCCTTAGGGAAAAACTGATATTTTTTTCTGAAAATTTGGACTTTTTTACGTTGAAAAATATGTTAAAATTTTTTTTTTAACTGGTCGTAAGGTCTGAGCAATGATGTAACAAAGTTATTTTTCCTAAACATGGAACATATTTTTTTGCTCAAAAGCCTATAGAGTAACGAGGCTACAATTTTGCAAATCATCACTTCTTATAACATATAATAAGATATGAGAATGGCAAAGGAATCAAAGTTTTCAACCCGAAATGTTGTTCGAGGAATGGTGGAATGAGCCATATGTACTTAAGGCACAACTGAAATTTCTCTATCCGAGGAACACTCGTTGCATTTGACAAACTTTATCCGAAAATTTTACGTGTCACGATTTCGACAGCTTTCTCGATTATGTGGCGAGCATATACCGTAACAAACACCCGCGCGCCATTGCTTTCATGTGCGAAGTTGGGTTACTTGTAGACGTAACTTTTGGCGGCAATTCGAATTGAAAATATAAATTCAATAGCGAAAAATTGCCAGTGATCAAAGTAGCCCTGTGGTCGAAGTAGCCCCATTCTCCCCTACACCATTCAGGTAGTGTTGTAATGGGATCTATAAGATTATAGCAAAATTGCATTGAAAAGTAATTTTTGATGTAACGAATGAATTTGGGAAATTAATTTCGAAGAACTATCGATTTTTTATAGTAAATTTGGACACAAAAAGGAATCTGCACGCGAGATTTAAAATAATTGCCACTACTGGTAAACATGCATATTAGAATAAGTCATATCGTGCATTGGATTTTGCTGACTCCTGTCGCATTCTTTTGGCTTTCAGCGCTGTCGATTCTTTTCTCATCACTTGTAGGTGTGGACGCTTAAAATGATTCGTTAAGATTGTGGTATTGCCACTTGTTTTTACATCAATTTGACATATTTTACATTTGGAACTGCCATCGCCATTTACAAAGAATTTCCATACGAAACTCTTCTTCTTTGATTTAGAAGGCACTGCAAATTGGAAGGATAATAATATTTCAGAGTGTAAAAGAATCTTCACTATGCTAGGGTAGCTTCTCAAACAAATTAGTGCTCCTAGAGTCCAAGCAATGTCGGGAAATTCATTCTCAAGTAATATGGAGTAGATAATTAAACTTGAGCAATTTCAGGCAGATTTTTTTTTTTGCATTCTGGAGGATACCATTCTATTCGAAATTGCTTGCAATAGAATGTTTTTTTTGCTCATTGGTATGAGAGAAGACGTCACAAGTGCTTTTTATATCCAAGATTGTAGCACACGCACACGCCGTCGAGCATCGGAGACAGCCGGTGAGGAAGAGGAGAGATTCGAGATCCCCCTTAGGAAAAACTCGGTTTCATGCGAATCTGCACAAGCACACGCAAAACTTCATAGTCGCACAAAATGCTGAAAAAACAAAACAAAACCTCACCACTCTCCATCCACCAAGGTTCACTGTGTATTAATCATTAATAATACAGAAAATGTAATTTAAAATGCTACATTGCATGTGAAAATGCGTAAGGGCGTATGCGTTATGTATTAGCATAGAATATACGCCCTTATGCTCATAGTCACGCAATATCTTGCCATTTTTAGGTGAACGGCGTAGTTCGAATTTTAGTACACGCCTCCTTGTTGCCTCCTGTTCGAGGAGGTGCTCTTTTAGGGCTGATTTGAAGCCCCCCCCCCCCCCCCCCCCCAGATGGTGCGTATTTGACCTCAGTCGGCAGTGAATTCTAGATGATAGGTCCAGTGACGGCGAATGAGTGTTTGTAGGCATCAGTCCGATAACTGAATATTGGCAGTTGAGGGCTCTCTCCGCGGACGTGCTGTAACATGGGCGAGTAGCAGATCTGTGAGGAAAGATGGGCAGTTCTCACGAAGAGCTGAGTACGTCAGACAGGCCACTGCTTGCATCCTGGCGTTAGTTACGGAGAGCCACCCCAAACTCCGTCGGCAGCAAGTAATCGAAGCGTCACGAGGGAGATTGACGGTAAACTTGATGCCTTATTAACTAACCGTTGGAGCTGCAGATCGTTGACCACGTCAGCACCGATAAGGGCCACTGAGAAGTAATTGATATGAGACAAAACAAGCGTTGAGACCAAATTCTTGTGAAGATTGACATGTAGTCGTGGAGTTGCTGGAGCTTGTAGAAGACACCATTAACCTTAGAGGTGACGTTAAGAATGTATTGACCAAATGCCAGTTTGGAGTCAAGGGTAAATCCAAGATTCTTCACTGATGTGAAGAATGGGACGTTGACTTCACCCAATTGCAGGAGATCGTCTGCGCGAATTTAATTAATAAGGTGTGACGAACCGAGGTATTGCTACTCGCGCTCAACACAACATTGCAACACAACAGAGTCATCAGATTCCAGAGAGTCCGCCGACTCTTGCGACAGTCACTCTCTGGAAACTCGAGCAAACCGCGCGTCAGCAGATTCCTCTTTTCGTCCTTGGACTCTTGCTACCTTACCAAATGACCTAGATTATTCGATCCCTTACATCACATATAACCTGGATTATTGGATCCTTTGCATAACCAGATTTCATAAATCATCGAGACCTACATCCATCGATGATTTCTCAATCCACCCCCACGAGACCCTTGTAGCCGGACGCTCAAAGCTAACGAGGGTTCTCTCGACATATTATCAAATTAGTCTTAATACGACGCTCTTAGCAATCGGTCGAGAGATCCCGTTCCTTAGCGGCAAGTCCGTTCGCGTACTTAGGTTCTCGCGGGCGTGATTGACGTGATCTTCTCAAAACCTTGTTGTAGACAAGTGTATAAGAACTCATCAAGTGAAGGAACACCTTAGCGGCGCTTCACTTCCTCTATGATATAATTGTTCGTGCCAATTACCTTAGCGGCATTGCGCGTCAGTGTATCATAGAGTATAACATTCAACCTTTGTAACAACTTAAACTATTATTGTAAAAGTGACTGATCGATCTGTGTTCTTGAATAAATACATTCGTGTGAAACCACCTGTACTCCTTCATTGCATCACAGCTCATCTGATCATCACCAACTACAAGCATATACAAGGTGAGGTGCTACCCAGCTTAAATAGGACAGAGAATCCATTCGCCGGGGCCTTTGACTTCAGCGAATAAAATAAAAATAATAAGTTACCACGGATAAATAAACCCGTGTGTAACAAAGGCGATTGTTGCCCAGGATGATTGCTTTAGTCTTGAGCAGATTAAGGTGAAGACGGTTTCTCTGGGTCCAGTCCCGAATGGCAGCGATGTCTTTGTTGAGGCCCAATATGCAGCTAGTCAGGTTGGATGGAGAACAAGTCGCGTAAATTTGTAGATCGTTAGCAAATAGCAGCCGTTTAGCGAATGAGATAACTGTCCCGATGTCGTTAATAAATAGCTAGAACAAGAGTGAACCTAGAACCAAGCCTTGAGGGATACCAGTATTCATTGAGATCCAGCTGGTGTTCGAATAGCTGACAAGCTTCACCGCCTGCTGTCTCCCATCAAGATACGTAGCAATCCAGTCCACAGCCTCTCTCGAGAACCCCATACTCCGAAGTTTGCGGAGTAGGATGTCGTGTGGGACTGAGTCGAACGCTTTGGAGAAGTCGAAGAGAACTAATACAGTCACCTCGCGTCGGTCCATTCCTTATCTGATGTCATTGAGGAGTTTCAAGAGCGCGGTTGCTGTACTGTGACCTGCTCGAAAGTCACATTACCATTTTGATATTTGGTCATGATGGGGCATTCTAGGACCTTGCTCAGTGTAGGCAGCAGCGAAATTGGTCGGTAGTCGTTAGCCGATTTTGGCGAAGAGGGTTTGTTTAGTGGAACAACTACAACTTTCTTCCACGAGGACGGGAACCAGTTATCCGATATTGAGCGATTAAACAGCCCGACGATAAAACTAATTATAGCGGTCAAGGCTGGCCGTAGCATCCGTAAGTTGATCCCGTCAACGCCGGTGGCATTTGATTCAGATGAGCGTACAGCTTTTTCAACCGCAGCTGGTGTTACAGCTGCGGTTGAGCTCTTCCGCGGAGACGACCGGTGGCGGTGAGCAGGGGGCGTTGACTAATCCCGGGTTTATCAGCTCAGACCACATTGCGCCAGGCAACCGATTCTCTGTAGTAGTGTGACGTGCAGGGCGTTATTGCACGACTAACAAAGTAAATCCTTTGTGCGAAACACAAGGGCTTATATTTAATTTTGTTTAGGATAAGTTTTCCGACAACGTCCCATACGGGCCCGTTCCTTTAATTAGTTGGAAGAGGAAATTATGGTCAGGATAAATTAATTGTAAGTAACTTCTTTCCCATCAAGAGTCCAATATTTATTTAATTAACAGAATTTAGAAAAGTCCCAAATATTATGTTCCAAGAATACAAGTTAATACTTCATAATTTAAAAGAGCTCGAGTGAATAGCTGAGTCGCAAGAAAACAAACTCTCACAATCATACGTACAAACACAAACGTTACTCACTCAGTTATCGGCGCAGCTGACAATATAGGCTGCCGACCTTTACGCTACCTCACTCGCTCGCTCTCCCGTGGTCTACCGATGCTCGCTCGCTCCGTTCTATGCCGGCCCGGTCGTTGGCATACGCGGCAACCACAGCAGTTCTTCGCGCTCACGTTACGCACCTTACACTCTGTCCTCGATTGCTTGACAGCTCTTGGACTCACTCGTACATTGAACACTTAAAATTACACGACAGAATGTTCGTCGCGGAGGTTGATTGTAATTCCTTAAACCTAGCACAAATCGACTTATGAACACGACGCGCGCAACTTGTAGGCTTCGTTACGATTCTTGTCGACTTACAAACGGCGACTTTATGTGTGAATCGCGGAACTACACCATGAGAATTATTGCCGCTATGTGAAGCGATTTGTGGAGTTACTCCGGAATCAAGCTTTACGCTATCGTGTACATCCGGAGACTAATTTGTCCCAGCTCGCTCAACTGGCGTTCTGTCGATCGCCAGGTAAAAGAGTGGGGGCAAATTTTGTCAATTCAACAATCCTGCACGCGCGAGCATCGACTCGCACTCTCAGGACGTTGCACCGGAATTCCACTATGCTATGTGGAAATATTGCAATTATAAGATATAAGCAATTTTAGAGACAGCTTCGGCTAATCCCCAACGGTCATCGCCCCGTGTTGCCAATCCGCCAAAATGGTTACTCGGAAACACGGCACGTGACAGTAGGCGATTCTTCTATAGGTCAGTTATCCATGTAGCTTTTCGTGCGCATTTTGATACGCTAGATGGTCTTGCTGTCATTTATTGCGTCGGTAGTGCCGATATACAGTACGCAATTTGCGCTGTACTTTGCTTTGAGTGCAGGCGTGACCCGAGGTGCATGCTTGAGCGGTTCACTTAAAGAGTGGTGGCCGGTGTAAAAGAGTCAATGACAGCGAAGAACGCCTTCTAGAAGTTCTCCAGAGTCGAGTCAACAGAGAAGCCATTGGTGGAGAGGACCCTCCAGTCTATGCCAGTAAGAGTAGGCTGGGCCTCCGTGCCAGCAAGTCTAATCACTTTAGGAGAGGGTTGATCGTGTTTAGGTAATCACTTTAGGAGAGGGTCGGACACTCCGGAGCATAAGCTCGGCGTATGTTAAGCGATGACCCGCTTCCAGCGGAATCTCTGATTTACCCCAGGTGATGACATTGTCGGACTCGTCAAAGATGCTGAGGTCGATACAGGTCTCCGTGCTTCCTGCGACTTGAGTAACTCCATGTTCTGCTAGTTTGAGTGACAAGTCGCCCATGAGCTACCGCATAAAGCTCGCATCGTGGTTACAGCCGAGTTCATCAGCATTACAGTCACCCATGATGACCTTGTACGCTAAGCCTTCCATGGCGGACAGCAGCTCCACCCCAAGGTCCGCAGGTGTAGTAAATGCGACGTGAAGCGGCCGGTAAACCACTGCGACGAAGATGAGCGTAGAGCCGTGCTTTGAAGATGAGTGTAGAGCCCTGCGTGACGGATCTTCTGATGAGAGTAACTGAGTACGATTCGTGGACGTATAGCCCTTCGTCACCACCATGAACGCTTCGGTCATTTCTGAGGACTGTGAAGCCTGCTAGGCTTACTACGGAATCCGTGATCGATGGTGAAAGCCAAGTCTCAGTCGCTGCGATAGCCTGGTAGAGTGGATAGTTATCAAGGTAAAGTTTTAGAGTGTCCTGTTGAGATCCCAGGGAATTGACCTTGAAGCAGCAGCAGCGAAAGTTGTTCGTGCTGTGATCAGTGCAGTGTGGGAGCAGTGCAGGTATGGTTAGCAGGTTGTTGGCGTTATTCTGTGTGGTTCGAGTACAGCCGTGCTATCTTCGGTATATCAACTAGAGAATTTACTATTTGGACAAGTGTACCGTCGGTAGCTTTGGCGAAAACTATAGCGTTTTTACACCAAACGCATTTAAATCCTACCTTCTTAAGACCAGTTTTTGCTGCATTTAGCAGCTTCATGACGTTGGAAGGTAGTAACTCGTTGACGTTGATGAACGGGTTCCCAGTTTGGAGAGTGTCGAGTTCAGCATGGGCGAGTATACTCCTGTCGAGCTGCGAGTACCTGAGTGGGCCGAAAGTGCGCTTTGCTGCTATTATTCGTGCGGCAATAGAGGGGTCTCTACACACTACAGTGAAAGTCATCTTAGTAGCATCAACCACCTCTACGTTATGCTCAGGGTGATCAACAGAATGGACGACGGCTTTTTTGCAGAGTAGGCGAGCGCTTAGCAGATTTGCAAGCTGAATATCTACTTTGATCACACCGGTTACAAGGTCGGTCAGTTGAAGCAGGACTTTATCATTCTGGCCAAAAGTAAGATCAGAGATTTACAGTTCACTGGCGCACCGATGGCTTGGAAGTGCGCGTTGTAAGCATATTGCATTTGCATTGGTTGCTGCTGAAAGCCGCGATAAGTTATCTCCACTTGGTGAACCTAGACCAGTAGCTGTTGACAGTTGATCACCCGTGCTTCCAGTTGCTTGAACGAATTCTGCAGATCTTCATTCTCCTTCGCCAGGCGTTCGGTTTTGCTAGCAAGTGAGTCAGTCGTAGTAGAGAGCTGTTCGGTGGTGGTCTTGAGAGCAGCCACATCTGCACTCACCGTATCAACAGTAGCTCTAATCGCAGGAAGGTCTTGCAGAAATGTGCCCTGCCGGGATTGGTTTTTGCTGATTGACCTAAGCTCGTCAATGAGAGTGGCCAACATGATTTTAGACCTAGTGACTTGCTTTGGCTTAACGATTTATTCCTCATAGTCCTCATAACCCCTCCCTCACTTACGACTAGAGTCGGATGCGAGCGAGAAGGCTTGGAACCTGTAGGAGAAGTGAGCCGAGAATGCCTCGATTTTGTCGTCATAAAAGCACCAATTAGTGGCCAGTTGAGACGCGTTTAAAACGAGCAGTGTGCTGGGCTGTTTGAATTTTGGCGTGCAACCAGCTGATGCGTGCGAGCTCCGGAAAAAGTCGATAATGTAAGCATTCAAAGTCCTCAAGCAGCGATGAGATGATGATAAAAACACCAAAGGAAGTTACCAAGACCTCTTATAAATCAGTCGTTGAACACGGAGAGTTCGACGTTGTCGACCACGGCGAAATGTCAGTCCTACGTTACCAGATAATGATCCGTGGAATTATGCAAGAAGGGCGCGTGTGCAGAAAAGACTCGCAAAAAATAGCGTGGGGGCAGACAGCTGACTATGATAATGAGTCGTAGAGCCGTGCGTATAACTGAGCATGAAGGCGCATGCGTCGCAGAAACTCACGTGAGCGCAGCGTGGTAGTAGCTTGCTGACCATGGAAGTATGTGAGAGGGCGCATGCGCAGAAAGACTCACGGAGAATAGTGTAGTAGTAGACAGTTGACGAAGATGGCGAACCATAGAACAGAACATGAAGGCGCATGCGCAGAAGAAACTGAAACGAGAATAGCGTGGTAGCAGTCAACTAGCCAAGAAATGAGGTCATAAAAATTTTCCACCTCTCACCTTATTTTACAGCATAAGTCGAGTCCCAGAAAGAAATTATAAGTTAAAGAGGTGAAACGCAGATAGGTGCATGCTTTGAACCTCCAACAAAAAGCCCTTGGGCAGCAGGATGCAGAATTATGTGGTAAACGGAAGAGCCCGAAAAAACGGTGGCAGGTAGTACTGTGTGTGTGTGTGAGAGAGAGAGAGAGAGAGAGAGAGAGAGAGAGAGAGAGAGAGAAACAGATCACTGCGTGCACGTGCACCTCACGAGCGTCGACCGACGACGACGGCCAACGAATACCCGAGTCCGTGTCCTGAGCCTTGTCACACACCCCAGAGTCACTACCGCAAGAAATTTACTTTCCTGCCCCTGACCAGATCTGACTGGAAAAACTAAAAAATGTAAAATAACCAAAGAGGTATCTGGTCAAGACCGGTAGAGGAGAGGAGAAACAAACAAAATCACAAGACTGTAGGAACGCCGGATACGGTTGCCCACGAAGGGTTAATGATTTCGCTTTATTGAGTAGCCTAGATATAATACACTAGTTTAGTGTGTAGCCGAGATACCGGGTTTCCTAACTTAAACTGTGCGTTAGAATATCTGGGGAATGAGGACTGCTATCGAAAAATGTTTCAGATAAGATTATAGTTTCGATCGAGATACACGATGGCTACATCAGTTTGGTTGTGAGAAGTACTGCTTATGAGAAACTAGCAGAGATGTAGTTTTTTAAAATGGTAATCGATTTTTTTCATAAACGAATTTTGTACCTCACGGTGAATCAAGTTCAGAAACCATGTGTGATAAAAGTGCCTATCTTTAACGGATTCGGAGTTACGACTGTTTGAAACTCAGGAAATTGTCATGACAGTAATTTTCAAGAAAAGTGACACAACCCAGTGAACACGTTTCATTACAGTAATATAACATGGAAGTTACATGTAATTGTCACAATGCAATAGCTGTGTGATGTAACTGCTACGTAACATGAGAATAATATGTTATATATTATTGGTAATATGCAGGCAATGTAAATGTTATATAACGTTGTTGCATTACAGTTTTATAACTCAAATTTATAACGTTTACAGAACAGTCTTATAACACTTTTTATATAACATTCGTAATGTGCAGGTTATGTGAACGTTACAAAGTGTTGTTCCGTTACAGTTGTATAACTGACATTTGTAACATTGACATAACGTACTTGTAACGACATTTATATAACATTCGTTATAAGCATGTGATGTGAAGGTTATGAACGCGTTTTAGCGTTACAGCTGTATCACTAAGATTTGTAACGTTTACGCAACATGTTTGTACCATTTTTTATATAACATTCGTAACGTGCAGGTTATGTGAACGTTATAATGCGTTGTAGCATTATATCTGTATATAACTAACATTCATCATATCAACATGTAACGGATGAAAAAATCAAAAGCATTTTGGACCCTATTCAAATTTTCATTTTTAAAGCAGTATCATGTGCATACATTTCAAATGTTAAATATATTGTTTAATGTGTTTGTATAATCATAATATGATTATTTATGTCCTGATATGAAATAACATATGCATATAATATTATGGCATGTAGCTCCCAACATACAACTGATCAAGAATTCTCCAGCGTGTCAAATACATGATATGAATTATCAGAGTTCATAAACAGTCGATAGCGTAGTGGTTAGCGTGTTAGGTAGATAGGTAGGATAGATACGAAGGTCGCAGGTTCGAATCCCCGTCGAGGACAATAAAATCCTATCGAGAAATCCGTGCAGGATTCTTTTTTTTTCCAGTGTAACTCTTCTATAACCTATAAAAATGACAAAATAAGATGATGAAAAGCAAAAATTATTTAATAATAATCTTATATTTCATCATATTATTTTAGAATATTGCATTTATATAACTTTTATGACTTTTGTTACATCACCTTGTAATATAACTATTACATACCGGGTATATAACACGTTACATAACATGTTATATTGCTGAGTCGGAAATGGCAAGTTACATGCAATTTACATGTAACATCCAGGTAATATTACTTGTAATATTCGGTTATGTTGCCGTTACATTGCTGCAATATTACTGTGTTTACTGGGAACCATAACAATTCTAAAGCATAGTAAGATAGCCGCACAAGTACACGTTTCAAACACAGGTTTCGTCGTTTGTCGTATTCCACACGTAAACGTAAACAGTTGTCCGAACTTATTCTTCAGTTATTCGTGATATTTCGGCGGTGATAGTCGGTATGCCGGATTAGAATGAAGATGAAGTTGTCGACATTCTTCTTGTGCTTGGAGAGTGCCGACTGAATTACCGCCGAGCATCGTGATTGTATCGAGAAAGGTTTCTGCGAAGAAGACATCCTCTGGGTAATCAGATTCAATTCGTGAAGCTTGGCAACATGGACAGGTCATAAAACGTCAACCCACGCGCAGAATTGCTAATGACGATCCTAGAGTCATTGTAGTTTTGGTGATGGTAGCTATGAATGAACATATGAACATTGAACAAATCCAGCGTGAGTTAAGTATTCTAAAATCTACTTTCTGCAGAATTTTGAAATCCTGATTCCTGAGTTTTGAACAAGTCATAACTCCCAATCCGTTAAAGATAAGCACTTTTCTCATACACTGGAAACCGCTTAATTGCCGGCTTTAGGGCGGATAGGAGAGGGAAATCGGGCAGTTAACCGTCTCCTACACGTCTGCCGTGTGGCGGAGAAAGAGCTGGAGGGGGTGCAGTTAACCGGCGGGCAGTGAAGCGGTTTCCAGTGTATATTGTTTCTGAATTTTCTTCACTGTGAGGTACAACATTCGTTTGTGAAAAAATCGGTTCCCATATAAAAAAACTACATCTTTGCTAGTTTCTCGTAAGCAGTACTTCTCACAATTAAACTAATGTTGCCATCGTGTGTCCCGATTTAAACCATTATATTCTTATCTGAAACATTTTTCGTTAGCAGTCCTCATTTCCGAGATATCCAAATGCACAGCTTAAGTCGGGGCACCCTGTATAATGCAATAGTTGACCACCGTGTATTGTGAAGAGAACCCGGGGGAAAATGCATTCGTCTACAATGGCCGCCCACATGTTTTGCGAAGCCGGAAACCGCGAGAGAGCCCGTATTGATAATACCCGAAAACGGCGAGAGAAGTGCCGAAAGAGTAGTTAAGTGTTCTATATGAGTCGATAGCCCAAAAACCGGGGAGAGCAATACCAGAAGGTAACCGAAGAATCAGAGATGTCCAAAAATAATTAGGCGAGAGATCAAAACCCACGATAGCTCATCACACATCTTGAGCACGAAAAACGGATGGGTTAGAGGCACCTTTCCAAGCAGTATTTAACACGAATTAGTGTTGTACTAGAACACGAGCTTCTTTGGAAAAAGATGGACTTGGTGAGCTTGCTGCCAATATACTTGGCGCGAAACTTGACCAAGTCTTCTGATCTGGATGGCTTGCATTTGTGGTAGAGATATACTAGTAAATATGTAAATGTGTTATGCATTTCCCTCCTTAAGGAGACAATGCTCGTACTAAATATTATTACCGAGGCAAGATAGTACGTATGAAATAGCAGTCATTTGCTCATGGAACAATAGAAGACAAAATATGAGAAAGCAGTATGCTAATTTTAACAGTCCTCGTTCTTTCAGAGTGGTATTGAATGTTAAGCCCATGAGTAAAGTTCGGCCATTTTTTTATAAAGCATATGTAAAATTACATTTAATTTGATTGTTGTATTTATAGGTATGGCAGCTCCGCTTTGTGGTGTTGCACCTATTTTTGCAATCAGCTTTTTCGGCTTTGGGCTCGGGAAAAAGTTACAACAAAAAACTCCAAACGACCAGCTGTCTCCGGTGCAACTGTTCTACGCAGGAACATTCAGTGGAGTACTTTCGGCGGTGATAATGGCTCCTGGTGAACGAATTAAGTGCCTTTTACAAATACAACACGCCGATATTGCTGTTAAGTACACGGGTCCCGTTGATTGTATGAAACAGTTGTATAAAGACGGGGGTATACGAAGTATTTATAAAGGAACGTATGCGACATTGCTCAGAGGTAAGTGAATATTTTTAAAAGCAAGAATTATTTGAGATATCTTCTCATATCATAATCTGCCGTTATGGGCACAGCTGCAGACAAATAAAGTTGTAATAGACCGAATCCATATCAAATTGGGCAGGCAGGAAATCGTGATGCCACGGAATTTTTTTAAATTGAAATTTGTTGTTTTTGAACGAAAAAAAACGACCCGTATTTTTTTGTTTTCGTCAAAAAAATCTGCTACGCAGTTACGGCCATTTTAATTTTTAATTGCACGCTATTGAAGTTCTTGAAAAACGAACAATTTTTTCTGAAAAACTTTATATCTTTGGAACGAATCGTCACAACTACTTCATCTTTGTCTCATTTTGTAAGGTTTTTAGCATTTTTTTGAAATATAGAGAAATATAGAGAGAAATCTCAAGTTTTTCAAAAATTGACGAAATGACCACCATTTTTCGAAAATTAGAAAAACGCAATTTTCTCGAAAAGTGATTTTTTTTTTTTTTTTTTTTTAATTTTACACAGTATGTGGGCTAATATGACGGATATATAAGTTTCATCGATGCTAAAACACTGCTTCATATTGAGGAAAAATATTTTGGGTTTCGCTGAAATTCGTTAATTTTTGTGCTGTCACCGGCTTTGTGAGCGTTATTGAGATTCATTCAGATTTTCTAGTTCAAAGAATTCCACTCAAACTTAATGCATACCCAGATAGACCACTGACGTCAGAAATACATATATTATAGGTATATATGTATTATGAGGAATTTTCCAATTCTTCTACTCAGACAACTGAGCTCAATTTTACAAATTACTGAAAATATAATGACCGGAATTTGATATCCCCATCTAACCAAAATACGTAATATCCGACTATTCGAGAGTTAGGCGCCAGATAACGAACGAATCTCGCTCGTTACCACCACGAATGAATGGCTTATTTATTTTTCGCTCCCAGCAACTCGATAGATAAAAATTGAGTTCAGTACAGAATGCCGGATAAGCTCACGAAAAAAAAGATACGATTATGGTAGAGGGGCGGGATCCTCAGGCGAAAAAGAACGACGCGGTGCTTCGGGAAACTAATATAATTTATTTTTAATCGATCCCGGTGATCACCCGCACTTATTGCGACGGGGATGTACAGTGGGTTCGGTGCTGTACAATAAAATCGTGCTTAAACTTAGATTAACAAAGTTAACAAACTGAATTCGAGCTCCCGAGAGCCAAAGATACTAAATAATCAAACTGTGGGCGAATTACAAAGGGAACCTTACTGAGATAAACAAATCCGGCCGACACGCCAATTATACCCTCATTAGGGTATCATTATACCCTCACTTACAATACTACAATAAATTTAACGATAATGCGTCTCTTTCAACACGACTTAACGATAAGGTAACGAAATTGTTATGACAAATCAAAATTCAACGTGCATCTTCCACAAGAAGCTACAGGCTCGCTTAATATACTCGGCTCGAGAAAACGCAATGAAATATAACCGGTATTCACAGAAAAAATTAAGGCGCAATTTATGAGCTTTTTAACGTCGTCCTGAGTTACAGACAATCCGAATACTCGAATTCAGGAATTAGGCCAGATAACATGAGCGTAATCTGACACGCGAATATCGTACCAACTTCAGATAACCGTAGACTCTCCGATCTCCACGGATCACACAGATAACCACAGATAACCAAGATAACCTTAAGATAACCGAGATACAAGATCTCACAGGTAGCCAAAAGTAACCAAGAGAACCGAGATAACAAGATCTCACAGGTAGCCAAAGATAACCGAGATCACCAGATCTCAACGATAGCCAAAAGATAACCGGGTACGATATTCGACACTCAAGACTGCCACGAGATAACCAGATATTTAATCGCACGCAAGGCGAATTCGTAACGACACTTAACCAAATATGTGACGCGAAAATCACGAATAAATGAATACTATTCAATTACCGGAATAATTCCCGAGAGTCCAAAATAATCACGAAAACTATAATACCAAATGAATGCCTGAACGATACGATAATACAAAAAGATAATACAAAAGAATAATACAAAAGAACCAAAAAAGTGACTCGATAATGAGGCGATAATCTCATTCGCGGGCACACACCTACTCGTATACTACAGAATTAACAAAATCGACATACGAGTAAATGAGTTTATCGCCTGTACAGTAATATGGAGCTGGGTCTCACGAAGTATCTCGATGGTAGCGGACGAGTTCGAATCTCGAATCTTCAAGTCTTTGCGCGGAGCACTTGAGACGATGCACTTACTCTATCTTACTTAACAAAACGTCTATACGGTAAGACTGGTCGGGAAGAAGTGATTTCCGATACTCGATCGTCGCTCTCCCGGGGTCGATGCTCTCCCCTCTTTTCGGCCCTTGGCGCTCTAGTTGTTCCTCCTAGCGCCACCGCTGCCCCTCGATGTTCCTCTTCGCTAATTGGACGTTCCGCTCCTCTCCCAATTCGCTGGAGTCCCTCGCGTCCGAGAGCTTTTACGATTTGGCCGAGGACGTGATAAGGGCGCGAAATTCAAACGGCGTAACCGAACTATTTGGCTGAAATCTAAGAAAACACCCTTTGCTCTGCCGGCAGTAATTACGTTGCCTCGCGGGTCTCTTCCCCGGGGATCCAGTCACTAACTTAGATGGGGTCAGGGTCCTGCCCGTGGATGGCGGTGGCCACCGACACTGTCCACGCGGGCCCCAGAAACCTAAAGACAGCACTGTCACCTCACCCATCTTCCTCAGTCCCATAAACCCCAACATAAAAAGACGCCGGAGGTGATCCGGTCCGCGATACCCGCAATAACAACAGGCTGGTCCAGCGCCAGGCTGAGAAGTCGTGGGAGGAGGGTGACACAGTAATATTTCGGCCCATTTTCCAGCTCGCTCCCTGGCATCCAGTACCCGCGGGCGCAGATGTTATGCGACCCGCCTGCTTTAATCGGCAAAACTCCGAGTCTAACATACTTATCCAAAATAACCTAAATCGGCGAGGTGATTAGCCTCCTGACAACACCAAAAATAGACAATCAGCCAAATGTTTAGGTAACCGTGAACCTTAATAGACGCTAGGGGTGCACTACGTTTCGGCGCGGCCGTTTCGGCGCGACCGTTTTGACGCGACCGTTTCACCGCGAGTCATTTTGGCGCAACGACGATTCGGCGCATGACTGTTTAGGCGCGACCATTTTGGCGCGACCGTTTCGGTGCGAGTCATTTTGGCGCAAGAACGATTCGGCGCGGCCGCTTCGGCGCGACCGTTTTGCCGCGACCGTTTCGGCGCGAATCATTTTTGCGCAACGACGATTCGGCGCATGGCTCTTTAGACACGACCATTTCGGCGCAACCGTTAGCACAACCTTCTCTAACCCGTCTTAGAACACCGTCTGCGTTGTTCGTATATGCGGGTGTATGTTGTATGATTAGCTAGCCTAAATTGTTCTAACCGTTAATTATGCAGTTTGAGGACTTTTCCGAATTTCATGGCCTTTTTTTTTCTTCATAAAAAAATAACGTTCGGGATACCATTACAAATAATAATCAGTCGGGGGAACTCAGAAAAGTAATGTCTAAGTACTGCCTCATGCAATTTTTCCGGAATTTTTACGAATTTTCCTTGTGTCTTAGGAGGGATATGTTTCCGTGTATGCGTGTGCGTATGCGCGTGATCTTTTGAATGAAATATAAAACTTCAAAACCTACGTCTGCGGCAGTCGGGGGGGCTCCGCCCCCCGAACCCCCCCGCCGGGGTTTGCCCCTGGTCCCCGTCGGGGCTCCGCCCCTGGACCCCGTGGACCACCTCCCACACACACACACACACACACACACACACACACACACACACACACGCACGCACGCACACACACACACACACACACACACACGATAAAACACTTGCGTCCAAACATCCGACGTCGAGACGGTCACGCCGAAATGGTCCCGCCAAAATGACTCGCGCCGAAACGATCGCGCCGAAACGGTCACGCCGAAACAGCCATGCGCTGAATCATCGTTGCGCCAAAATGACTCGCGCTAAAACGGTCGCGCCGAAACGGCCGCGCCGAACTGTCCTGCTCCCCCAAATGTGAATCTCGAGATCGCGATGCTCGTTATTTGATGTTAGGAAATGAAACAAACATAGCATTGGGTCTTTTTAATTATTGACGTTATTTTAGAATTTTTCGTGCCATACTCATATTTTTTTCACATCTCAGAGTGTCCAAAAATGAATTTTGAGATCGGGCTGCTCGTTATCTGATGTTCGGAAATGAAAAAAAAATAGCTATTGGGTCAGTTTGATTCCAGACAATATTTTACAATTTTTCGTGCCATACTCGTCATTTGTTTTACCTCTTAAGGTGTCCAAATTTGAATCTCGAGATCAGGCTGATCGTAATCCGATGTTAGAAAATGAAACAATCATGGACTTTAATTCTATCTAATCCCTGACATTAATTTATAATCTTTCGTGCCTTTCTTGCCATTTGTTTCACCTCTTAAGGTGTCCAAATGTGAATATCGAGATCGGGCTGCTCGTTATCTGAGGTTTGGAAATGAAATAAGCATGGAATTTGGGTCCATCTGATCCCTGTCATTATTTTATAATTTGTCATGCCGAATTCGCCATTCATTTCATTTCTTTAGGTGTCCCAATGTGAATCTTGAGATCGGGCTGCTCTATCCGTTCTTAGGAAATGGAACACGCATAGCTATTGGTTCCATCTTATCCTTGACATTATTTTATAATTTTTCGTGTCCCACTCGCCACCAGTTTAATCTCCTAAGGGTGAAAAGTGGAAATCCCACGGCACCCTGGTGGAAATAATTTCTACGCCAAAGTACGGAAAAACTCGAAATTGTAAGAAATTGTAGAAGTTCATAAAAAATTGTAGAAAAACTCCAAAAGTCGTACAAATCTATATAAAATTGTAGAAGGGAGGTAGTTTTTCCGCAGAAAAGTACGAATTCCTACAATCAATTACGAAAATGTACAATTTTTAACCAATAACTTAAATTGATTATAACTCGATCATAAAAAAAAAAAAAATTTCGTAGAATGTCATAGAAAAGTTAAAATTTTGAATAAAGTTAATGCACATCTACGATTTTTCATGACCAACTATTTCAGTTTATGAGTGAAAAACAATCAAATTTTTTTTAACATTTAATTTTTTGTTTAAATGCGAATAATGACGAAAAAAATGAAAATCTAAAATTTAGTATTTAAAATAAATGAAATCTACGGCTCAATGAGGTAGAATTTTTTTCGGCGTGAAATTTCGTAAACTTTCGTACAAAACTACGAACTTCTACGACAAATTATAAAATTCTACGTCTTTTTTTATGAGAATATTTTTTAATTTGGATGCCTCATTTTCGGGGAAAATTTATATAAATTCTCTCAATATCTCGTATCGTCTTTCGTATTTATTCTTCGTAGAAATTCATGATTATTTTGAACATTATTATAGAACATTCTGAATTCCCATACTTTTGAGTAATCTTTGATGACTATTTTAGTAAAAATAAATAGTTTTCCATAGATCATCGTCAATTCACGTAGATTGAAGTAACGATCCTGATTTCGAAAGCCAATACCATTTATATCATCAAAGATTACCCAAAACTACGCAAATTCGGAATGTTCTACGATAATGTACGAAGTAATCATGAATTTCTACGAAGAATAAACACGTAGACGATACTTTACTTCAATCAATGTAAATAGAAATTTCTAGAAAATCGTAGTTTTACATAAAAAATTGTAGGTTTTCGTAGATGTTTCCGTAAGAAAGTACGAAGTTTTACAAGAAATTACGATAATCTATATACAATTATCTGCGACAAATTATGAAAATCTACTACTTCGAAAAAGTGCAATTAAATTCCGTGGCTTTTTGTAGAAGATATCGAAATTTCACGAAAAATTACGATAATCTACGATTATCCATCAAAAATACGAAAATTCACCCGCTGAAAAGATCAAAATAAGATTTCGTAAATTTTCGTAAAAAAAAGTACTAACTTCTACGACAAATCAAAATGATCTACAATTTTTATCAGAAATTACGAAAGTTCACCGGTAAAAAAACTAAAAATAAGATAAGATTTTCGTAAAACAGTACCAACTTCCACGACGAATCAAAATGATCTACAATTTTTTACCAGAAATTAAGGATGTATCGGACGTAGCTTCCCTTTCGTCGACAATATTGCGTACTTCATGATAACATTAAAATCGGAAAACATTCAACCACAATAAAGACGATAAGAAGATTACTTTTTAATAATAATAAAGCCCGAAAGTTATCAACAAATTGTTTACACAAAACATTGTTTAACAAATTTTTAGGGAATGTTTTTTTGTTATGTGCAATGAATTCGTTGTTCATCTGACTACACATGAATTTTTTTAAAATTTTCTTATCATTTTGAAATTTCGGTTTTCGGAAATTTGTAAAGGCTGTATTTATGAAACTATTCGTTCAATGCCCTGGAAACTTCTTCATTGTAATTTACAACGTTTTCACGAATATGTTACGTCCTGACCCTCGATTTTTCTCATCTCGGCCAAGAAAAGCGCGGCTTTCCCTTTAACACGTTATTCGAGATAAAATCGGAATTGGCCAGGTTATTGCCCTGTTTTGAGCCTAACCTTGCGGAAATTTGCTCAGGATGGGCGGAGAGTGCATAATTTGGTAACAATGGCAAATTAAAATAAAATCTCACGAACAAAACTCTTTAATTTTCGCGAGATACATCGGAAAAGACTAATAAATTGTAATTCGGCAAAATCGGACGAATAAACTCATAATATAAAGGGACAAAAATTGTATGATCACATTAAATAAATTCTGAATAAAACGGGAACTAAACTGTTACTGACGCGGAAGAAAATAAACTACAGGGCCATCCTCAAGATAAGCCTCCTGGGGTTTATCCGCGCAAACTGCAAGGACAAACGAAATTATCGCGAGCACTAAAATGACCCCTACTACAACGACAGCTATCTTTAATTGGAAAAGGTCCATGGTCGATTGACAGGACAACTCTCACAAAAACAAAAATCAACACAGAATTTACTCAACCACGACTCGATTGAATTTTATCACTCAAAGAAATTCGAAATTCCTTGAAAAGGAATTTAACCACGGATAATGCATAAATTTATATTGGAAATGAATATCAAATGATAACCACAAAAAAAACACTATTGATCCATTATTTTCCGGAACAAAACATGAATGACTCAAATGAATTTAACTCGCACATATTTCACTGAATTTACAAACATGAGCACTTCCTAGGAGAAAATAAATTCACACGAAAAATAATCCTACAATCGATTGAAACACGAACAGGTTTTTCGGAATGATTTACTGGGAACATTGAAATAATCTAATTGCACAAACAAAAATAAAAATAATTTTAAAGGACGCGAAATAAATCGGACAAAGAATTGAACTTAACATGAGGAAGATAAAATTGAGAAAATAATTTTGGTCAGACACTTTTCACAAAACTGAAGTTAAATTGACATACCTCTTCACAAAACTGAATTTAACACAAAATCTGAATTTCCAGAAAACACAAAAATCTGAATCTCCATAAAACTGAATTTAACACAAAAATCTGAACTTCCATAAAACTGAATTTAACACAAAAATCTGAACTTCCGTAAAACTGAATTTAACACAAAAAATTTAAATTTCCATAATACTGAATTTAACACCAAAAATCTGAATCTAAAACAACAAAATAACGCGAAAAAGGAAAACAACGACGAAAATATTTCATAGACCTTCAACGGTGAGTAACCCGGTAGTTTCGGTTACGGGACTCGAGCCGTCATGGGGTGTCGACCGGGGTCGGAGACACCGCGCAACACGAACAAAGATATACTGACACATGCGAGAAAACATTTTGAGATACTTACTACTTCGATGATTATGGAAACAGAGCAAGGTGTAAGATCGATAAAATTGAAAGATGTCGACGATGAAACGATTGACCACGAGGTTGAACGTAATGGTAAATTTTGTGGTAGGGCGAAAACAGTGTCCAACAAAAACAAAATATTCACACAAAAAAATATATTGCTCTTTAAAACACAATGTCCAGCGAAAGAAAAATGAAATGTCTGTTCACAACAAAATAGGAATAAAAATATTTTCCGCAAAAATAAAATGGTTCGCAAAAATAAAATTGTTTGCAAAAATAAAGTTGTTCGGTATTGAAATCGGTTGAATAAAATAAAATAAAATAAACTTGAGATACTGTGTCAAAAATAATGAAAAGTATATAAAGAAAAATAATTGACGCGACGAACAGCGATTCTGCTTAAAAATTTCTCCGGACTTTCTGAACGTTCTGACATACCGCGACTTCAAACTAAGATCTACTCTGGCCTCCGACTGCCAGCGATTCGTTACTTAAAATTTTCTTCCGACTCTGACGAACAATCCGCCTACTTAAGATTTCTCCCGATTCTAACGAACAATCCGCCTACTTAAGATTTCTCCCGATTCTAACGAACATACCGCGGGCTCATTGCCCGGTCTTATATAGGGTCCTCTAGGATGGCTTAGTTTCGGCGGTGGGGAGGTACGCCCTTAAACGCCTTAGACGCTACAGGCTCCTCCGCCGCCTCCACCTCGCATCCTCGGTGATCCCCCGGAATCTATATAATTGAAAATGTATACTTATGATTAACACGAATTCATCCTTATAATATAATATTCACTCCTGCATTCCTTTATAATAATTATTTCATTATTACCTAATAATCAGAAAACGAATTTCTCGTACATACGCCGTCTTTTCATGAAGACGCTCATTCTGTCTCTCTCATACTTACATATTTCGTATTTACTTTCTCACTCACTCTATCCCTCGTTTTGGAGGTACCACACAGTGGAGGAGTAAACCCCTCTTCTTCATTCTGGTCACTCTCTCCTTCTCATCCCTCCATGCTTGCATTTGACTTCTCCTACGGGCCACGCGTTGACCCGTCATAGGCTCTCGATGTCACACACACATACATACACATCCATTCGTCTTTTCCCATTCGTACTCTCGTTCGGTGACAACTTCTCCTCTGTTTCTCTGTATCTTTCTCGCTCTGGATTTCGTTCGATCTTTCCTCTCATTCTATTCATTCCTATTTCTTTATAATTATTTACCATGCGGGGGTTCGGATGCAATGGTGTATGTCATGCTATTTCTTTTGGATTATAATTAATTTTTTCCAATAACTATACGAAAGGAAATTATTTTAGCGTATCCAAACTACTCAAAATTCTCATAATTATTAACCAGTTATTCAGATTCTACATTTGTTACAACAATTGAAAATTCTATCTATATACTCCGAATCCTATGCAATTTTATAATTCCGGCTTATCATTTCTCTTACTTGTCATTACAGGAAAGATCTATCTTCATGCTCACGCAACAATCACACATACATTTACTCATCAAACTCGTAATTATTATAGAAAAAGGATTCGTTCACAATTTTTATTTCCACATAAACCTTTACCCATGCATTACGAGATCTCCTGAAATCTTTGAATTTGGTCATTTTTGATTAAAAGAAAAACGTTAATTAAATAATGCGCTTGTTACGCTTTTGGGGTCTTTGTTGGATTTGATGCCGAATTTTGGTGTCGCCCCTCCTTCGTAGGCGAGAGCTTGGATTCGTATGTCGATGGGACATACGCCTTCTGAATCCCAGGACTTGGGACAAAGCGCTGCTTGCTCTCTTTCTTTGGCTATAGACTCGGCGTTCTCTTCGTGCAGCATAAACATTCAGTGCTCATTAAATTGGAGTCCAATAACAGTCCAAGCATAAACAGATATTCTCAAAAGTTTGTTTAATTTTGGTCGTCGATGATTGGGTGCTTCGTCGAAATCTTTTTTCCATCGAGTCTCCCTGACTCGACCACTGCGTTAATTTATCGATCACGTGCAGAGCTCATGTAGACCGCCCATGAGAATTATCCGATGACTTTTTCCAGACGCCGTACCCAAAAAGTCGTAACAAGGCTAAAACCTCCCATAATTTTGGAGCAAGAAAAAAAAAGAAAAACAACAAAGATTTAAAGAAGAATTCTCTTCTCTTCGACCAATTTCGATTCATGAAAATCCCGACCTAGTTTAAAATAAAATTGAACATTTAAATGCAATTATCTATAATCTAACGCCACCTTTACCATCACCGATGACCTGACCCAGGTACCCATGCTCATTCTTGAGTTTACATTTTTACATCCGTTCACTCGCGTACTTTCGGGAATTCAGTTCATAAAGTCTTCATTCGGGGATAAGGAAAAATAGGATCACCGGTCACTTAGCTTTAGATGAGCCATACACGCTCTGTCTCTCTGTCTCTCCTGCTTTCCTTCTCACACACACCCAAAGAGGCCGCCTGTGGTTCTCACGAAGGCAAAGACTTTGCACTCGGCCTGTATTAGTGTCCCATGCACATTGCTTTTCGTTGTGCAGAAAGGCCCACCACTTCTGAGTAATCTGATGCCATGGCCAAAGATTTCTTCAGCATCAACGGATGTTTTTCTTCACGCCCGACGATGGACGTTTTGTTATAAAGAGCTGCGTGTCGACGCCGCCATGGCGTCACCTCTCGACAATTTATGCTCATTTGAGACCATATTCGTGTCGATGGCTTGATTTGAAGACAGCCCGAACTATCCGAGTTCTCCAAAGGAAAAAAAAACGTTTCTCTCGTATGACCGGGTCCCTTTCCTCGTATTGAATTTTATTGAGAATTACAAGATATAAGTAATCTCAAATCGATGCAAAAGTCCCGAAAGTCGCGGGACGTAACAAATACATATCCAAAGCTCACGATTTTTCCTTCATTTTTTAAAATTAAAGAATTTTCGAAAACCGAAATTTCGAAATGATTCACGTGTCCAAAAAACGTTTCCTAAAAATTTGTTAAGCAATGTTTTGTTCAAACAATTTGTTGATAACTTTTTGGCATTATTATTATTCAAAATTAATCTTCTTGTCGTCTTTTTTATGGTTGAATTTTTCTCCGATTTTTATCTTACCATAAAGTATGCAATATTATCGACGAAAGTCACTTTTGGTTAGGAAGGTACGTCCAATACATCCTTAAGAAAATTCCCCGGCCGAAAAATAAAAAATAAGATTTCGTAAAACTTCGTAGAACAGTAATAACTTGTAAGAAAAATCAAACCAATCTACAATTTTCGACGAGAAATTACGAAAATTCACCAGCCGAAAATGTAAAAATAAGATTTCGTAGATTTTCGTAAAACAGTACTTACTTCTGAGAAAAATCAAAATGATGTAAAATTTTCGACCAGAAATTACGAAAATTCACTGGTCAAAAAATTAAAAATAAAATTTCGTAAATCTTCGTAAAACAGTACTAACCTTACGGCAAATCAATACGATCTACAATTTTCTAGCAGAAATTACGCAAATTCACTAGTCAAATATATAAAAATAAGATTTCGTAGATTTTCGTAAAACAGGTGAAACTTCTGAGAAATATCAAAATGATCTACAATTTTCTACCAGAAAATACGAAAATTCAACAGCCAATAAAATTAAAATAATGTCCTGTTCTGTTGACACTCTCAAGATTGAAGAATTTACGATCTTTGATTGCCTATAGTGATTTTAAACTCAATTGTTAATTAACAATTGGATAAAATTTTCACTTACTATCACCTTGCACATAGTCTAACAACGCCGTATAACAATTTTCACTCTTGAACTATACATGGATCTTGAGAAATGTAATTGTTAACTAACATAAGATGCACTAAGTAATTTGATTACATGAATATTATATTTTGTCTAGATCATCCTGTCCTGTTCACACTTTCAATATTCCACACATGAATTTCATAATTTCAATGCTCCTAGTTTTTATGCAACCCATTTGTTAATTAACAATTGAATAATATTTTTCACTGTCTATCATCTTTTTATTAAATATCACGCTGGTCTGTTCAGCCCGGTGAGACAGCGCTTTTTCGTGAGAACTCGTAGACTGATGTCATTTAAATACGGGAAAGTTGTAACGAGTCAATAGCGTAGTGGTAGCGTGTCAGTCGTTAGGTAGGTCGTTAGGTAGGTCTCAGGTAAAATCGCAGGTAGGCTCAAAATCAATTTTGACGAAATAACGTCCGGGCTACGGAGCTGGAAACACTTCTAAAAAAAATCTTTTAAGCGTTAATTTTAGATAATTAAAGGGTAGCGGGTTCAAATCCCCGTCAATGACTTTTTTTTTTTTGAAAAATTTACAGGATTTCAAACAATAATAGAATACCAATTTTAAATTCGTTCATCGATCATTCCTATTATATTTATTATGCCAATTTGACCCGCGTTTTTCATTTGGCATTTGTTTTTTGCCACTATCTACGAAATACTATGAACTTCTACGAACGCGTACGAAAACCGATTACACAAAAGTACGCCTTTATATGACAATCGACAAAATTTTACGACATTTTACAAAAAATTCTATGCCACAAATTAAGAACGTGTTCCGAATTCCCTAAATATAATAGAAATTTTCGTAGAAGGTCGTAGAAATCATTTTCACCGTAGGAAAGACATTAAACATTTCTAGAATCTACGAAAATCTATAAAATGGTACGCTATTCTACGAAAAACAACGAATATGTACGAAAGGAAGTACGGAAACTTCTACGCCAATGTACGACAGTGTTCCAATTGCCCTACAACGGCATAGAAAATCGTAGAGAATCGTAGAAATTCCCGTAGAAAATCGTAGAACTTTCGGTAGAAAATCGTAAAAAATTTCGTAGTTTGGCGTAGAAATTATTTTCAACAGGGCATGTATGCTCGTTATCCAAAGCTCAAACGTGATAAAATCTGCTGTGGAGGTTTTTAAGCCTCGAATAATATTCAACGATTTTAAATGCAGCACTGACGATTTATTTTACGTCGTAATATGTCCAAACGCTAATCTTGAGATCGGGCTGATCGTAATCCGGTGTTAGAAAATGAAACGAGCATGTCCTTTGGTTGCAACTCATCGCTGACATTATTTTATAATTTTTCGTGCTATACTCGCCATTTGTTTCACCTCTCAAGGTGTCCAAATGTGAATCTCGATGTTGTGCCCCGATTTCATCATGTAGAATTATATTCAACTTATCCATTGATTGTGCAAATACAGCAGTTTGGAGGTGACTTTGCAATTGTGAAAAGTCAGCAGTTTAAAGGTGACTTTGCGACACACGTCGTCAAGCAACGTTCGTGTGATTCCACCTCTCCAGAAAATTGAACGAAAAGTCATTACAGGAATGATATAAAAAGGCAGTCTTTCGTCGGCAAGAGGGCTGTTCAATAAAGCGAGCTATCATTAGCGGAAGCTATGGTCAAATTGCAGTCAATCGGCCTCAAGGCAAAATAACCAAGAACAATATTGTAACCAATACTTTATCATCATCGAATAAACTAGACCGTAATTTTGTAACACTCGAGTTGGAGATTTACTCAACCTTGACAATCGCCCACAAACCCGTCCTCGACGATTTCATCCCCACGTGACGAAATTCGCGGGCACAACATCGAGATCGGGCTGCTCGTAATCCGATGTTATGAAATAATACAAACATGGAGTTTGGGTCTATCTGATCCTTGACATTATTCTATAATTTTTCGTGCCATACTCGCAATTTGTTTCACCTCTTAAGGTGTCCAAATATGAATCTCGACATCGGGCTGCTCGTAATCCGATTTCAGGAAATGAAACAAGCTCGGACTTTGGGTCCACCTGATCCCTGACATTATTTTATGATTTTTCGTGCTATGCTCGCTATTTGTTTCACCTCTTAAAGTGTCTTAATGTGAATCTCGCGATCGGGCCGCTCGTTTTCCGATCTTAGAAAATGAATCAAATATAGCTGTCAGGTCTATCTGATCTTTGACATTATTAAATAATTTTTCGTGCCATACTCGCCATTTTATTTACCTCTCAAAGTGTCCAAATGTGAATCTTGAGATCGGGCTGCTCGTTGTCCGATCTTAGGAAATGAAACAAGCATGGCATTGGTTCCATCTGATTCCTGACATAATTTCATAAATTTTCGTGCCTCATTGGTCATTTGTTTCACCTTTTATTGGTGAAAAGTGGATAGCTCAATATACGTGTGCTTGTTGTCAAAAAGTAATAAATTAAATGAAAATCGCGGTCGGGATTTACAAGTCTCAAATCAAATTTCCCGATTTTTAATGCAGCAGTGAAGATTTGTTTCACCTCTTTAGGTGTCCAATTATTAATTTCGAGATCGGGCTGCTCCGATGTTAGGAAATGAAACCAAAATAGCTATTGGGCAAAAAAACCCATCGGGCTCGCAGCGGAAGATGCGTTTTTTTTCTCGTGGTTAGCCATGCATTTTCACTACTATCGCAATAGATTAAACGAAACACGACAAGGGCATCGTAATTATTCAAATATTGAGTAGAACGGAATCTTGCAATCGAACACTTGGATTTCATTTCGCTCATTCATCATTATAGGACATTTGGTCGTCATTTTTATCATTTGTAGTAAAACACGAACGCTTACAATTCCCGCTAAATAATAGTTTGCAATGGCAAAACAACCACCAACAGCGTTCATTTCCGATTGTCGATTTTTTCAAAATAATTTTGAAACTATCAAAACCTTTTTTTATAATGATTATTTTGGTCTAGATCCCTAGGCCAATCATTTTAACCGTGTATGTACCAGACCTGGTGTAGGTACCAGACCTATTTATTTTTTTTTATAATGATAGTCGTCGCACAACAAGGATTCGGTTCTTTTCCTCTAACCGTCTTTGGGGTCTCCTCGACCACTCCTCTCTGTCAGTTATGTCGACATATTTTGAGAAATGGTAGTTTTCATAGTTTTTATCAATTATGAAAAAAAACTTCACACTTCAATTCGTGACATAATTTTTAAACTATGGAAAAATCGACTGAGACAAAATTAATCATCAGTAAGATAATTTCAAGCAACCAGAAGTGGAATAAATGTTAACATGCCCTAGTGCATTAATGCCGATCGAATAATACTAGTAATAATAGGAATCGTCATAAGAATAAGAATATCAGTTTTAATTGTTTTTATTATCACAACTATCACAATAATAATTAGAATACTGTTACGTCCTGGGTGAGAACGATAGGGTATATATAGAAATAAGGGTGCCTCTTGTTGGGACCGGAATGCGCCGGTCGGGGATAGAGGCAAGAGTGCGGTGATCGTGTGACGCTACTTACGTGAAACGTAGATTTTTCTTGCTTCCTTTGGTAAAACGTGGTGTTTTACCATGGTTTTTGTTAGGTGATTTTTGTTTGGGCGTAGCGGGTGTTTAGTTGATGAAGACGACGTTGTCGGTTGAGGTGTCGCTCGAATTGTTGTTGCTGTGCTCGTACATTAAACAATTCTTCCCTGGAGCGAGTCGTTATTATTTTCGTATTTACCGCTTCGGCGTTTGCTCGTAAAAGTCTGAATGAAAAAGTTATCCTTCGAGTGTGTCCTATTTTCGGGTGGGACTCCCACACGATAGGGTTGAAACCTCCACCACAGTGCGTGCGTCTAGCGCACGGAGTTGTGGTTGGCTGGTTAGAGTACAGAGCGTGCGTCTGGCGCACAGGGCTGTACCCGGAGAGAGGAATAAGTAACTACGTGAGCATGTGCATCTAGCGCACTATGCTGTAGTTAGAGAGAGTGAGAAAAGTAACTACTCAGGCACGTGCATCTAGCGCACAGTGCTGTAGTTAGAGAGAGAGTTAGAAAAGTAACTACGTGAGCATGTGCATCTAGCGCACTATGCTGTAGTTAGAGGGAGTTAGAAAAGTAACTACGTGAGCATGTGCATCTAGCGCACTATGCTGTAGTTAGAGAGAGTTAGAAAAGTAACTACGTGAGCATGTGCATCTAGCGCACTATGCTGTAGTTAGAGAGAGAGAGTTAGAAAAGTAACTACGTGAGCATGTGCATCTAGCGCACTATGCTGTAGTTAGAGAGAGTTAGAAAAGTAACTACCTGAGCATGTGCATCTAGCGCACTATGCTGTAGTCAGAGAGAGAGGTAGAAAAGTAACTACGTAAGCGCGTGCATCTAGCGCGCAGCACTGTAGTTAAAGAGTATGAGAGGAAACTACTAGAGAACGTGCGTCTGGCGCACAGAACTGTAGTTGGGAAGAGGCGTTGGGAACACGTGAGTTTTGGTGGGTGTCCCAATCGAAACTGAACAACTTGAAGTATGTTCGTACGTTTTATCAATTACCTTCCCGTATTTACCGGCCGAATCTATCCTCGTTGGATGAGCGGATGTAGACGTAGCGGGTTATTTAAATGAGCTTGTCGAATCACTTTTTAATTTCAACAAGTAAATTTCGGCGTTTATTAAAATAGTCCTTGACCAACCCCGTTGGGGAAATCGGACAAGAAGTTTTAACAATTTTTACAATTTTTAAGTTTTAAGCTGCTTTACACGCGGTCGGGTCCCCGAGGTAGACCCGCCGGTTTTTCCGATGGTTCTTCGTTAACCTGTTCGACTGACTGAGTACTCTGACTCTTAACTGTTGATTACTCTCTACTCCTCACTGACTGACTTATAGACTAACTGACGGACTTCTTGCTGGTCATTATATAGGCCCTTATTCTATTGTCGCATAAGGTGGGAGATGTCGGCGCGTGAGGGAAGAGTTTCTCTCACACCTCGACATCCTGCTGACGACAATCGCCAGACGGATTTCCAGTTATTATGGCTGGCGATTTTCATGTCAGCTTCGTGTAATCGACATTGTCCAGACTGATTTCTGACTACTGCCAGTGCAGGGATATCGATACTCACGAAGAAGCTTGTTGTTTATGTTGAGGCTCGTCCCTAGGCGATAAGCGCGGCTATCGTGTGCGAGCCAGCAAGGCGTTGATTTTCACTAACTTCCTGCATCTGCGGGAGCTTGGTGATAACGTGCGACATACGCCGGTTCGTCACTCACGCGCCTTCCCCCGTGACGAGCCTCGTTCGTAAAAGATTAAAGTTTTTGTGCGTTAGGGTGAACTCCGGCAATGGGGATCACCTCTGGTCGTTCATGTTTTCTTGTAATTTAAGTATTAAAAGAACGTATATGAAAATTTTCAAATTTAGGTGGGTATTTCGACCCAGGACGTTACAATACGAATAATAATAATTATTATTTATATCATTGTCATTATAAATATTAATACGATAATAATAATAATAATAATCTCACACGACGAGGAAGAACGTTTTACTACACGAAAATAATTTCTGGTTCATTTTCGGTAATGCTCATGCTTTAGAAATTACTCCCAAATTTGAAACAAAAATTGTCGGAAATTTCCACTTATACGCGATATTTTCCAAAACTTCTCCGTTAAAGTATAAATGATAATTTATTAACAAAATTATTCAATGATGAAAAAGCCTTCTTTTGATATCAATTGAATATTTTTCAATCATAATGAATTGTTTTCAAAGATAATTATTCTTCTTCTTTAATGGAACATTAACGATTTTTTTATATTATTAACCCTTTAAATCAAAGGAAATATATTTCCATATTTTTCAATGTTTTAATTTCGTTATTCACATTCTTAATTCAAATATTATGGATTACGCATATAGCTCAGCCGTCACATATATTCGCTTTCTCCGAATAAACGTATCGTGAAACCTCAAAATGATACTCGATCGCGATCTGTCAAATATTATAGATCTCTCAGCTGTTACATTCGCTTCTGCTGAAGAAACGCACCGCGAAACCTCAAAATTAAGCTCGATCACGATCTGTCATTTCAATCTGTCGCTTGAATGTGTCGTCTATACGAGATCGCGACCACCACTCTCACGATCGTCACTTGGCCAGGGCCGCAACAAAACGTGCCAAGCCCCCTCAATATTGTCAGACCAGACATTAATGCCCTTCAGTATACATGGGTTGTCGACGAGTTGCTAAAAGCCGTGTCGTGCGTGTATAGAGTGATGGACGTAGTTAAAATTTGGCAGTATGAAACGACGCAGTGCAATCGCAATACACAGACAGGGGGTAATTTTGTTGAATACATAAACACGTTTTTAAAAATCATTCAGGAAGCCAGTGGGTGGCCTGACAACGGCTCTGAAGATATCACAGCACAAGACCGTTATATAGCTGATTTCGAAAGATCAGAAGGATTCCATAGCTAATAATCCGCCGCGATTAAAATTAAAGAAAATTAAAGAAAAAAAAAAAAAAATAAGCTGCGATTCCATAGCCAAAAATTCGGGGCTACGTTCTGTCGCAAAACTGTGTCTTGATTCATTTTTGGAGAAGTTTGGACAGCGGGAAAATCTACCGCATACAGAAATAGTATAGACACGTAAAAAGCTTATGGAACTATTGACTAGCCCTGAGTACGAGATCACGGGTATTTTGCCCGTAATCAATGAGATATTGTATGTAAGCTACACGAAAATCAGTGACGCTGTTATACCATCTAGCATCGCGAACGCCGTAGTAGCAGCATACACCACAGCCCAGGCCCGCCTAAAACTTTATAGCTACCTAGAGCGGTTGGGTCGTCGTGCTTTGTACTGCGATACCGATTCCGTAATTCACGTATCGAACGAAGAAAAGGATGAGTACGAGCCTCCAACAGGCCAGACTTTTAGGGGATCTCACAGATGAGCTGAGTTCTTACGGAGACGGTAGTTATATCAGAAGTTTCATTTCAGGTGGACCTAAATTTTATTTTTTTATCGTGTGCACCCCCGATGTCGAGGAAAAAGAAGTATGTAAAGCAAAGGGGATAACATTTAATTTTGCGAACAAGGGGCTAATCAATTATATCTCAGTGCACTCCTGTATAACCGGAGAGAGAGACGAGCCTATTGTACTAAGGCATGACGCTATACGTCGCACGGCATTTCATCAGATCGTCACGCGTCCTGAAAAAAAATCATGCAAACCATCGAGCGTCAAACGAAGACGAGATGGCGAATATGGTACCCTCCCTTATGGTTATAAAGAATAAGAATTTTCGTATAAAAATCGTATTAATAATGTATATAAATAAAGACTTCATACTACTACGTAAATAACGTATATAAATAAAGACCTCGCACTACTGTGCAAATAATGTCTATGAATAAAAACTTTATGCTCTTATGTATATTTGCCTTTTCGAACCCTATATATGTTTCAGCTAATACGAAGATTGTACTCATTCACCAAAATGGATGCGCGGTGGAAGCATCCTTGGACAACGATGATTTGCGAGCCTACGGGCTGCGGTAAAACATACTCTGTGAAAAAGTTTTTGAAATTCTTTTCGCTCATGAATAGCGTGCCCTTTGAACGAATTATTTTCTATTCTGAGTGGCAACATGCGTATGTGGAATACGGTTCTTCAATAGAATTTCGCGAGGGTTTACCGCAATCTTCGGATCATGCAAGCGACCCTCGCTCAAAACTTTCAATTATTGACAATTTAATGCGCGAAGCGTCGAACAATAGCGTTGTCGATCTCTTTACCAAAGGTAGTAATCATAAGAATTTAAGTGTGTTTTTTATAACGCAAAATTTATTCTATCAAGGCCACGGGCAGAGGGATATATCATTGAATGCAAATTATATAGTAGTTTTCAAAAATCCGCGAGATCACGGTCAAATATAACACCTTGCGCGTTAAGTTTACCCCGAAAACCCTCGGTTTCTGCAGGAAGTTTATTATGACGCGACGAGCAAACCACACGGTTGGCTGTTCTTGGACTTGAAATAATAGACACCCGATAACTGCAGATTTCGTACGTGTATTTTTTCCGATGGCCCGCACCATTTCGTTTATGTGCCGCGAAAAAAGTTAAAAAGCACCGACACAGCCGGAGAAGTACCAGTCTTGCGGCTGTGATGGCGGGTAGCAGGTCCTCTCTCTACAAGAAGCACGTTGCAATATTGCACGCTCTTCAGCAAGGAGCTGAAGAGTATTGCACATCTCAACAAGGAGCAACAAGACGCTGTTTTACGTAAGGCCGATTTACACATAATTCATTGCATTTGTGAGTTTGCGTTAAACATTCTACGTGGTAACGTGCCTCTGAAGCCTGAGCAAAGAAAAAAGCTGCTTCGCCACGCGTCTATTCTTCGACGACTAGCTGTGATAAGCGGTAGTTGGGGGAGCAAGAAGCATTTTGTGGTACAAAACGGTGGGTTCCTACCTCTGCTGCTCGCCCCCGTACTGGGTACGCTTTTGTCACGTTTGATCGGCGGCAATCTTCAGCATATAGGCATGCAGAATCATCGACAAACAGAATCTGTTCAACTACAACAGCAACAAACAGTGCAAACCATTGGTACGACACTGAGTAGATTGGACACAGTCATAAACGATATTTTGAATTCTAATTCGTACAAGGATGAGAGGGAAAAGTGGTCAGCATATTTCGCGGTGCTGCAACGTTATCTCTATTTTTCCGATAATGCGCGAGCGCAGCAGCATCGTGCACTCGCAACAAATAACGATTACATTACGACACCTATAGAGGAGGAGGAGGAGAAGGAGGAGAATAGTGGAATAGGCTCTGAAGTTCCTTGCATAAACGACTCTATGATCATTGAGAGTTTTCCGACAAAATATCTCAACAAAGCGAAAGCCTTGCTCCGTCCTTTACGCCTTGTACTATCAACAGATTTTTGCTGGGACCCTACAGGCACCGTCTCCATTGCCGGCAAAGAAATCAAGGATTCCAATATTCTTGATCTTATGAATGATGCTAAGCGCGCGAGGAAAATCTCAGCACCGGTGGGTCGACATGCATTTGCAGGATTTTTAAAAGCGACAAAAATCTCACGAGAATATGTAGGAAACGAGGACCTGTGGAGGTCTGATGTGCCCACCTAGACACCTTTTCGGAAAAAAAGAAAAATAGCTGTGCGCGTCCATTACTTGTCGTTGAGCGACACGGGAGCCAATCACAGCAGCGACGAATCCACCGATCCCAGCATTTATGAGCTCTTCAGTGCCTCTGAGCAGCAGCAAACAGGCACCAACCAGTGTAAAAAGAAGAAGAATTGTGTAATTTGGGCTAACCTAAAACTCTAAATCATGAAAACATTGGAAAAGCTGTACGATAATCCCTCTTACGAAGCCTCGTTCTCGGGCGCTGCAAAATTATTACACGCAACGCGAAAAAAAATTTCTAGCGAAAAGACCGTGCAGTGGCTTGAGACACAGGATGCTTATACGAAACATCGATCTGTGAAACATCGGTTTCCACGACTCCATTACAATGTGCGAAACATTGACAATGTCTGGAGGCTGATCTCGTAGATCTTCGTTCGATCAAAGATTACAACGATGGCCATACCTATCTCCTCGTGGTCATAGATGTGCTCAGTAAATATGCATGGGTCGAGCCTGCTAAAACTGCTGCGTCTGTGGCTAAGGCATTTACGCGGATACTCACGCTAAAAACCACTAATGGCCGATCACCCGTATGTCTGCAATCGGATCGAGGCAACAAATTCATGGGTTCTGCATTTCAAGAGCTCTTAAAGAAGAAATATATTCAGTTTCGAGCTGCACGGAATCCTGATATAAAGGCCGCTATTGTGGTAAGATTTAATCGTACATTAAAAGAGAGAATTTGGCAATACTTTACGTATACTCGCGCAAAACAATACATCGATGTGCTGCAAAATATACATTTTACCGAGGTGGTTCATTTCTACAGAATATGACCGAGGCGGTTCACTTCTACAGAATTTGACCGAGGCGGTTCACTTCTACAGAATTCGACCGAGGCGGTTCACTTCTACAGAATATGACCGAGGCGGTTCGCCTACATCTTATCAGCTTTTCATTATTGAAACAACTTTTTAAGGTTTTAGGGTTTTTTACCTTCATTAGATTTAATATACCTCTACCTTCGTTCGAAACATACTTTTCACTCTGTAACTTTATTTACTCACTTCTAATAAATTAACAATCGCCCAAAAATGCAGGTTTTATGAAAAAACTTCATTTCTACCTCGGGCACGGCACTAAACTCCACAAAGCTCTGGGCATCGGGGTTTTTACGGTTGCTGATTATGAATCTGCCATCGGATTTTCAAAATTCAGAATGGCGGATCTAATATGGCGGACGTCATGTAGAAAAATGGTACCAATTTTCCCGAAACTTCGTACTCGACGGTTTTTGGGGTCCCTGGTTACGAATATGGCATCAGATTTTCGAAATTCAAAATGCCGGATCCAAAATGGTGGACGTCATATCGAAAAATGGTACCAATTTTCCTAAAACTCTGTGCTCGGGGGTTTTTAGGGTCCCTGATTATAAATCTGTCATCAGATTTTCAAAATTAGAAATTTTGGATTCAATATAGCGGACGTTATACGGAGAAATCGTACTATTTTTTCCAAGACTCTGATCTCAGGAATTTTTGGGGTCCCTGATTACGAATCTGGCATCAGACTTTAAAAATTCGAAATGGCGAATCCAATATGGCGGACGTCATGATGAAAAATAGTACCAATTTTCCCGAAATTTCGTTCTCAAAGGTTTTCGGGGTCCCTGGATACGAATATGAGATGAGATTTTCAAAATTGAAATTGGCGGATCCAATTAGTGATACCATCGAGACAAGACGAGACGATAAATAATCCAAATTTCTGGTCTCGTCTCTATAAATTTCGGTTCTAATATGGTGGACGTCACATGGAGAAACAGTACTATTTTTTCCGAAATTCTGTGCTCAAGAATTTTTGGGTTCCCTGATTACGAATATGGCATCAGACTTTAAAAATTATAAATGGCAAATCCAATATGGCGGACGTCAAATTGAAAAATAGCATGATTACGAATCTGGCATCAGATTTTTTAAATTCCGAATGGCGGATACAATGTGGCGGACGTCATATCGAAAAATGGTACCAATTTTCCCACAACTCTGTGCTCGCGAGTTTTTAGGGTCCCTGATTATGAGTCTGCTATCAGATGTTCAACATTGAAAATTTCGGAACCAATATGGCGGACGTCATATAGAGAAATAGTACCAGTTTTTCCAATGCTCTGTTCTCGGAAACTTTCGGGGTCTCTGATTATGAATCTGCCATTGGATTTTCAAAATTCAGAATGGCGGATCGAATATGGTGGCCGTCATATCTAAAAATGGTACCAATTTTCCCAAAACTCTGTACTCGGCGGTTTTTGGGGTCGCTGAGTACAAATGTTCCATCTGATTTTAAAAATTTAAATTGGTGGATCCATTTAGTGAGTGATACCGCCTAGACAAGACGAGACGGGAAATCCAAATTTCTGGTCTCGTCTCGAAACTATGTCGAAGCTCG